>NTHP01000090.1:0-10042 GCA_003416845.1 Oplegnathus fasciatus | reverse complement strand
AAAACGTGCAAATTCTGACCATTTACTGACTCATATCTGTCTGTTTCTGTTCCTGAACAGGAAATCAACCAAAATAAAAATAAAGAAGGTGATGCAGATAAGTAAAGCACTGCAGGACAGATGCCACCCTGACACCAACTGAAGAAAATAAAAAAAGTTCAAAATACTGTATGAATCGACATCATTTTAAACCCAGCCTTTGATTTATAAACTTCTTGTGGAGTGAATTAATTAAGCTCTTAATGTGCTAAACAAGTCATTTCTGTAGCAGGAAATCCTTTATGTTAGTGCCACTAACAAATTAATGCCTCACCCCCACCCCACACCCCAAAAGCACCATATTTGTTTGATCTCTGCCAAGTGTAGTTAACAGCAAATTTATCTTTGAACAAAAGTGAAGAAAAAAAAGTATTTGGCTGGGGAATAAAAACTTAACTTGAAGGAGAACTCCTGTGGGATTTGGTTGTTTTTGCAAGTGTATCAAATTTCAGCCCTTTGTAGTCCCAGTGAGTCCCAGTGTCGGATTTGCACCAGTCTGCTGCCTGTTCATTTGGCCCACTTAGAGAGCAAAATGAACACACACACACACACACACACACACACACACACACACACACACACACAGGTGTTGTAGAAAAATCATGAATTAATATTTTTAGCCACACAAGCAGAATGGCTCTATGGATGGCAATGTCGGTCGGCCCACCACTTTGGCCCACACTCAAATATCTCAACAACTATTGGATGGATCGCCATGAAATTTTGTACAGACATTTTTGGTCCCCAGAGGATGAAGGCTAATGAATTTGGTGATTCCCCGACTTTTCTTCTGGCGCCACCGTGAGATTGACATTGTGCTCTTAAGTGAAATGGCCCCCTCAGGATGAACTGTAATCACTTTGGTGATCACTTAACTTTTCAACTGCTGCCATCATCAGGTCAAACTTTTATTTTTTCTTAGTTTATGAACAAATATGTGCAAAACCAATGACGTAATATTTTGTGCTAATTAGCTAATGTTAGCATGCCAACACACTAAACTGAGATGGTGAACATGGTAAACATTATACCTGCTGAACATCAGTTTGTTAACATTGTCATTGTGTTAGTATGCTGACATTAGTATTTAGCTCAAAGCACTGCTGTGCCTATTGTAAGTGCATCCTGACAGAGCTGCTAACATGGCTGTAGACTCTTAAGTCTTTTTGGAACTATTTCTATATATTCAGAGTTGAAACAGTTAATATGTACTGAAGAGCCAAACCTGATAAAGCAAGTAGACCATGCTGAATCAATGACAAAACAATGGCAACATTTGTTTGGTTCTGCAGCTTTTTTCACTGTCGTTCATTCTTTTACAGCAATCTTTACAACAAGGATTAATACTTATCCCTTGAAGGACGATAACATAATATGGACATTCATGCAATTCAAATGTAGGAAACAAACCTCAGCTGCTAGCTTTGAGGATAAATAAATGGATGAGTTGGATATGGTCTTCTTGGCACAAACGCATGTATTTTGGCGCCTCATACTCTGTTTTGAGTGGGCTAATGCTCAATGTAATAATAGCATATAAAACTGTTACCAACAGGCCACAATGAGAGCACTACTCTCCTCCATTCTGCTGTACTCCAACAAAACCAGATAGCTGGAAAACCACCACCAGAGAAGTGCAGCTCGTAGATTTCAGCTGTGTGGAAAGACATTATCATCCACGGCCAATGGGTTCCGCCTCCCCTCGCCCCCAGGTCATATGCAGAATAAGGCAGAGTAATAGCTCCACTGAGATGGAGGGGAGGAAAAATAAAATAGAATAAGACAATGTTTTTGTTAGGAGGAAGCTGCTGGAAGGGACCATGTTGCAAAGCCTCCCCGGGGACACAGAAGAAGAAGAGGGAGGAGATGAGTCGGGGAAGCAGTAGGTAATAGCTCTTCTCTTTGGGTAAAAGAAGCACCAGAAAGAAAAAGAGGCGACATCAGTGGTTGTGATTGCTTCTGTAGGCTGAAGTTCATTAATGCTGTATTGCATTGTAGTGTGTTTCATAGACAACTATAGTCACGATGCTCTCTGTCTTTTTTTGGAAATTGGGTCACAGCGGTGTTAACTCACAACAACAAGCGAAGCAACACGTTTTTTCCAGAGATTTTACTGCATGCATGTCAGTGTCAGTTCCCCTAAAGTACACTATGCATTTGTTAATTTGAAATTTCACGCATGTTATGGAGGTAGAGTTCCTCATATTTCATATTTAGTTCCTTGAGGTTGGACTTCTTCTTCAACTTGAGCTGTAGCACTTCTTTTATAGAGCCAACATGTAGTAATCATAATCCATGAATGCACCGAGAGTGAATGTGAAAACTATGTTTCCAAAGGGGTCGGCTTTGCTCTTTCAATTCAGAGCTATACTGCTGCGACTTTGACATTTAAACATAACCACTGTGACAGTTTTCACTTTTTCCCGTCTTGAAGCGAATATTCGAAACATTCACCTTAAAAAGAACCAGACTGACGGGATTCACAGTTTTAGTATTCAGTGCTCATGTTGGACGATGATAATTGAGGCAGGGATATCTTTATTTGCATTAAGAGTTAAAGAGGAAATAATTAATGTGAGGCAAAAACATGTATTGCTAACAGCTTTTCTGCCTTGTAACCTGTGTCCAGTATAGAAGAAACTGGGACTGGGGGGAGACTAACCTGATGCTTCTTCACACACAGAGCAGGAAGAGAGTCATGCTGCTCTTCAACTACAGGAAATAACCTCTGTGCTGATGACGCAGGTCTCTGGGGAATGCTCAGCAAGTTCTGTAGATCTGAAACATACTGTACACTCTGTAACCGCATGAACGGCAGGGCTGTGCAAGGCCGTGCAACATGTTGCAGCGCGGACACACACATGCAGTCATTTCTTTGAATGCTGTTTTCTGCAATGCATTAAAAGTAAGGATTGTGTTCATCACTAAATCATCCAAAAACAGCTACAATATCTCCCAATGTTTCTCTCCCTCAGCACCAGCTTACACACATGCACACAAACTAGATGAAAAGACGTAAATCTGTAAAGCTGCCACTAGACGATATGTCTGTGCAGGGAGATTTCCCCCCGCAACACGTCCAGCGGTCTGCCTAATTAGAGCCGAGCGTATCTGTGGGCAAGGGAGTCTGTGTCTGCACATGGAAGGGGGGATTTGGCCGAGAGCATTCATTCACTGGGCTGTCTGGTGGGGAAGACAATGGAGAGGAGTGCAGACTGGATGTCTTGTTCCAAACTGTGCCGAGCGCTTTCCTTCAGCACAGAGGAAAGACAAGAATAATGCCGGTTGAATATCCCATAGAGATGGATTTATTGGGACTATTGGTATTGGAAAAATCCAGTTAGGGACTTAATCAAAACAGAGTGGCTGAGCCTGTAGGCCAGGCCAAACTGATTCCAGCCCTGCCTGTCCTGTCCTTTACCTGTCCTCTCTGTCCGCAGACTGGGTCCACTCCAGTCATTTGTCCTCTGTCTAAACCGTTACATGAAAGGGGCGTCTTCCCATTCTGACCTCTAGAACGACCCTCCTCTCTCATTTCAGAGTCTACCATCATGCAGAATATGTGAACGTTTTATATGCCTGTGGTCCTCATAGTCCCTAAACCTTGTGTAAATCATTGCTGTGATCTACATCAGAAATTGCAATTGAGAGTATGTGAAAACTAACATGATTAGCAAGCGAGCAGAGAAGTTGTAACAGTTAACTAAAAGTATTTACTAAATAGTTAGCTACATGTAACAATTAAACACTTTAAATAGTTAGCTAAAAGTAATGGATACATGGCTGAAACATTCAGCTTCTACTCCTTCAAGTGTTGGTTGTACAAATGCAAACTTGACCAAAACAACTTAAAGGTATAACGAGTAGGATTTTCCTAAAAAAAACAATGTATAGACTGATACAAAAATAATCCCTCTCAGTCGTCACTTTTGAACCACTAGAAGTGTGTGGCAGTGTCTGTATCTGCAGAGACCCTGCCCTCTGCCTGTATTTTCTTATTTTGCTGTGCTCAGGACGTTTCTTCTGGGTGTCAACCTTTGGGCAGTGGTGAGTAGCCCCCAGCCAATAACAGCGCGCAGGATGTGAGGTGCGGGAAACGCGGCAACCAGTTACCAGATCATAAGCACGTGGGACCACCAGAAGCGTTTGCGCTTTGAACCGGGGAGGAGGGGCCAACTTTGAATGTTTACAAACAGCAACTGACAAATCCTACTCCTTATACCTTTAAATGTTGAAAGTTCAATTGTATGAAAAACATATCATAAGAATATCTGCTTTCATATCATTAATAGTGTTAAACAACATCAAGTTTAAATGAGCTTTAAATCAGTTCAAATGAACACATTAGGAACATGATGGGTGGTGTCGATAAAGGGGTACTTGAGTTCACTTGTGGGGGTACGTGACAGAAAAGTTTGGGAAACACTGATCTACATAATCTGACTTTCAGTGGGTGCATAGCTAATAATAAGACTGCAGAATCCTTTCACTTTGTTATTTCAATAACAGAAAATGTTCAGAGATTTTGCATCTGGATTAGAATCAAAAGACAGTGATAAGCAATCATACATGCATCCGATTTCTGTCTTTTTAAGTGCAATTGTTCATGAGAAATGAGTGAAAATGTTCAGAATTGTCTCTCTTGAATAGTGATAAGAAATCCTTTATAAAATACTGTTTACTGTTAAAAACACAACCAACCAATAACTGTCATGTAGCATATTCACTTCAGTGAAATTAATCCACCTTTCTGAGAACATGGCAACATTTTACATGAAACTTCTCTCATTCACCCACACGGAAAACAGACATGAATGTGTAATCAAACACAAACACACATAAACACACACACAGCACTCACACACACTCACACACAAAGCTTTCACCTCCCACCCACCAGCCTGGAAAATATTAACCTTTTCATCTCATGTCACCTTTTTGTCCAACTTCATGCATCATGCTCACATGCCTGCAGACACATGCCACACTGCATACGTACACATCATGAACTGGTGTGAGTACACACAGATTCACACACACCAACACACTGTACAGATACACAAGCAGCCGCAGATATCTCAGAGGAAACTTCAGAGAATTCAGGGAGTGGAGAGTCATTTGGTTAAAGAGGACCAAACTGCAGGAAATGAGTATCATTGACCCTCCCTCGTGACAGAATTTACAATCTGTGCCTGAAATCAGTTGGAGGAAGAAAGAAAACAGAGAAAGTTAGCTGGAGAAGGAAATGTTTGAGCGTCTATAAATAGAAGGCCCACGTTTGAAATGATTCTGAAGGCATGCAGTCATTTATTATTCAGCTCATATTGCTCCATGTTTATCACATAGAATGAGTAAAAGAAACCTGACATGCCTGTTTAGAATCTAGATTTATTTTCTGACAATAGCAGATTTAAAACTAGTGATTTGCTCCGCTGTGTATTTATGAAAGTACAAAGACAAACAGTGTATTTTAGGTAAATAAACTGATTTACGTGACAGGTTTTAGTGCAGCATTCATTTTTGAAATAATACAAACAGGCAGCATCAACATGCAACCACATAAAGGGACACAGAACTGAAGCTTTAAAATGGCAGATCAAATACTGTATTTGCCTAAAAGTTGCTGTATCCCTGCAAAACATAAATCAGTTGAGCTCCTCAAATGCAACACCGAGCAACCTGACTGTCTTAGATCAGCACCTATATGCTATCTGCTTTGTTTGACTGTCCTTAGACAAAGGGGGATTTGGAATATCAAACACACCATGAACCTTTATTTAAGATTTTTAGCACAACCAACAATGACGATGGGAGGCTGCGTTTGAGCGCAAGGCATTAACGAAAACAAACAGTATATTGTGAGCATGAAGGGAAGAAGCCTTTTGCATTGAAGAGGTGCACGGGGGCCTCATTCATAATTCAGAGGCGTCGCAGTGATATGAGAGAGGAGGACGCATCTGTCTGCATTACGCCAGCGTTGCCTCCGCGTTGCATCACCCTCCCGGGTGGTTCGTTTTCGAGAGTTTAATACGCTGCCTATCAGTTGCGCTCTGGCTGTGGCTAATTTCAGCCTCAGATAAGAGCCTTTATTTGTCACCCGGCTCCTTTGCCCTGTCACACAGCCTCGAAGTGCCTTCTCTGTCTCAAATCTTTGAAGGAGTGCTGACTGGATGAGCTGCTGTTTGTCTCTATATGTTACTTGTGACTGCTCAGCGTGCAGCATCACAAGTGAGGATATTATGAACCCTCAATGCTAACTGGAAACCCATCCCCCACACACACATGTATAGCTGTCTCCCCACACAAAGAGAGGCGCATGTGCCTTATTACACACACACACACACACACAGCTGGCTGCTGGTCTGTCTGACCTAGTTTATTTCTGTAGGCTGCTCTAATGGAGGGAGCGAGCGTGGTGTATTATCTGACTGCATCTGATTTGCATTTCTGCTCTGTCACTGGCAGATGGCACCAGAGGTCGAGAGCAGAACTTTTTGGAGGCCCTCTCACGCACAACACATACGGCACGTACACACACACACACACACACACACACACATACACACACATGCACAGAAGCTCCACACATATTAGTACTTAAATGATCAGAAAAGCTGACTTACTACATGCTAAATGCACTTTACATCAAGTAAAAATAAGTGTGCAGGTGGGTGTACATATATAGTGCATGCATGCAGACGGGTGGAGAGCCTGGTGTTCTGAACTGTGGCGTTTGGTTTACACCCTCTGCTCTTACACTGTTCATGCTTAATAGGAAGGAAGTGATGAATCACACTCACTTATTTGTGGTAGTGGTGAGTGTTCAAGTACAGATAGGGCCTCTCTTTCTCACTCTCTCTCTCTCTCTGTCTCTCTCTCTCTCTCTCCCTCTCTCTCCCTCTCTCTCTAGAAATCACAGAGGAAGTGAAGTGACATGAAACCTCAGCACTTTGTCATTTTCTATCTGATGGAAGTCTCTGTCATGGTTGAAATCATTCAGAAAGAACGTGATGTTTGGGCTGATTGTGACACACAAACGGTGTGTTTACGTCCCCGTCGCTGCACCAGGACACATAAGAGATCGCAGAGATGAGAGCCACGCACCTTCTCTCCGCGTGTGATGCTTTTTTATTAAATCTGATCAAATCTGGCTTTGTGTGTTGCAGAATAAACACACAGCGGCTTTAAGGTGTGTCCTCTCATCCTGATATATCTTACTTGTGCTGGAGCTCACACAGAAACGTCATCCCACCCAGCTGGGAGTGGCAATGTCACAGGTGGTGTGTGTGTGTGTGAGTTTGTGTCCTCGATGTATGTGAATGCACTGACTTTTTCTTTTTTTTTTACATCTTCGATAGCAGGTTTTCATGTCATGTGTGCATGTGTGCATGTCAAAAATGAAAATTTGCACTTTAACATAAGCGGTGTTGTGTAGAGTGGAGAAAGTAGGTGTCCAAGCACACACACACACACACACACGCACACACACACACACATACTGTATTCGTGCACACATGCACACACAAGCCATCAGTTTTTATTTGTAGACAGGAAACATCAGGGTGTGCTCTCACTCTCTTTACCTCTTTCTCTCTCTCTTTCACATCACACACACACACACACACACACACACACACACACACACACACACACACACGTAACCGTTATTCAAGGGTGTGGGGACATTTTCCATGTGGTTTGAGTGGTTAAGCTCTGCAATTGTAAAGTGTGAAAAGAAAAATCTGCCAGATCTGCTCTACGTAAAAGACACAAGTGGCTCAAGTAGAGTGGGGGTGAGACCAATTAGTTTGAGGCTCATTGAAGTGTTGGGCAAAAACTGGCAAAAGAAAAAAAAAAANNAAAAACACGCCTGAGTGACTTTTCCATGAGCCCTGGCGAGTCAAAGGGGCTGACTGAGATATGATGACACTGTTATAATTTTATTCTCCGAGTTCAAACAGAATGCTACTTGTGCCTGAAAATCCCCCCTTCCTTCTTTTGTCTCTTGCTTTCACAATTTTCTTTGACATGGCCATCTCCTCTCTGACTCATCCTTCAGGTCTCAAGTGTATTGTGGCGAACCGCTGCCGAATCCGCTCCTCTTTTATATCCTTTTTTCTCTCCTGTATCTCGCTTTCTCCCTCTTTCCATTTCCGTTTGCTCTGCGTCTGTGTCTCTTTAGCAAAGGTTAAGTTCTAGTTCAATGTAGATAGCTTTAAATAATGCACATTTCCAATTAAATATAAATGAGCTAGCTTTTTTTCTAAAGAAAATATTGTAAATTATATAGAGTATGCCAATCTTGTGAGCTGAAATAGTTCGATATCTGGGCAGATATGCAGGAAATGCTGGGCAGAGGTAGAATTGAGCTCTTTCTGCATTCAATGTGGCCTTCCAAGGTTTTTATAAGCGATAGAGAAGACTAGTCATTAACTCACAGGGAGCTAATTGTGTGGTTGGTGCTACAGTTTAAAAGAGNGTGAGCACAAATGTGTGTATGTGTGTTATGTCAGTCTTTAATACAGGTAACACAGGTCAACGAGGTCAGCAGCAGAGGAGTTTAGCATCTGTTGAACTTTTCTCTGTGTCTGAAGGACATCTTTAGATAATTCATGTTTGTGCCCTTTATTTTTGCCGTAACTCTTGACAGCAGTGTCACCCTCACTTCAGGTGGTCTCTGTGACAGTCTCNGGGATGGCCGCATTGTGTGCTGTCTCTTCACACCAGCAATTGTGTCATTTTTACCTCAAAACCTGTTAGCTACGCAACAGTTTGGGCTTTCCGTGTCTTGCTTAATAGCCTCAAATGGATGCAAGTGGAACCGACATAAGCCTGTGTGTTTATCTGTTATTGTCTGCGGCTGTGAGCATGTGCTATGGGTGTCCTGTGTGTGTGTGTGTGCCTTCATGTATGCGTTTTTGGATGCTGTGGGTGGGTACAGTCGATGTGCATGCCATGGATGTGGATAATATGTGTGTGTGTGTGTGTGTGTGTGTGTCTGAGAGAGCTCGCTGTGTGTTCTCATTTGATGGCTGCTTGCTATCAGTGTTTGTTTGGGGTTAAAAGCCCCTGTCTCTGAGGGTGTTAGCGGGGGTCATCTAAACCGGATCTGCAGCCGAATCGCTTGAGAGGCAGAAGCATAATCTGTAGCTGGCTTTGTGCTCCCAGATTAAAGTGATGATGTTTTAAACCTTTCTCACGGCCGCAATATGCCTTTGCTTCCCTCCGTGCTACTCAGTATGTGTGTGACAAGAGATCCACACAGCCGGGTTCAAGAAAAGGACACCTTCCTCGCTATTTATGAAGCGGGGAGCTTTAGCACATTATCTGAGTCGACGCACGCATGTTCTATTCATCTATTAATTTGCCATCAGCATGGTGTAGCTATAGCGTATCTTCCCCAGTGTTTGAGGGGAAACAGCTGCTAATCCTAATCCCCCCCCGTCTCCCCCCACGGGATTCTGTCAAATCACAGGCCCTTTAAAAAGCTCTGGCTGGCTGGTTCCAGGGCTGGTTGAGTGGCTGGCTGACTGGCAGGCTCTAAATGAGAGGACGGACCACGCTTACCCACTCCCGTGACTGACATCCACTAGGCCTCCAGAAAGTATGTCACTTGTTTGTACAAGTATCTACATACACACACCAGAAATTTCCATTGCATGTGGCTTCTTCAGGGGTATCGTCACATACAGTGAAAATAGCTTTGTCCATAAACACTGGAAGGTTTAAATAAATGCATGCCATACTGTGAAGATAGATAGATTAGAAACACCCCAAAATGTTTGTTGCTGTAAAAGATGTTCTCCTCAATATTCTCATCTAAAAGGACTATCTGAGCAACTGTAGCTCAGGCTGTCCAGTGTGTCGACCACCAGTTGGTGCTTTAAATAGGGATTAATAAACAAGATATAACATGTTAGTTTGTGAGCTTTAAAGGTATTGATAACCTTTAGACAGAGCCAGGCTAGCTGTTTCCCCCTGTTTCCAGTCTTTATGCTAAGCT
>NTHP01000089.1:1503519-1534468 GCA_003416845.1 Oplegnathus fasciatus | reverse complement strand
TGTGTGTGTGTGTGTGTGTGTGTGTGTGTGTGTGTGCGCGCGTGTGCTCATGTGGGAGTGCATGCCCTCACAAGTGTGGATGTCTGTTTGAGAACTGAGGCGCTCTCAATCTCTCCGCAGACTACTTCATATTCAATTACATTTTCCTTACATCACTGGGATTGCTGTGTGTATGCCAAGTCAATAACGGCCCAGATCACTTGTCTGGGGTGCAGAGAGGCATTAGTGACATTTAGGTTGTTAGCACCTTCATTAGAGGAAGGCTGGAACAAGCGTCTGAAAGGGAGGCATACAGAGGGATGGGGAGAAAGAAAGAAAAGAAAAGCACAGGTTTGTAGTGCTTCAATTGCTTTCTCTGATAATTTGTACCAGCAGATGTTTGGCATTATGAGGAAGTCCACTTAGACCATCATTATACCTGCATAATAGTATGCCACCATGTTATTTTCACTACATTACATAAAATTATGTAAGAAAATCTGTTTGTTTTTTTAAAGAAACTACCAGTGGACAGGTGTCAAATGACAGCACAGTTTTTGCAGATTACAAGACCACTACCTTTTTATATACTATATGTATATAAGTAGCTGTATATATTGTTTTTATTTTTACTCCATTCTAATTTTTAAATATTTTTATATATGTCCTGTGTGTGTAGCGTGAAGGGGCTACAATTTTTATTTCATTGTGCAACCCTGTGTTGTATAATGAAAATTAACCTTCTAACCTTCTGTTGTTTCATGGTTGTATTCACCTTATTTCATTTAAATCAGAACTTCTCAAACTAGCTAAAATTGAAAAAAAAAGCACCAATTTCCTGTTTCCTTGGAATTTGAATAACAGGAAAATATTTCCAGCACATGGCAGTAAGTGTCCCTGCACAAATTAATAGTCCAACTGCAGTTTTGGCCTTTGACTCTCATAACCCTTTCAGATCCGCGCAGTTTGCGGTCAATCTGAAAGGGTCAATTATAAAAATAACGATACACTGACTCATCCCGTCCCAAAAATGCTGATAAACTTGTAATCTCCCTTAATCATATTTGAATATTCATTTTGACCTATATTCTAAAATAAGCCATCCATCCACAGGGAGGACTTACCAGGGCAGGACAGCTCTGATGCATGGGCCATCGGACAAGCCAACACTGCAAAACTTTCTTGCTTAATTAGCAAAAAAGAAGCAAGAGAAGGCGACACACAATCACGCAGACACACGTCCACACACACACACACACCCACGCATGCACTGTTGAGGTAAATTTACTGCAGTGGTAAACCTGAGGTAACCTCTCAGAGAGGAGCAGTGAGGAGTGACACGCCAAGTCAGGAGAATTAGCACCACCAAAAAGAACATCATTAGTGTTGACACTTCATTAGGTAGAGACAAAAAAGAGAGGGAGAGAGGGGAGGAAGAGTACGTGTCAGTCAGTGTGCACCCAGTACAGATGACGGCAGCTCAGCTGGACAAATGAAGTCCTCCACCTGCCATAACCTCAAACCCATGACATACGAGGACACTTGTAAAAAGTCACACCATGTTTCACGTCCTTTCCGAAAGGCAAAATGTATAACACAATGTGGCATCTCCTGCTGGCATGCTGGCACCCCACTAACTCCATCATCAGGTGACAGACTGACTAAAACAACAGCAGAAAAAAATTGCTAAGTATGTTTAAGGTACAAAAGGTTGGCTTGTTATTGGATTTTATTAACGAAAAGCAATATATCTGAAATGTTGATGATTGAATACAGACAATTGTCAAAAATCAAAAAGAGTAAATCATGGACTACAGAAATACTGAAAGCAAATGATTCTGTAACGACGTGGTCTATTAGGTGATTAAGTAACTGACATCCATTATTCCTGTAATAAATGCTGATAAGCCGCAGCTGCTGTACTTATGCTACCGTGGCTTGAGTAAAAGACTTGTGACCTTGGGAGCCACAGAGGACACATTTTAAAGAAGCATAAGAGAAAAAGATTTGCTCAACTTGCAGTTTGATATTTAATAAGAAGCGCTAATGAATAAAAACACTCTTTGGCTGTGATACTGTCACACTGGTATAAGATGCAAGAAAAAAACAAGAATCAAGCCTAGTATCAGTCTAATTTTAACAACTACTTTAACTGTTTACAACTTTGCAGGAGTTTTGAGAGTTGGCAAGTCACAACATCATCTAAACCACTCCCCACAGTTGGCTGATTGGTTGTGCTTTTACCTGCAGAGTCTAATCAATCCTCAGTAGACATTCTATAGACCAAAAGTGAATTTGACTTACTACTTTTCTGATGCATTTCGACCTGTTAACTGAGAATCTTTATGGACATTTTTTGGTCATCGCTCACAGAAATTCACTTTACCTCTTAAGAGTCCGAAGACCTAAACATTCTGGTGATGATCATGTTAATCCCGTCATGAAGCACTTCTATTCATATCTTCCTGAATGAATGTCTCTTTTGACAAGGCATGGGTTCTGATGGTTTAAAAAGAATGCAATCCAATTACAAGATCCCTGTTTGCCGAAAAGCTTCCACCTCTGCAAGGAACACTTACACATTGGCAAGCCTCTGTGGAGAACCTACATTTGGAAGAATGGTTCCAGAGCCAGTGCCTTGAATAAAGTTAAGTCCAGTCATATTTAATACTACTCAATCTTGCTCACAACTTCTGGCTTTTTCGCCACCAAACGGTACCATGCTACATACCGACAGCCAGTTTTCTTTGGCCAGGGTTCACCAAGGCTTCCATTCTCATCAGCTGCCCAGCTGCCAACACAATGGATGTTTATTCAGCTGTTGCAGTTTGTGATCCTTCACGGTGGAAGTTAAATGTTGTTTATTCGAGTTTACCACCTGCAAGCTCCACTCCCAGGTCTGGCTCCAGCTTATTTGGCCTCCACATAAGAATCTTTGCTGGCCCGTCATCTGCAACCAGTTTACCATGGGATACCTACAGTGCCAGGAGTTATTTTCCCCTACAACATGGCTCACAGGGTTATGAGTACAACCACACACCCCTCTACAACAATAGTTAATTTCTCAATGAAAAATTTTTACGTACAATTTTAATATTCCCAAATATATACTTTTCCACCTTGAGAGTAGGAGAGGACACTGTGCACTGTCCTTATTTCAGATTATTCTTATATTGTCGTAGATTATAACAGGACCAAGTATTTGTTGGCAAAGATGCCAGTTCTGCTTTTTGTTAGAGACGGAGAGAATCACCATGACCCCAACTCTGTCAAAACTCATTGGATGCATGCTGGTGTGTGCAGGTGTGAGGTAGATATTTGCGCGTCTCTGCAAGAGAGAAAAGAGAGTGAGGATCTTGTCTGACAAAATAGAGTCCACTTCATTTAGTATCAAATATCAGCAGCAGTAGGGAGAAACGAGGAGAGAAGGGAGAAAAGATAAGAGAAAAGTAATCAGGTGGGGACACGATTAGGTAATGACCTGATAACTCTGTAAAGCTGCGATAATACAGTATGATTACAGAACTCTTTTTGCACTATTGGGCCATGTATAGAGGGATATTTTACACATCCAAACTAATCTGTCCTCAAGACATTATAGCTACAAAAAACTGTATGATAGCAAATCAATGTAATTAACAAGGTTGCAAGGAGAGAAGAGGTTATTGGTGAATAATAGATTTTTTTTTCTTTCAGTATTATAGATTATAGCACTGTACTGTGAACATTTAGCCTTCAGGCCTTTCAATATGGAGTAGCCTACATGGTGACCAAAACAAGATGTACACCTTACCTCTATCTTACTTCAACATTACCTTGCCATGCCTCATCCTAACGTATGTCTTTCCTTGTCTTGTCTCGCGTGTTCTGTCCTTTCCTGTCCTTTCTTTTCCCTCACTCTTTTGCCTCACCCTGTCTTGTCTCGACTTATCTTGTCTCACTAAGTTATATCTTTTCCTTCCTTTGGTTTCATTTGATTGTACAGCTCTTTCCCCGCAGCCTCCGAACATCAGTTTAAATTTAACTGTATCTGGAAAATAGCACGACTAAAAGCAACTTATTAACATAGTCTGAGAAGAATGTTAAGTTCTAAGTTCCTCACTTCCCTTTATTTTGCTCCATGCTGTCAAAGGGACATTTTGGGCTGCTAGCGCGACAAAGAAGTTTCGTGATAAGATTGTTGGCTTAAGGACACAAAGTGGGAACAAAGGCTAAGTCTGATAGATATGTATAATGTGGGTCTCCTTGGGCGACAGGTACTTTCATAAATATTTGTTTGAAGCCTCAGGTTGGCATGGGAATGTGATTGCTTATTCTGCCAAGCAGTTGTCAGACCAAACATGCTGATGCATTAAGTAGATCAGGAAACATTTGCATACTGGTTTACATATAATTGAACCTGACATGTAGTCATGCGAGTCTGAGCTGCAAACAGAACATTCCTAAGGCTTGTAGCTCTTGCTGGTTGTCTTCTATACTGTATGTATTTCATTTAACCACAGTAAATTAACTCCTCGTTTTCCTTTCTGTCAGGCACACATGACCTTGAGAATCCTACAAAAATTCATACTAAGTTCACACTCAGATGGGCACATTGTCATCTTATGGATCCAGTTGTTTGAGTCATTTATCCAAACCAAACTTGTTGATGCTTATCAAATCTAAGGATTTGCTCCTTTTCTCTGTTTTATACTATTGTACAATAAACTACTTTTGGATGTTGGTTGGACAAAGGAGGCAATTTGAAGATGTTAAGTTGGCCTCTGTGAACTTGTGATGGCCATTTTAAACTATTTATTTATACACTCTAAACACTTGTGCTATTAATCCTAAAAGTAATAAACAGATAAACTTATAATTATAATAATTGTTGGTTCCAGACTGGATTTTTTAAAAATTTCCTTCCCATTAAAGTGCTCTGGCCTTCAGAGGATTACCTTTTCCAGAGCTCACATCTAATACTACTTTTTTTTTTTTAATACAGAAAGCTTTCACAATGTTTTCAAGCAGAAAATTCCCTGCAGTTTCTTGTCTGTTCACAAAATGACTCAAAGAGAACTTGCTTTCAGTCCAGTCTGTCTATTAGACACAGTTTGAATGACAGGGCCGTTAGGACCAAGGATCTGTGCTTGAGTCTCAGGATGTGATACAACGGACAGGAGGGAGCAGACTTTTTATAACTCTAACCATGTCAGAAGTGCACACACATAACCCTCTGTGTTACTGTACACCTCCATCTCTCCAGTCCACGCTGCAAAAACCGGATTTAATGCTTTTGAGATCAAGCTCTTTTTTCTACCAAGTCTTTCATTCTCCCTTTCTAGTTCTCTCTCTCTCTCTCTGCTCTCCTCCTTTAGCTTTTCCGCCTTTGGGGTTTTTGTGTTAAAAATGGTGTTGAAAGCTCGAGGGCTGAAAGGTGAATGGATGCCACTCTTGGTAAATTGTCCGTGAAGGACAGTCTGAGAGCAGGAGATGGATGGAGGAAGAGAGAGAACATGAGAGATTGAGTGGGAGTAAGCACTAAAGAGAGGACAGAAGAAAGGGCAAGGACAAAAGACAAGGTACAAAGGGACAATTAGAAAAAGATACTGAGGGAGAGAAATAGACAGAAGAGAAGAAAGAAAAGTAGAACAAAGACAAGCAGGTAGAGAACGAGTAACTAGAATTGTTAGAAAACAGTGGGAGAGGTGAGAGTGAAGAAGAGGGGAAGGAAAGCTGCCAGTCACTTTTCTCCTTTGTCAAACTTGGGGTCTCGTTGCCTTCAAGGCCCAGACATAAAATGGTGTGAGTCAGGAAGAAAACAGGGAATTGAGAGCTCCAGGGACATAGAGGAATAATGGGAAATTGCAGCATGAAACTCTCTGACTCAGAAAGTTTGAACCTGAAACTGCCTGACTCAGAGAACCTGACAAATACAACTTTGGAGCGTAATATGACACTGAAATATTCACGAACCCTGGTTTGCCCACAGCATAAAATAAGTATGAGCCTGATGCATTTGGGTATTCTGTGCTGAAATACTACACTAAACACAGAAAATCTTTTAGGATTTGATATTGTGTCCTCTGTTAGTGGATATGCACTTCACCTGTGGTTCCCTTATGCAATGCTCAATGTATCATTTATTTGTATTCTTTGCCTTTCATTCTGAAGTGATTTGCATTTCCTTAGAAAACATTTCCTGATGTTAACTTCAAATAAAATAAAATAAAACAACTTCACCAGTGCCAAATTATAACAATGTTACAGTTATGTAACTAAACGTTTTAAGCAATCCTCACTGTTTATTTCACTTTTAATAAAGATTGAGTTTTCTTATCTGCAATAACAAATAGTTTTTTTATATGGTCAATATTGAATTTTGCATGTAAAGCTAAACACTGTCAGTGTCTACTGTGTAATCCCTTTTTAAAGCATTTTGCTTGCTGTTTGCTCTTATTCTAATTCCTGTGTTTATTGAAAAGATTAAATGTATTATTAATGTACGTATTGTTTGTCACTAGGATTAAGTGAAACATATGGAATAAGGATTTTATGTACAATTAGGACGTACTCTACTTTTATGTTACATGACAGCCTGCGTCAAACATAATCACTGGAGAAACTTAAAGTGTGTTGTGTGTTGGGTAGTGGGGTGATAGACTACAAAATTAATGGAACATTTTGTATAGTCCTCCTGTCTCATAATTTAAGCTCCTAATGCAAAAGTTGGTCTCATATATGATATTTGACAGTTACTAGCCTCTGTCAGGCAGTTAGGCAGCCCTTCCTCTAACTCAAGGATTTTCCACTATATGTCACGCTACACAAAGCCGATAAAATACCGATGGAAACAAGTGCATTTTCCACTTGAAAACGGTTCATCTCAAAAAGTAAAGAAGGGCTTTCTCCTAAAGCCCTGTTGACAAGTAGTGCTACATTAACACATGCAAGCCTTACACAACTTTCACTAAAGAATGAAATCCATAAGTCATGCCTTTTTGCTGTAAAAAATAATGTCAAAGCGAGTTTTTAAACTTATTGTTAATGCAGAAAAAAAGATCTTTGGAGAAATATCTGAAATGTTCCCTTTCCTCAGCCTCTGAAAGGGCATGGAGACAAAGAGAGACAAAGCAAACAAACTTACAAGCAATAGGCAGACCGTGTTAGAATGAAATGACATTTGCAAGTGGTTTTCAGCTGTTAAATGTGGTTCAGCTGACTAGCTTATTAGCTGTTCAGCTTGCAAACAGACCAGTGAATCCCCAGTGGTTGTTTGTCTGGTTACTGTGCAACAAGTGAAGTATCGGTTACAACAACTTACTAGAATAAACACGGGCCCATACAATGGGTGCAGCCGACAGAAAAAGCTAAGATTCTGCTCAGTTCCTACACCAGCACATTTAAGTGATATCTCTGTATCTCCAGGTTCATCTGGCATGTAACCTGATTTACAGTTTAAAGACTGACCAAAGCTGATATGAAGGATGGTGAGAGATAACAGAGGCGTGGAACAAGCTGTTCTGCACCGTAGGGAGACAAGGGAACACTGACACAATCTTTTCTTCTCGTCTTCATATATCTAACGCACCTGCTTTTGTTCCCATGGGCTATATTTGTATCACCAAATCGTGTCTGCAGAATTTATTCATAGCTAGATTGAATTTTGCTAAATCAATAAATACAGGGAGGCTATGTCCTCGCATTTTGGGGTTGCTTCTTTATTTGACATCAGACATCCTGCATTTTCAAACAGAGCAGCAACCAGGACCCCAGTCCCACATCGTCTCCCAGTGCTGTTGAGAAGTAAATCAAATTCTAAATGATTTAAAGCAATACCAAACTTTAGGAGAGACAAAGCCATTGTTGCTGTTTCTAGTAACACCTGTGCTTTTCCTGTAACAAGTCAGAATGTCTGGGTCCTCATGGGCAGCAGGTCATTCTTGTCAATTGATTATTAAAGTTCATTATGTGCAAACATAGTGAGCAATGTGGACTCAACCAGGCCAGTTTTTGGCCACTTGGGGGCAGCTTAACAAGGTGTACACACAACACTGACATAAGCCTGTGAATATTCTCATTCATCCAGGTCATAATTATCTCAAGGAAATTGAATCGAACGCAACTGGATTTTTGGTTTTGTCTGTGAAGACNNGTCTTCACAGACAAAACCAAAAATCCAGTTGCGTTCGATTCAATTTCCTTGAGATAACACTGACATATTATCACCTTGTAAAGTGGCTAACATGTTAGCAAACAGCTGCATGGTGCAACATTATCATCCCATTGAAGTTGCATTTGTGTCCAATTTATGTCCAATACTGACTCTCCTTTTAGCTTTAGTTTGGGTCGTAACTACGAGCAACACATTTTACATTACAATACATAAGGTGGGTGGCTTTTATTGTAAAGCAGCCACATGTATTTGTCACTGAGGATAGCGCTGACAGCCACTGATCACTAAAAATGTGTCTAGAAAACAAGGCAACAGTCATTTTCAGTGATTTTTGTCAGCAGATCAGTTTGCAACATTGCAAGGAAGTAACGGACCAAGAGGGAATGACCCCAGCAATCTGTTATATAAAGACCATCAGACAACAGTCTACGAAACCAGCACACATCCAACTCGACGTCAAGATAAACAACTTCTTGTGCGATTCAGTGAGCACAGCATGACAATCAGATCATGGCTGCCCAAGGCATGATGAGGAAAAGGCCAATACTTAACTTTCTTTTTTATTCAAACAACATGACACGACAATTTCTCACAGCCTGCAGTTTGTTTGGCTGAACTGCGAGCAGACACAGAAGTAACTCTTCTTTGAACAGAACTCTGGCACCTGTAGTAGTAGTAAAACACGCTTATTATTGCCACCGGTAACCACGGGTGTTGCCAAATCAACTATAGGACTGAAATATCAATTACAACTAACTAAAATAACTTAAAGCGACACAAATTTACCCTGATCTTTAACAAATCACTTACCTTATTGGTTACCTCAACTAAAATTATTTGTAATAATTTAAACAAGCTCGATTGAAAGAGTGTGACTAAAAACTTAACCAAATATGTTATGTGCAGCAATGAATACACAAAATAACAATGGAGGTGACAGAGAAAAGGCTCATCACATATGGGACGATATGATACAAAAAATTGTCTTCTTGCCCTCATAGATGGTTTACTTCTTTGCTCCATTATAACAATTTATCTTAAAAAAAAGGGGTAGAGCTAATTTTTAAGTTATGTTAGTGGGTCCATAGATGCTCACTTTAGATAACAATAAGCTGTGGCTGCAGGGGCCTATGTTGAGTTGTTGTTCCATATTTAAAATTTATGAATAAAAAATCTCTTACTTGGGATGATATTTTGCTGCATTCAGTGTCTGCACCTATCTTTAGTGAAGGCAAAAATGTTATTTACAGAAAACATATGGAAGACTTCCATGTTTATTTTCCCGCCATGTAATTGTCAGGTAACCACCAGATAGGAGGGAACCATTACTTTTCCATCACCTCATCTCTGCTGTCAATGACTGTAAACTGGAAAAAGGAGGGAATAGCACTGCTCACACACACACACACACACAGATGGACATGCACTCTTGTTTGTTTGCATGTAAACGCATGCTCATGCACACACACACCACACTCACATATTTTCTCACAAACAAACGAAGCCCGCACTCAAATGTACACCTCATGGGTCAATGAGTTTTGATGGAGAGTCGGGTCATGGTGACCTGGAGGGGGGGCCACAGATTAAGGAATGAGGTGGCGTCTCGCTGTGGGTGGCTCGGAAGCAGCCTCCAGTTATTTTATTAGCCAGACAGAAACACTGCGGGATGCTCTCTAATACCACCAGTGATTTACACGTATTCAGGGACACACACACACACAGAAACAGCTTCCTTCTCTCAAGCAGACACAGACTAGTGGGAACACACACACACACGCAGACTGAGCCTTCCTGACAGCCCTCCCTGGGTGTGTTTCTTGCAGGGCTACGCAGAGATTAGCCATTATTTCACATCAGCGAGGCTGGCAAAGTTTAAAGAGAGTTGTTACTGTTATCTTGACACGTAGAAAAGTAACTCCCCTCTGCGCTGCACTGTGAATGACTGTGTGTGCTTGTTTTATTATGTATGTTGTGTGCTTGCATTGTCTGCATGCGTGTGTGTGTGTAAATATAGCTGCAGACAGGAGAGTGAGTCAAAAACACAATGGCCCTCATTTATGAAAACTGGGCGTACAGTCATTTCCACGCAAAGCTCGGCATTTATCAATATGGACATGAGCGGAGGCTACGATCAAATCTCACGTCAAGTCTCAACTCGTGTACGCAAGTTTTCGAGTGAGTGTGGACTTGCGGTGCAGCGTGGTAAATCTGTCAGAGGATTGTTAAGACCATTCTGACTGGCATCTAAGCATATGCAGACGTGTATTCATCATTTAAAAATATGTAGCCTGTGGCAAAATAACAACTTTGTAAAGGCATCGACAGTGTGTCATATATCCCTAAGTATTTTCAAATTGTTTGCAATTTACGGGGTTAACAGTTTTTATATAAGATTAATTTATAGACTACATATCACGGATGTATAAATTAAATATTCAAACATCAGCTGGAGTTTGATTGACTACGCCAACGCTGTTGACCGCAGCAGTGATTTCATTCCATACAACATTCTTCCGCCTTCCTTTGATGCCACTTTTCAGGCTGCCAAATAAAACTAGTTGGTTTAATTGAACTTGTGACGTCAGCGTTTCTATCTCCAGGTCGGAGAAGTTCCTCTTCTTGGCCGGATTACGTTTCTCTCTGTCGTAAACTCTAGAGGCGAGGCGTCTAAACAGAGAATATACAGGGGCATGATAATTAAATGACGATTGTTTTCAGCCGCCACATTTATCAACGCCCGATCATTCTTACGCTGGGATTGGCGAAATACGAACGTTTCATGAATCACACGTGAGCCCCGCCATAAGATGATTTCTGCAGTCGGATCTGTGCTGGTTTCTATGCTAGATTGATAAACGAGGGCCAGTGTCCTGTGGGAAAAATTAATCAGTGTTGACTTGACTCAACTATTCAATCATAACAGTTATGTCACAGTATGGAAATGCTAATTTAATTAAGAGCATTTGGTAAAAAAAAGAAATCCTTCTTGATTGTTTACTTTGGAGTGTGTATTTGTATTTTGACCAACAGGGAAACAATAGTGCACAGAATATATGAACTGAATCATTTTCATACACGTAAATGAATGTTCATTTTGCGACTTTACATAACAATAATAAGCTTTATTTTAGTGCTGACAACTATTTGTCAGGAGGAAATTGATCTGCAACTATTTTGATAATTGATTAATTGTGTAAGTCATTGACCAAAAATGCAAAACACTGGTTCCAGCTTCTCAGATGTGAGATACTGCATATTTTGTTTGGCATTATATCTTTGGGTTTTGAACTGTTGGTCCACAATATGCTCCTATATATGTATATCCCAAATCCCAAAGACATCACTTGGGTATCTGGTATTTGTTTTTTTTCTCTGTTGTGTTTTGTTTACTTTTTCTTGCCGAAGTGATTAATCAAGTAATTGAAACAAATAAATGATAGGTCAGCAACTAAAGATTATTTTCATGATCATTTTATCTACTTCATTTATATGGCATCTTTCCTACAAAAAAGCAGTTTAAAGTGCTTTATGTTGAGAGAAAAAAAACTCCTCTACACCGAAAGTGCAGGCGTTTTATTAACTGCCAGACACAACAGTGATTGGACCTGAACAAAAATGTTTAAAATTGAGGAAAGGTCTTTCCAAGGAAATATTAATAGTGTCATTTTCATTTACCTCAGAGATTAACTTTTCCCTGGCGCTGCTTGTTTCAGCCACCAACTCAGATTTCCACAAAGTCCACAAAGACATCAAAATGCTGGCTAACCATGAGACTGAAATGATTATTACATGAATTACTACATGAAGAATGAACTTTAGGATTTACTAAACACAGCCTGCTCAACACAGAAAAACAAAATGACAAAAGCTTTTTGAAAGATGGACTATTTTGAATGATATGCAGTGTGGAAATGGGCTTAGTCAACTTCTACTACTTCTATCATCACTTTTTAATGGTCCACATTAATCTTTCAAGTCTACCTAAGCGGATCCAACAGGAGTTATCATAAGCCCAGAGATTTCAAAATACTTCTTCCAAGCAGAGTGACTTATCTGATGCCAGAGGCTGGGAGACGTGTCAAATGTAGTGAGACGCACCAGCCTTTCCTTTGCACCTCTTATCCTCACATGCAGACTCTTTCTAAAAGAACCTCATACCCCACCCAGATATATCTCAGTTTTATTTTCTTCTCTATTTTTCGCCTTGCTGTGACCCAGTTGCAAAGGTTATCTCAGTGAGAGATCAACTCTGCGTCCTACATATCAAGCCAGTTTCCAAATATTTCAACCATGATATCTTATGCTACAGTGAAAGTATAGTGGCATTCATATATAGTCAGGCTTCATTCGCATGTCATGACTGGATGGTTTCATCCTCATCTCACTCAATTACTATTACAACAAGCACCAAGAGCCAGTAAAATGACCCTGCACTGGGGCCCTCAAATGAATTGCTCATGCATGAGTCTTATTCGATATCAGTTCCATTCAATATCGATAACTCATTAAAGGCTCATTGCCTTCAATAAATGATTGAATAATGTGAATGAGCTCAATTTCTTCCAATTGTTCATGCATGACGCAGGTTCAATACAATCAATAACTCATTCTCCTGGAATCTTCATAAGACTTTCACCACTTCAAAATGACCTTCAAAACATCTCCACATTCCTGTGTTTGATGGTTTCCATCATTTGACTCATTTCTGAGGCTAAGGGAAGAGAGGTGGGTCACTTCCTGTGATTGGCGTCAACCTCTCATTGGGAGAGCACAGGTTTTTTTTTAAATAAGACATAAAATGTAGTGTGGGGGAAGAGGAGCTTCCAGACTGGCAAAGGGAGAAACGACAAAAAGCCTACTAGAAGCTCCTTGCTTGCTACAAGTGAAATTATTCATTAACACTCTGATGGGAATACTGTACCATAAATTGTAATGCAGTGCTCTGACTTTCTCCTTTTAACAGAAATACTGTTCTCATTCGCTAATTAAATGCAATGGCTTCCACTTTGCTATTTTTCTTTTATAAAACGTCACATTTCCTGCCAACTAGTGCTCCAAATTAAACGACAAAATACGATGTCCATGTCCATTGTCCACGCCCTCCAGAACGAAACACAGAAGCATTTTCTGATATGACGCCCCTATCGGCAGGGCGACATCAGTTGTCAATTCCTTCCAAAACTGTTACAAATCACCGTTTAAAAATAAACCGGTTTTATAATGTGACAACGCTATGGTTAAAGTTTGGTTAGGTTTAGGCACAAAACGACTTGGTTGATTATAGGGGAAAGATCATGGTTAAAGTCGCTACTTTGTTAAGGTGGGCACCTTAATTATCATGGCTGAATTTGCAGGTACAGGTAAGTCCGTAGGTCCACCCCTCATCAACAGCCTAAGGACCAGCCTTTTTTTGTTTGTGCTGGATACATAAATACAGGCTTTTACTTGAGAATTTACAGTACATAAAACCGCACATATAGCAAAAACCAGATATCAGAGTGGTTGTACCAACCATGTAAAACGTCCATAAATTTCACTTTTTGCAAGGAAGGAGCTTCTGATTGTCGTATTATTGAGGGTGAATAGCAGACAGAAAAACAGACACACAGGGAAAGCCACTAACTCTACCGGACCACAATTTTAGCCTGTACGGTTTGAGTCCTAACAAACAAGGAGAATGGGTGTATTTAAAGTGTCAAAGTGGCAGAGGAAGCCCCAGTGCAGACGTCTAAATCTGCCTCTGTTACAGTGGAAGGCCATGCTATCCAAAGCCTCCATGATACACGGCCAGAGAGCTTTAGTGACTAAGTGCACCTCCACCCAGGGGAATTAGGGAGGGAAGAGGCCTCTAAGAAAAAAATTTGGCAGGTACTGAATTATTGTCTTTTCCCAGCTGGCTCCCTTTGCTTTTCTCTCTCGTCCCCCTGTGGCTGTGAATACAGACAAATCCCCCTTGCTTTGCCTGGCTGGCTGGTATATTTGACCATGTAGAAAAGCCCTGTAGAGGTTTAACGCATGGTTTTGTCTGACTCAGAGAAACTAAGCATAAGGCTAGTGCCAGGCAAAGAAGATGTGATAGTAATAACAGTAATAAGAAAGCATGCCGCCAGATAAACATCAATCTTAGTACCTGCTGGTTTCTGTTCCACTTTATCATATGGGGGGATGCTGTGTTCTAAATTAAAGTTTACAGAGAGAGAGACACAGACAGACAAACTAGCTGAAAATAAGAGGGGGAGGTTTGTGTACTACATCTCTAATCAGCATGATCTGTAATTTCCAGCAACATTTTGAAGCTTCAGCACCGTTTCCATCAGCTCCCACCAGTGGAAACTAACCTGCATCGGTTCTCACAATCACAATCTTTACGAAAAAAATGCGTAGATTTCACTATACCTGAGAGAGAATTTATTTCATCTCACCTCAGGCTCTAAGTATCTGCTTTACAGGAGGCACTCTCCAAGATAAACTTTTTAATTTGCACTCATGCAGGCACTATGGATATAAGCTCCTTTAATGTTTAATTCCTTCTCCGTTGCAAATGACACAGAGATTTCATATTCCAACAGCCTTGGAGGTGAACAGAAATTTGAGAGCGAGGCTGTGGACATTTAGGATGGGAATGAGGTTTTAGGGATGTGTATGCACGTGTGTCTCTGTGTATTTCTGTGCATCCCTGCTTCCGCGCATGAAAGCGTGAAAATGCAAGAATGTGCATGTTGTTAGTGAGTACCGACTCAGCTCACCTCCTCCTTATTCATGCATTCTCACCCTTTTTATATGCAGCGCAGTGCCTCGACATGAAAAGAGCTACCCTAATTGGAGACTGCTTTCTATGCAGGTTCCGTTCCACATTGCCACATCGGGAATTCGCAGAAAATAATAATAGCACCGAACAGTAAAGGGAGAAGGGCGTGTGTGTTTGCGTGCATACCACAGAGCGGGTGAAAGGAAATGAGAGGCTGGGATAGAGAGAGGCAGAGAGAGAGAGAAAAAGTGAGACAGAAGACGTGATTATGGCTGAACTGTCCTCTTCCATTTTCGATCTGAATGATTCCATTATCTTGACATAATCCATCCAAGATCTGCTTATTCTCCATTCCAGCTCTGAAAATTTCACAGTGGAAGAACCAGTTTCTGTCACTGCATCTCAATCAGGTCATTGTCTTACTTTTCAAGGGCGAGCGTGCTCACCCGGCACTCAATAAAAGCAAACCACGGGGACCTGTACAGCTTGACCGCTACTTGAGTTCACTGATTGTACAACTCATTTGTTTGCACCTACTGTACATGTATTCTTCTCTTCCTTCTCTCTGCACAAACATACCCCCCCCCCTTTCCCCTCCATCTTACACACCTTTAGGAAGTTGGCTGTCAGTGGGATAGCTTGGAGCTGTGGTCATACTGAGCCTCTGAATAGGAATTGAGCTGAAGGGCCAGCTAAGGTAACGGATTGGTCTCTGCAGCTTAGCGTGGGCCAGGTGCTTGGTCAGATATTGGAAGAGATTTTAATGTGGTTTGCATGCATGAGAACAGCAACCCATCCACCCAGAAGATGGCTATGGCTGGCGTGGAGAAAAGGGCAGAAAATAAAAAAGGGTTGGGGGGTGAATAGTTGGTGAAGAAGGAAGCATAAGAAAAGAGGAGAGGGAATTTGCAAATGACTGGAGAGAAATAAGAAAAAAATAACTGGCATGGTTTACAATGAAACAGAGAGACAGCGAAGAGGGGCAGAAGAGGGAGAGGGCCTGAAAGAAAGAAAGTGGAATGAGGCATAGAAGGGAAGGAGAAGAATGTGAATAAGGCAGCGGAAAAGGAAGAAAGAATAAGAGGAGGAAGATTGGAAGAGCGTCTGGTTTAAAAATGAAACACAATGAAAGAATTTCACCAGAGGCATGGATTGTCTATCCAGAACATTTCCTTTTCAGCACCATCAAAGACGGCAAAACTTGCAGATGCTGCGCTTTTTATCTCTCCATTCTCTAACTCTCTCTCTCCACTTCTGTTTTGTTTCTCTCCCAAAGACCTCTGAAATGACTGACATTCAAGGGTGACCTCATTGTACTTTTCTTATTCTGTTATTTTCCCCTCCATAAAGCGAGCTTTGCTGCCTCACGCCAGCAATATCCAGCAAGCTCTGTTGTGAAATTGCACTGATCTGGGACAAAGATTAATCCCCTTATCTCTTTTAACGAACCCAGGCCTAAGGGTGTGCATATTATTAGCTTTTAGACCTCTATGGTTTAATATCGCTCCACCAGATATGACTTCTCACCACCGACAAAGACTCTGTGATATATCTTTGGTGCCGCGTGACAAAGAGATGGTGGTCTTTTCTGTGAAGCCCATCAATCATACATGAACAATTAGGCAGCAGAAAAAAACGGGTCAAAATTTAGAGATTATTACAGTAGGTAAGAGCTTTCTTTCTAATGGCAGTGTCTTGGTGTGGGAGAGGAGAATTTGATGAGGTGCAACTCTCTCATTTGGTAGCAATTTGTGGACCTTCTATGAACTCGGCTACAGATGAATCTACCAGCTGATTTATGTGCTGCGCTCTCTAGCAACACCACCATTACTGCGGTGGCGTACTCCAACTGAAAGCACTTTCACCGAGTGTATGTGACAGCACAGATGGTTGGATTGATCACAGTCAGCAATCATCCCTTCTGATAGATGAAGGTATGGGAATGTCATTCAGTCACAAAACACATGTCTGAAATTGGTTAAAAGTCTTTCAGAGAAAAAAAAAGAACATTTTTCCTCTGTTCTCCACAAGATGGATGTGAAAGTGCTGCGTGGTAATTAAGCCAACATTATTTTTCAGATTTCGGCTTTGTTGTGATTATAAAATCAACAAACTTGCAAATCTATGATTTCTTGCATTGTAATCAGATGAAATGAGGGTTTTTTTATTGTCAACTAATCTGTTAAAAATCTGTTGTTTGGGCTATAAAATATCAGGAAATAATCAAAAATTTCCCACAGGGCAAGATGTCTTCAAATCGCTTGTTTTGTCTCACCAGCTGTTCAAAACCTGAAACTATGAAGTTGACATTTTTGCTTAGGAAATGACTCAAAAGATCAATCATGACCAAAATTATTGCAGATTAATTATCTATCAGAATTTAATATACAACTGACACATATGAAACTGTGAGGAGATTCCTCTTCTTTGTGGCTAGGAAACACAACCACACAGAGTGCACGATTTTAGACAGAGCATGAGGATTTTCAGATGAATTAAAATCAGAGTGACTTCATGGAGCAGAGGCTTATGGATTTTGCATTAAGGTTTTTTTTTTTTTTTAAGTTGTAGCAGCTGATAACAGCACAGCCCGGTAAGCTGCGTCTTGGCGATTTGCAGGTGAAAAGCCATCCAGAAATGTGGTTAAACTGGGCACCTTTTCACAGTTTACATTTTTACACATGTAGATTAACTTCCCTTAACAAAGGAATTTCAATATATTCTAACACTGATCAGGTTCTACAGAATACCATAGACACATTTCTTGGCAAAGCTATACAAAAGCAGTTTACAGCTTTATTGCAGTGTGATTCCACCACAGTAATGGCAGCTTGTTTATTTCCACCTACAACCTGAAGTAGACTTGGAATACAAGAAAGATCTGAAACTTGGTATGCAGACAGCATGCTAATCCCAACGATCCAATCCCTAAGCAACTTTTACCACTTTTTACTTTTTATTGTGAAATGTATTGTCAGTTGTACCTTCATAACCTCAAGTTCATATAGTTCATCCAACTCGAGACCTGTCAATCAGCTTGATGTGCTGGCTACCATGAAAAGGCATCTAGCCTGCAGCTGAGGTAAGCAGCATCCATAAAGTCACCAGAGTTGTTGAAGAAGCAGACGGTGAACAGAAGCAATCGGCTATAAAAACAGGAATGTAAATGTTGACTAGTGTTATTTTAACTTTCAGTGTTGCTGCATCTATAAAATACACACCTACAGCGACTGGTATACACCCACAAATGTTCTAAACATTAAAGAAAAGACTATTAAAAGAGGTGATTTGGGTCTGGGGAGTACAGCACAGACATGCATCATGTAAAGCTATTCATCTGGTGTAATGTGAAAAATGTATACAATTCAAATGGCAGAAGTTCTCCTGCACAAGCCATAAAAATAAATCACCAGGCACCAAACTGCAATACTAGAAAAACTTAATCCAATGACTCTGTACTGCCTTTACGCGCAATTGTATTTTCTGTCGAGATTAATGGAACGACGATCCCATTTTTGCATCTCCGAATCTGGTTCTATTTTAAAGTTTGACGTCTTCTAGGTAATATTGTGGGTTCATTTTTTTCTTGTCCTTCACCCTATCTCTCTTTCTTCTAATAATGTCCTCTCCCAGCGCCTCTGTAGTCACAGAGGCAGAGAACTCGAGAGGCTCACAGATAGCAAACCACCGTCTCTGTCCAAAAGAAACTGTTCCTTCATCACTCAGAAAACCCTCGGAGCCCAGAAGCACCTGCGAACATTTTCTCCTCAAAACCTTCACTGACTGTTCAGAGAATATAAGCAATCTTTCACTCGTTTCCCATTTCTCTCTCCCCCTATCTCCCTTACTCTTCCAATTCTAAACTCTTATATTTCTAATGTGTATGTTCCTGTAAGATTTATGCTGTAGACCAGAGTTAAATCGATCTTTCCCCTATTTTTTTTAAATTAGAGAATAAAATTAAAACCAGTAAGAACACAAACATACAAAAAGTCCTCCTCAAAACTGTGTTTTGCTTATTGTTACTTTACTTAGATGTTTGACCTTCACTGTGCAGAGTAATGTATGTGCAAAGTTTGACATTCATCTGCTGAAGGGGAAAGTTTCTCTGTGCTCACTTCAAATCTGAGTTTAAGGCGTGTACATACAAGAATCATTTTGTGGCATCACAGCTAGTTGAGGCCAATCGTGGTCCAAAATGCAATTTACAGAAATGTGATGTGGAAACGTGAAGCCTGCAGTGGACACTGGAAATGGACTTTTCAGTGAAGTGGGAGAGATCTTGTGTCTATTAGTTAACCTTCCGAAATGAAGAATATTTGCATATTCATAGATTCTGGATTTTTCAAGGAGGGAGTAGGAATAGATGTCATTTTAAGAACTATGTGGAAAAAATAATATATTATTCGTAGCAGAGTATTTTTGTACATCTTAAAACATGTCTGGAGGGGATCTTTAAAGGGCAGGCCTATGAGTTGCCACCTACAGTAAAGTGTGAAGAAGAGCTGATAATGTTTTCAGTGGCAGACTCAAACAGTGAACAGTGTACAATAGTTCACCTCAGGGAAGAAACTAGAAAACAAAACACCAGCATGCGGGTATAATGCTGCTTTTGTAAAGCTGCTTGGGGGGGGGCAACCATAAATAGAACTTGATTGTTATTGGGGTATTAGATGGATGTCTGGAAAGTTGTGAAATAAAGAAACCTCAAAAACTTCTATTATCAGCATTTTCGTTTATTACCTCCAACATTAGATTCTTTTTACTGTGCGAAACAAAACTGGTTCTTTTTTTCCTTTTTTTTACTTTACTGACTTTTTTCCCACATGCACTTTTAATTACGCTGAGCTGGTGCAGTGTTAGAGGTTAAGGTAACACAGATGTGAGCACTGAGAGAGAGGTGGGAACATTAAAATAAGAGACTTACAAATCAGTCCTCACGCTCCGTTCCCACAGAGCCCTGAAATAAAACTTGATGTGTCAACCTAAATTACATTGGCTTCTTACAAGAGACTTTTCCCTACTGACAGAGGAGGAAGCACATTCGCGATAATGGGCAAAGAAAATAAATTGACATTTAAATAATCCTAATCGCTGTCTCGGGGAGCCCAGTGGTGAGCATCTCGGGGGCGAGGCGGCATGAAGATAACCCAGCCTGTCATCAATGTTAAGAGTGTGGGGAACTTTCCCACTGTATCTCCCATCAAATATGTGCCAGCTGAAACCCCACTGAGCCCTTTCGACCTGATGCAAATGAGAGAAGAGATTTGACGGCGCAGGCGTGAGAAAGAGATGAATAAAAAGAGGTAGAGATGGGAAATAAATATTCAAAGAGAGAAAGGAAGAGAAATGGGGTAAGAGGAATACAGTATTGTTGCCTCACTGAAGTCCTTGTGTGCCACAAACAGGGTGAAAAGTTTGGCACGGTTTGTTTTGGAAGTTATAATAATCATTCGCTCAAAAAGCTTTTAGGGATAATGCTACTGCAGCATTAAAATGCATGCAACTTGTCAAAGTATTTCAGTGTAGTCAAAGTGACTCAATGTCCACTGCTTACGGTGAATACATGCATTTTAGAGTAGGCATACCAAATTGCCTCCATTACACCATGATTACTTATGGGTATTGCCATTCAAAAAGCAAGAAAGAACACACTCACTGGTATATATATGCTGTCAAACTATGGCCATCAGGAAAGCAGACAAGTAGACAGTCTGACAGAAGCAACTGCAGAAGCAGTAGCTGTGACAGGAACTGCACTTCCACTCCATTCTCCCACATCACTCAACGCCAAAATAGGCATCTAAGACTTCAGAGTTTGATCAGATTGCTCAAATTAAAATTCTCTACAAGACTGCTGTCCTAGCCAAATGTTCAAGGTCAAGCAGCTGCAGGAAAATCTATAATGCAGGGCCGCTGGCAGTTTTTGCTTTAAGGATTTAAGATTTAAGGAGGAGCAGATCGGTGGAGAGGAATCACTGAGGTGTCAATTATCAGCCAAATCAAAGAATCAGCTAGATTACCTACATTAGGGCTGCAATTTATGAGTCTTTATTGTCAATTTATCTGCTGATTCTTTTCTCAATTAATTGTTTTGTCTGTCAGAAATTAGCAAATTAAGCCCATTATAATTTCCCAGAGCCCAATTGTGTTTTCTGTGTTGTTTTATCCCACCAACAGTACAAAACCCAACAATAATCACTGAAATATCATACATGACAAAGAAAAGCAGTAAATCATCACATTTGAGAAGCTGTAACCACAGAGTGTTTGGCTTTTTTTTGGTGCAAAAATGACAGAAAATTAATCGATCAATTAGCAAAATAGTTGCTGATTAATCTTCTGATGGTCTACTAATCATTTCAGCTCTAGCCTAAACATTTGCCTACATTGTAGCCTTCATTATCTTTACGTACACTTCTTAGCTTGGTGACTTTTAAACCCAATTAACAGTCAAACATTCCTTTCTGGTGTCATTTCATCTGATCTTGCTGCAACCCAAGTGTATCTCAAATTTGTTCAAAAAAATGCTATGTTTAGAAATCCATGGAAATTGTTGATATGGATGTTTGTTTTTTTGTATCAGTTGCCAGTTTATTACAGTAAAATAAAAATGAATGCACTCTAATACAACAGTCCTCCAATAAATCCTACCTTCATGAAGGTTTTTTGTTTTGTTTTTGTTGAACTGTTTTAAGGAGGTGTTAATTCAACGGTTTGGTCATTTAGAGGTTATAGTTTGTGGTGCTGTTGAATTGTATTGCATTATACTGACAGGTCTAATATTTTGTCCACCTTATTTATATCAATAAGTGTCGATCATATACAAATTAAATACAAAGCTTCAACAAAAACTGAAAACTATAACCTTCATGAAGGTAGGATTTATTGGAGGATATACAATATACAATAATACAATCTCTTGTATTAGATTGCATTAGTGTTAGCTCAGGGAACATAATAAACTGGTAACTGAGTATATTATCTTTCATAAAGGCTAGAATGACACTGGGCCACACTCAGATCACAGATTTTTCCCTTGAGAATTACAAACTTGATCTTCTATGTGTAAGTTCATTGACAAAGCAGGAAATGGCGTGAGATTATTATAAAAACAGTAAAGAAAGTGAAAAGCAAGCATGGAGGATGGGCTGGTGGATCCTGGCACCTAAAACAGTGGCTACAATATTTCCTTAACCGTAACCAAGCAGTTTTAGTTGCCTTATCTTAACCGTACCTGACCATATGGGTGGCACAACATTGAACTCTTATGTATTATTTTCAAAGGCGGTGACAAATGACCTATTTTGTCGTTCAGGTATAAGGACTTGTTGACCTGCGATAATGTCCTTGAAATTTGCTGAGAAAATTGCGATGTGCGATCCTGTTGCTAAAGCCTGAGACTTGTAGAGCTCAGTAATGAGCTCTATCTCCAGCAACATGACTCTTGACCTTCTCTTCTCCCCAGGAAAAAAAAAACACAGATGTCATGTAATAAGATTCATTACTTTTCACTCTCTCTTGCTTTCACTCTTTGTCTCTCTTCCTCTTTCAGCGACACCGTGTCCTTATCCCACCCAGCCACCCAACGTTCGTCCCTCCTCCCTCCATGAGGAGCCAGAGGTCCCTGTTACTCTCCCTCTCAGGAGTACCATCCTCTGCACCTCTCCATTCCCCTTTTCACTATCAGAAGCTGGATCCACTGACAGCTCCCCATAAAAGAGAAATCCAATCAGTCTACCCACCTGCACAATGGGAGATATGAACCCGGCCTTTTACAAAGAGATATACAGACACAGAGAGAAAGACAGAGAAAGGTCCTGGAGTATATTTTTATGTTTTAATGGCTACACAAAAAAGAGAAAAGGGTAAAGTGGGCTTATGGGTGGGTTATAATCATTTTCATCATATCAAACCAATAACCAATTGATGGATTATTACTTGAGGAGACCACCTCTGCATGCACTGAACCTGCTCACACACACACACACACACACACACACACACACACACACACACACACACACGGGATTGTTAAGAAACGATGCATGAATGCCCATACAGGAAAAGTTCAACATTTTGGGATATACATATTCCCTTTTTTCCAAGAGTTAGACATTTGAGTGGTATTGATCCTCTCACCTGTGCGTTAACTATGGAGCTAGAGCTGGGAGTGCATTAGCTTAGCATAAAGACTGGAAGCAGGGGGAAATAGCTGTTAAAGTGTTAAACTATGCTGTTTCAATCTGCTACTTCAAGTCTTAATGCTAAGCTGCGCTAATCAACTCCTGGCTCTGGCTCTATACTTAATACACAGACATGAGAGTGGTATCTTCTCATCTAACTCTATTAAGTCACTGCTAATGCAGACCGAACATTTAACGCATTCGACTTGGGCCTTTTTGTGTGAGCAGCCACCGGAAATGCAATGCACTTCTCACGAGGTTAGCGTTACATTTTTTAATGGTGCAATTGCTCACGAAAAACGGGTCTTCACAACAAGATATCGACATTTTCTGCGCTTGTTGTCAGCGGATACGTTTTAAATATTGCAGTGAGGACTAGAACAAGAAGAAACAGCCACAGTGAGCTGTTAGATGAAGAGCTGCAGGCGACAGGCTCTTACTGCGGCTTGTGCAATCCAGCATAACATAAAACGGACAAATACTGTAAGCGCAGACATCCTCTTTGCAACAGGAAGCGGTGGGGATAATGTGGATAATGTGATTTTAATTTTGAGAAACACAAATTATATCAGGCGTTATTCAACTCGATCCATGGATGTCAACCAACTACAGTAGTTGGCTGACATCTTTCAGTTAGATGTTGGTATCTCCTTACAGTAAGTCTGCTTGACACGTCTAGAGACAGATGAGAGAAAGGAACGGGTGTTGTCAGATATTAGAGGGGAGCCAAATTGATTTCTCTGGGACCAAAATGAAATGAGACCAGGATGAGAGTCATTTTCTCCAAGAGGCAGCGCAACTCATTCTGCAGGACAAATCTAGAAGTGTTCTTGAACCAAGGAAAGAAGCACCTCTGGGCCTTTTCAGAATGATAATAACTGGATAGGTTTAGGTGTGGAGCTGATTAGATTAATGATAAAGATCAGGCATGATTCTGATGTAGTTAAGGATCAGGTAAGAATCAATCATTTCTTTCTCTTTTTTTATTTCTGTTTCTGAAAAGAGGAGCAGAAGATACACAGACTCAAACTCTACTCCACTGAATCAGGACAATTTCAGGGACCTTATCCAGCCATTCTCTATGAAGCTCCAGCTGTATGAGGCACAATGACTGCCACCATTCATTACTCATTCCACTCCAACTCGCCTATTTTTGATTATTATTCTCAAATAGTCTCATCCTAATTTGAACCACTTGCCTGGCTCTCGAGCTAATTAAACCGAGTGCCACAGTTCTTGCTTAATGCTTACAAAGGGCTTTGGCACACTGTACTATACAACTCTCCCTCCCACCTCCCACCTGTTTGTATTCAAATCTGCACTCATCTTGGTTTCAGCGTTCACAAGTCAGCACTTTGCCTCATCTTTTAAAAGTTTCAGACCTCGTTTTCTGTCCTCTCATCCTCTTATTTTTTTCTCCCCCCCACACAGATGAATAATAAATGGAGCATCATGGGGATTGCTCTTTCAGATGAGCAGCTGCGTTTTGTGAGTCAAATGCCCTAAATTTCACTAGACACGTATAGAGTCAGTGGCAAAAGTTTTGAGGAAGATTAGTTCTGGATGGTTTGTTAAAACCCTCAGCATTTGAGGCCTGAGAGATCATCTCTAGGCAAAAGATATTCATCAAGAATCAAAGAATGCAAACTAAGATGCAGCTAAATTAACTGTTATTTTGAATTACTTTACATAAATATTTAGGTGTATATGTTCACAAAGCTGTTTAAACTTTGTAGCCTTGTTAAGAAAAGTGCTATATGAATAAACAGTTTATTATATAATTATTAAACCAGTCAGAATCAAGTGCTATACCTCAATCCTTTGATCTCACACAGAAATTTAATTAGCAAGTGTCAATTATATAATCCTGTCAACCATCAGATTTTACTATTCCATTTACACCTGAAGTAGATATCCTGTGAATATATGTGGGGTTGTATTAGACCGTGGCAGTTCATTTCACTGTACTTCAATTGGATTATTTTATATGTGATATTGCAAACATTTGCCATACCATGATATATATTAATATTAGAAACATATTCTTATTAATATAATGATGTTATCATCCCTAATACAATATTACTTTGCATTTTCTCTCACCAAAACTGGCACTGTGGCAGCGATATTTGATCATAATCACAGCAGCAATGACAGCAGTAATAACCAATCTACACAGCGCCACTGAATCCATATTTGTGTATCACATTCCATCAAACCACTCTTTCTGATAATGTCAATGCCCAGTTTGCTACTTACATTTAGAGGAACTTGAATAGAGTGATAGGCAATTTCACAATATACAGATAAAAAGCTTCATTATATGATATAACACGAGCCATCATGACTCTTTGACTCCTTCAACCTCTGCCCCTCTCCTTCTCTCTCACTCTCTCGTCTTCTGAAGGAACAGATAACGCCACAATAGCTCCATCGATAAAGTGGACTCTCTTTGTGCTCCGCACTGTGGCTGTTTGAGGAGACCTAAATCGCTAAATAGATCTGGCCATTACAGCCGAGGATTATGGCAGAACACCGGGCCTTGTTCCCTCAATAATTAGCCGAGGGAAAAGCTATAGATTTCAGTTTGAACTGGAGTCTTCTAGATGTGAATTTTTTATCCCAGTGACTGTAGTTAATTTGTATCTAGTAGCAGGTGTTTTGGTTTTAATTGTCGTGTGTTGTGGGAGTTTAAAAAATCTATTCGTTGTTACTGCATGACTGTCTGTATGAGTATGTCCCACATAATGAACAATGAGGCTCCATCTGTCATACAGCGTGCTTTGTAAAATCATAACAAATACTGTAGAGCGACATCCGCACCAAGAGCAGTTTAACTAAGTCAACTTAATTCAAATATTCCACATGGATTACCGTGGAAATTGCAAATAGTGCAACACAACAAGGGCAACTTTTAGCTATTTAGCTTTCCTTGTGCACCTCCTTGAAGATTCATAGAAGCTGGGACGGTTAACGAGGGAATATTATGGAGGCTTGCCCACTCTTGGAGCAGATTTTCCAGTTTGAGGTGGTTCAAGATATCCTAACTTTTAATGCCTAATATAGGTCAAATTCCAAAAACACTGGATCCTTTATTTCCCATAATGCAAACAAAAGCACTGATGACATTGCTGTGGGGGTTTCTCAGAAAGTTCCTCCTGTAGGGTTGAGGTTTAATAGCATTTCATAGAATCCATTCCTTATCAAATTTAATTAAGTTCAGCTTTCAACGTTTGCATGTGACTAAAGTTATAAATAATGAAGACTCAAAGATCTCCAATCATCTTTAGTTGGCTGTAAAGGCACAAACAGTTTTCAGAGGCAGCTTAATTAATGTTGACAACTCGTAGCTCCAACGTGAGAAGATATTAAATGTTGATTAAATATGTATCTGACACACTGAAAAGCAGCTGTCGCATAGGGACATATACCCTGTATTTTTACTTAGCTACTTGCTCCATATATTGTGGGTCTTGGTTCAGAACTTTTAAAATTATAAGCTTACAATACTGATGTCATATTGTGCTGTTGCATAACTTACCTTAATAGGTTGTTTGCATATGACATCACATCACTGCGTTGCTGTGGCAGATGGGGGTCAGGAAGTGATTTTCTACAAAGGAAGCACCATTACAAGCTTTCAAAATGCCAAAGGTTTGCGTCGTTTACGGTTGGTCAAATCGAACAAACCGAGAAACTACGAGGAGATTTTATTGAGTACCAAAAGTTATTATTCGCACACAGGAAACCGCAAGAAATTGGCAGAAAAACACAGCTGAAAATGGCTTGTGAACCTTCGTTTGTGGTTGGGAGGAGCAGAGTCGGATACTGCATGTGTGCAGTGACCACTTCGTCAAAGGTGAAGTAACTTAACATCGTCTAAACTAGCACAGTACGGGCTTTCCTCCATCTCATCCATTCTGCTGGCCCCCATCTGGATTTTGCGCGTCATCAGAATCATGTGACTGCAAACAACCTATTAGCTACAGTTGATACAACTAGCTGCAGGTGATGTTTGTCATTTTAACCACCAAAAGCAACCACCAGCACCAGCTAAAAATTTGAAGCCTACAACTTAAATGTTTTCTGCTGCTTGTTGCTGATAAAAAAAAAAAAATTGAGTGAAGACTGATAAAAGGTTCGATAAGAGATTTGTTAGTGTTGGAGCTTAGCGAGTCATCCGGGAACCGGATCCAAAATGGGACCGGCTATTGGAAACTAACCCTATCCTCCAGAGCCAGAGACACGGACATTATACAACTGTTTACACTGGCTGAGATACGTGATGTGTGAAATAAAAGGAGTGATGTTGAAACATGAAACTGATACTCCTCACAGCTTCACCAACTTTTCAGGCATGATGAGGGTGCATCATTCAAACAAGGCAATCTGAATGAGGGGGCAAAGGTTGGTGAGGTTGAGTGGAGCTCTGAAAAACAAATTACTTTTGATGAAACCAAACAACTTTTGGTGGGAAAAACAGTCAATAGTGTTTCACAGACATGCAGTTGTCAAACCAATTTGTCATAAATATTGGAAAATATACCCTCGCTTTAAGGCACTGCAATTTGCAGCATATGGGCTGCAGTGCTTAGAAAGATATGGATATTGACTACATTTATTTATTTATTTATTTATAAGAAATGTACAACTTGAACAGTAAGGTAGAATAGGAGTGATGCACTGAATGAATAATTGCCTATTTAACAAACTGACTTGGTGTGATCATAGTGATTCATCTTGTGTAAAATGTTAATTTCTTTCTCTCTGGCTGAGGCTTTCCAACGACATGCTATTTTCAACAAAACACACATGCAAAGTTTGTGATTCCTTTTTTTTTTATGTCAAAAAGCAGTTGTGTTCTTCAGCCACCTTACGTTGTATCTGTTTTGGGTAGGAAAATCTAATCCATGAGTAGGATACAGGCCCTAAAAGAAAACGTGTACAATATGTGAATGTGTGCGCGTGTTGCTCAACAGTGAATGAATCATACTCCAATCTGGTGTCTGAATGGTGTGAACCATTCATAAATTTTGTATGGCAGTGCCACAGTGGACGAAGTGGCTTGGTACTGCAGGGCTTACATGAAGTCAGTGTGAATAATGACTAATACAAATGTCACCATATGGCTAGCACAAACACACACAGACGGGAAAAAAAACACATCACAGACGCACACACGCCCATACACAAACACACTCCATTACCTGCACTTTTAAGATGGATGTCCTTTACAGCACAACTGTACATCATAAACATTTTGAAATGACAGTAAACAAAAAAAACAGGATTATGCAAGAAATGGATTTCTTTAGGGCCACAAATAATTATTTTTCATTATCAATTAATCTACCAATTATTTTCTCAATTCATCGTTTGGTTTATAGGAAGTCAGCAGATAATGAAAAATGTCCATCACAATGTTTCCCGGAGCCCAAGGTGATGTCTTAAAATGTTTTCGTTTTGTCCGACCAACAGTCCAAAGAGCAAAGATTTTCAGTTTTCTACCATAAAAGTGTAAGAAAACCAGAAACTATTCACATTTGAGAAGCTGGGAGCAGTGAATTTTAGCTATTTTTGCCTATTCATTTTCTGTCGATCAACTAATCAATTAATCATCTAATTGTTTCAGCTCTAGGATCCTTCACAGCACAGAAAAGGCACTACTCCTCTAGTAGCTGAAGCTTAGAATTTCTCACAATTGGTGATGATGGACGGAGTAAAGATCAATGGAAAAAAAACATTTGTATCTTTGTCAGTATAGCGAAACATAAAAGCTTCAACCAAAGAAGCAAAGATCCTCAAGAAGGAATACAGTTTTATGTACTGTATCTCCATTTTGAAAACTATAATGCAAAAATATCCCTGAAGTGAGGTGCTGACGTTTTTCTAAATCAATTGCTTCTGGTAGTTTCACCTCACGACAACGATAACTTGATGTTTGAAAATGCTTTGAATGGCTAAAAATGCTCCAAACTCTACTGACAGAAACTGGACAGTAATCTGTAAATCTTTTTAAGAAAGGGGCTCTGCACAAAGAGAACGGCAGCCAAGAAATGTGCACACCAAAAGGCTGTTAGTCTCATTGAAAATTCACAACGTGTTCATCTCCATGTGAACTCTCCGAAACATGTATCTGCTATTCTTATTTAGGTCATCACCCTTGCGCGGGTAAAGATTCTAATGCTCCCCATCGTGCACGGCAGAACAGACTATCCATGCGCAATACGGGTTGAGAAGCGTGTCTACCAGTGCATACATTCAATCTCGCAGCACTGAAAATAGCTATCATAATGGATATATTCACTGAAGTGAAAATTCATGGCCACGATAAGCCGCAGCTCCCGTATATCTTCCCGGAGTTTTCCAGGCATGAAGGGGTGAACAGAGGAGTGAGCCCTGACTGAGTCTATAACTCAAATTTTTCAAACAGGGACTCGTCACCTCTCTGATGAAACAAACTCTTTGAGGTTTTTCCTCAGTTGATCTGCTCAAAAGAAAAGAAATATTTCCATACTCGTCATGTCATGTCTCATCTGACACACACACAGACACACACATCTGTCCTCTGTCACCATTAACACTCTCACATCGTATTTCATTTCACCCGCAGCATTAGGGGTCTTTTTCGCATTATATTTTTATCTGTTTGCTTCATTTTCACAATATTCTCTATGTTGCTGTTTACATTTTGTGATTGTGATTATTTTTCTTATTAATTTATTTATTATATATGATGACTACTTTACTTACTTATTAATTACTTAAACATTTGCTTGTTTATTTGCTTCTTTGAAGGTGCAATGCTTTAATAAGGCTTATCATACTTCCTGCACAAATGAGCACTTGTCTTGTTTTTAATTGCCTATGTGTTTTATTATGGTGTACGAGGGTCAGTTCACACAAATTACAAAAAAACACATAGCAAGTCAACATAACAAGTCTAGCCATGTGGTTTTGGTTTTAAATATTTGCCTTTGAAACTTCATTGAAACGAAGGTGACTGTAATTTTGTTTTTGCTGCTCAAAGTATTAAAATACCATATTATAATATTTGAGAAATTCATCAACATGAATGTGTCTTGCTAATCTACAACAACATCGTTCAACACTGTTCATAGGGACAATTTCTTCAGTAAAAATTCAGTAGAGCTTTAATAAAAACCCTTCAATGTGTGATGTTTGTGCAAAAACTGACCAAAGGAAAACAACTCATTCAGTACAAATAAGCCCTATGCAGTTTTCAGCCACTAACTTTTCCAAAACAACATTTTGGACTGTTCAGTATTATGCTTGCATGGCGAATCCCACCGTGTTTATAATCCCTGTTCATCTCAATGAAAGGGCAGACTGAACTCGCCTCGACCAAACATCCTCTGGGTGTTTTGTCCAGATAAACAAGAATCAAGGTGACTTCCAGCAGTAATGAAAGATTTTGTGCTTTTTGTTTCTACAACTGAAATGCGGTTGCTTAATTCCCCCTCTGCACCCTCTCAGGAGAATTTTGTTGGCTATACATGCCAATGGCTATCTATAATTATATCCGGAGTCATTTATGTGGAGAAATTATCACACTTGGCAGAGTGGACAGGAGGTGAGGCGGAGGTTTGCTGATAAAGCACCTGACAGAAAGTTTGCAGCCCTGCGTCACTGCAGAGACGGAGGCATGAATACAAGTATAGACAGATCACTTATGCATGTGCAGACACACATGCACGTGCTTGCAACTCACAAAACGGACACTCTGCAGACTGGGGTTTGGGTGCAACCGAATCAAGAATCGATGAATCTGCTACCGTCCAAGATTTGTAAGAAAAATCCAAGGAGCCATGAGATGATTAACAGAAACAAAAACATGTTCTGCCTCTGATTTTTTTT
>NTHP01000089.1:1485737-1499454 GCA_003416845.1 Oplegnathus fasciatus | reverse complement strand
TATACTGTAAAATATTCCCTGGCTGAAGGCCAGTTTATCATTGAAGGAAAGACGCACAACTGTCCGCTGTCACAAGAAAATAGATAGACGACATAACTGCCAGAATCCAACTGGTGATCCTCATCAAGATGAATGATGCTAAGTGAACATTTTCAGTCTGCAGGATAAAGCAACACACACACATACACATACACACATCTCACACGCTAGACCCAACACAGGCTACACCGCAGCGCTAATGGGTACATAAAAGTTTGTGTAAATCAGTCATGGTGTTAGTGGGAGTTGGGGAGCTGAAGCACAAGCTGACAGTCACTCTCTACCTCCCTTTCTCTCTCTCTCTCTCTCTCTCTCTCTCTCTCTCTCTCTCTCTCTCTCCCTCCCTCCAGGGCTAGCTTAATGGCATGCTGCTCCAATCCTTAGCATACAGGCCGGGACAACAGCGGGCACCACATCAGTAACTAACTCTCTTTCCTTGTCTGTCAATAATGAGGCCTGACTGCAGCTGAGTGGAAGGCGTGCAGACAAAGCATACTCAAATACACACACACATGCAGGGACATACATTATCATTTGGTAGATCAGTGGGGTAAGCAAACACTAACACAACCTTACACATGCAGACACATGCAACATTGTGTGTGCAGTTATGGCATACACTGGGTTCATATAATTTCTGTCTTGCCAGTATAATACCACTAAATAAAAGGAATGCAATGCCTGAAATTAGTTTTGGTAGCTATTAAAAACAAAGACACATGTCCAGACTTGATCCTGCTCAGGTGTCGTTGCTTTCCCAGGTGTCTTTTATCCCCGTCATGTCTTCCACTCATCTGTTTTCAGCTCTCTCTCTCTCCTTCCCGTTTCTCTTGCAGTATCTAAATCTGTCCCCCCCACTCCCTCTCCCTTTTCTCTCTCTGATCGGTCTGAAATATTGTTCTTCCTCCCTGTCTCCGAGCACCCACCCTCTCTTTTCACGCTGGTGTCTGTAAGCAGATTATCAGTCTAAAGTCCTCCTTGACAGGTGTAAACCTGACGCTGGTTTTAATAGACTCCATTTGCCACAGCGCGCAAACAGTCGTGGTCTTTTGATTCATGAGCAACACACAGGCACTTAGACACGTATAGTTAAACACAAACCATGTACATAGATATAAAATGATTACAAAGGCACATAAACTCTCAAAAAAATAGGTACACCAACACAGTCACACACACACACAATCTGCCTAGCTGTTACTGCTGCAGTCACAAATCAGCAGGCTGAGCTCACAGTGAAATATACAATCATTGTATTTGCACAGTCGATTCCAACAGGAATAAAAGCAGTGGTGATACTGTTTTGTCAACAACTGTTTCCAAGGTCAAGAATGAACTTTTAATCTCCACTTTTAAGCCAATATGGACGAGAAGTCCTAAAAGCACACAGAGGTATGGTTGTTCATCAACATCAACTGAATGTTTCCTGCCCAACTCACAAAACGAACGTTATTTATCTCCAACTGAGTAAATTTGCTGGCCCAAATTGTGTACATGATGTGTGCACATGTACACAGTTTCATTATGTGGGACATGACTATGTACAGTACTGGAAAGGTCTGGTTCCGAGACAATTGCTGTCAGGATTTTAAGACTTATGAGGCTGAACACATGTAGTATATAAAACCTATTGGCATGATGCCTGCTGATCAGATTTTAAAAGTTTGGTGTTTACTAGCAGTGTCATCTTACTGCATAATTTTTACATCTGCTACATGCTAAAGAAATGTTCGCACCAACAGGACTTCAGCCACAGATTTGGGATTTTTACTGTATACTGACCAACACTGACAGATGAATTACAGCACAAATGGTTTCACTGTAAATTCATGTAGTATATATTTCCTGTGAGGCATATACGTCTTCCAGTTTGGAAGTGATAGGACTGCCATAACCACCATAACTGAAAAGTTCAAACATCCTGCGAGTCATGATTTTGAACTAACTTTTTTGCCTTTCCAGCAAAGCTACTCCTGAAGAAATGATGATGAAATGAATCCACAGAGTCTGTACTTGTGAATTACTGTAAGTTATTTTTGATATATCCCGAGAGTGGAGATTTTGATTGGACTCTGATTGGCTGCTTCCTGCTGCAGAGTCAGGGTGACGACTGATTGCTCTCTTTCTCTCTGCTCCTTTCTCTCTCTTCCCCCTTGATAATCTGTTGAAAGTTTGTCCAACACTGCTGCAAGTCCGTGACTCGACGAGCTTCAAAGTAAATTCCACAGTCTTCTCCTGCATGTCGTAGCCTCAGAGCACAGGCCGTCCCTGAGCACCAGCTCCCCGCAGATTGAAAGCAGGTTGCTGTCACTGTGCTTAATGAAGACCTTGCATTCTATTTCATCAACCCTTTCTTCTTCCTCTACCAGTCCTCTACTACGTATTGCATATGGTGATTTCATTATTAATAAGTGCTCATCTCTTCACTAATGAGTACACTGATTTCAGAGTTGTTTCATTTGGAGTGTCATGCTCTTCTGACAAAAAAAAAGGAGATTTTCTAGCTTTGATTTTATTCCTGAGTTTTTTGTGAATGTACTTTTTCTGATGGTTGCTGATGGTTGAGAATAAACTTGAAAATATATAAACAAAATGGATATCATCTCTTGTTGTTCAGATAAACCTTAGAATCTGGGGAGAGACGACATGCAACTAATAAAAAATGAGAAGACAGAAAGAAAAAGGAGATTGTGAAAGAGAGAGAGAGATTCAAACGAGCAAGCTTATTAATGCCGCTTGCAGTCTAGAACCCGATGGTGACCTTTCAAGCTCAAACATTTATTTTTGCAAGTAACATTTCATGCCAATTACACCTAGGACCGAGTAATTTCCTATCCTCTCCTTTCTCCTCTAATCTCCTCTCCTCTATTTTGCTTCACACTCCTGTTTTCTAATCCCATCTCATCTTTGTTCCCCTCATTTCTCTCCCTCTCTTCATTCATCTCATCTGCTTCTCTGTCCTCCGTTCTCCTTTTCCTCCTCTCTTTTTTCACCATGCTACCTTTCACCATTTCACCTGTTAGTTCCGGCACAGCGTAGCCCGAGAGCTGTCAGCGCGCAGATACACTTTCTCCCCCTGTGGTCGCAGAACCAACCTAATCAGACCCCCAGCAACAGCTCTTAGCTTCTCATCCTCCTGCAAGACACTGATAGAAGTGCTGTGGTTTGTTTTCCTGCTAGTGTTAATTATGTAACCCAATTATACCATCACAGAGCTGACGCAGGGAAGCTAAATTAAAAGTGATTGGCTTCATTACAGTCACCTGAATGCTGCACAGGGTGCTTTGAGGAGACCCTGTTTAAAGTTACTTCTCTGGTGAAAAACATCCCGATCGCTGGGATGTCATTATATTGGATTTTTCGGAATTGTTGCCGTATAGGTGCTGCATATATTTAGCGCAAATTGGATTTGGGTTCATTTCCATAAGGATGCATATAGACAGATGTTTAAAACCACCATGTGATCTACAGGCCTCCTTTGCTCCCAGTCATGTTGCTTTGCTTGTTTGTATTGTTGTACCGCCAGACAAGTGATTACCGCAGCGAGATGGAGCCAAAAAGGTCTTTATTCTTCTGCATTAGAACAACCTGGGAGCTTTCAAACCAGAAAAAGGTCATGATCTGCATAAATGTCTCCATCTCCACACGTAACCTGTGATCCATCCTACATTCTGACTCAGTTAGGCACACCTTCCTCTGAATGTGCCACAATATTTTTCTTATTTCTAATGGTGATATCATGGAGTTAACATGATGTAAAATCTCATTAACTCACACAATATAATGTGACCCGTTCACACCCTGAAAATGTACAAAAGTGAAACACCAACCATTATAATGTAATAGATACTGGTAAAGACTAAGCCTGTGAGGAGATTTTTGTTTGGTAATGCTCAACAGTTTATTGCACTGAGCATTAAAGGCCCTGGAAACATTCAAATCTGAAATATTTTTGCTATACCAATTAATATTCAAGACTAAAAAAAGCAACAATTAAAGTTAAAGTTGGGGGGGAAGGATATTATTTATTAAGAGTTGAACACTCAACAAAACTAGAGTCTGCAGGCATGCTAGCGGCTCTGTGAAGCCGTAATTAGGCACAGGATGCTTTGGGCTGAATGCTAACACTAGATTACTAACATGGTCACAATGTCAGTGGTAACATGCAGATTTTTAGCAGGTAATAGTTATCATGTTCACCATCTAACATTTGCTAATTAGCACAAAGTACCTGTACAGTTGAGTCTGTTTTGTGCATCATTAGTTTTGCAGTTAAGTGGTCATAATTATTAGACTAGCATAAGTTGACCTGATGATGAGGCTAGATGTCAAGGTCATGTTATTTACGCTTTATCCTGTGGGGAGAATGTCTGTACCAAATTTCATGGCAATCCATCGAATACTTATAACCGTGACCTCATGTTAGCGCTAGAGGAGACATCATTCGGTTTCATCCTCGGGGAACAATGAATATCTTGTGCCAATCCACACAGTAGAAGCAAAAACTTGACCTGCTGGTGGTGATAGATGAATAGTCAGAGGATCACCAAACTCCTCCGGGCACCATGGATATCTGCACCAAATTTCATGGCAATCCGGACCAATTGTCAAGATACCTCACTCAAAATCAAAACTGTCAGGGCACCCTGGTGGCGCTGACTATGTTATTTGCAATTTCCCCGCTTCAAGTCCGGGCTGGAGTGCTTTGTTGCATTCCATTCCCCATATCCTCTCATTTGCTGTCTGTCTCTACAGTCTATTATTATTATTTAGGATTCATCCATGGATGTCAGCACAAAACTTCATGGCAATTCATCCAGTGCTTCCTGAGATTTTTAAGCCTGGACCAAAGTGGTGAACCAGCCATCCGACTGACCGTACACTGCCATCCCAAGAGCCACAATGCTAGCTCAGCTAAAAACTCTAATCTGCTTCATCGAGACTGTGTGGCTGTGGTTTAACCAAACTTGATTGAAAATGCTCTGGCAACATAAGAAAATAACCCCGCAACTTTCCCATCACATTTTGATTATTGCACAGACATATGTGACCTCACCATTTTGTAGCTGAACGCAGCTCCACTTCAAACCAGTGAGAAGAGCGCAGAGAAAAATAGCAAAGACAGAAATATCTCATGTGAAACAACCACAACTGTTCCAACTTGACAGAAACTTTTGGGTTCATGCCCAAGTTAATTGAGAAAATACGTTTTCAGGGCCTTTAATACAATAATAATAATAATAATAATAATAATATTGTCAATCATTCATCATACTATTCTAATCATTATCAAATAAGAGTGTGCCTGTCTGTCATAATACATGTCAAAACAGGAAAATACTGTATGTGATTTCAAGCCTTGCATAGACTGAATTTTTCCACCATTCTCTGTCATTATATTTATGTGATTACCCCAAAAAGTAGGTCAGATTATGACAAAGTAAAAATGTGAGCCAATCCCTCCCTCCTTGGGACTCAACATCACAAAGAAGGGTTTGGGTGTGAGGCCCCTCAACAGTCTAACATCTTGTCCAGCGGATGTATTTGAACATCAATGTGCCTCAAGCAACAAAATAGAAGATTAGCTGCAGCTCTGTGGGTTGTTTTGAAATTAGGACTTACTTACTTACACAGTAACTTTATTCTTTGCTTGCCCACTTATTTACTTGTTTTGATCATTTTTACTTTTTAAGTTCTGTTAAGTTACAGCACTGAATTAATACTCTACATACAAGGGACATTGAGTACTCGCCTAATTATTTTAAATGTATCCCCCTTGATCTACTTCTGAAGACAAAGCGTTTTAAGGATGCCTCTGACATTCAGTTTGTTTGGAGTGATTTAATTTCTCTGAGTGGCTTGATTCCACATCAACTCCACAGCATGACTCTGACATAAATGCCTCCACTTTGATCAAGGACCTCGTCTACCTGGAGAGACAGCAGAGGGAGAGACTGTGACTACTAGGGGAAGAGACGAGGAGGAGAGGGGAAGGAACAAAATGAGGGATGAGGAAGGGAGGGATTGGGGAATAGGAAGGTTTGAAGGGTGCGAAGGAAATGCATTCAGCTCGGTTAAGTGTGACAGCCACACTTTGCTGTATATTTAGTCTCCATAAACAGAGAGAGCTATTTTTATGTACCAAACCAAAAACGATCCTTCGCTCAACCCACTGCTTCTCCCATTTAGAATTCATGGTCACTCCTCATTTCTGCTTCCCATACATGAAAAAAGGATGAAATAATTTACAGTGTTATGAAGCTTTTTTTGAAGTTGGAGGAGAGGAGTCATGCTAACCAAACACATCATAACTTAACTTTCTCATTGCTGCATCACACTCATGTTCATCACCATCATACGCCAGTGGTGATAATTGTGCAGCCTTTCAAACTCAGCACTCCTCCTCTGTTCTCCGCCCACCTTTTTGTTTGCATCTGCACTCATCCTGCTTCTCTCACTTTCTTTCTTCCTTCCCAACATTTTTCTTTCTTTCTTTCTTTCTTTCTTTCTTTCTTTCTTTCTCCAAACTCCTACACTTCCCTGCCTCTCCTCCTTCGGCTCAGTCATTCCCTCCTCCATAAAGTAGTTGTAAGCACTTTCAAAAAGTCTTCCACATGAGGTATGAACCAACACTGCCCCCTAAAGGCTGAAGGAATTTGGGAAAACTAGTGAAGATGTTCAGGAAGCTGGAGAAGAATTTCCACCCAAACTTCATTAATAAAATTTAATTTTTAAACATTTAAAACAGTTCCTAAGTCCTAGTCCTAACTGGCTCAACTAATCACAAAGTAAGATAGACAAAACTTTGTGTTCTGAATTTATTAATCTTTTTGAAATGTATTGGCCTTGTATGTTGCCTAAATTAAAAGCATTTAACTTTGGAAATGTTGACAGCATATATCTATATATTGGGTATTTTTGGAGAGAGTATATTGGTTGGTTTTGTGGTGGATTAACTTGAATGAATTTGTCCAATTTCTTCCTGTATCAGCAGTAAGCTGCAGTGGCTGACCTGTTATGCTTCACATGCTGCTCAAATTCTTGCTCTGAATTTACTCCAAATAACAGTCCGAATTTAGATTTGTGAATTTGTTTCGGATACACAACACACAAGATTTATATGACAAACCAAGTGCACAAAAGGAATGAAGACAGATTCATCAATGTGAAGTGAAGACAACACTTGTTCGTTGGTGCTGCCTTTTTAAGATTTTTTTTAATTCAAATATGTTGATGAGAATCCTTAAGTGACTGTCATGTCACTGACATGTAAGTAAGCATCATCAATGGTAGCACAGAATTGCTGTTAAGGCCGCGATATGAAAAGGATTTGTCTGTTGAATGCATTAATAAATGTCCAATAATGCAAATACAACTGATATTTTAAATTCCTCATTCAGTATTTTCAATGTCGAGGAGCCACGATTTGAGGACTCAGGTCTTGCCATCAGCTTAGAAAGTCTCTTTATTTTGCCATAAAATTTGCACTGCTAAGTACATCCAATTTTCCGGCATTAATATGTGTTGATTTTGCAGTGGCAGTCATTTGTTTTGTTGTTTATTTAGTCAGCAAGCAGATATGGCTCTGGGGCAGCTTTTCAGAACTATCTAAAAAGAGTTAAATTAACTCTGATGGATGTGGACTTACATAACCACTGGCACAGCACTTACTTTTTACACTCTGGGTTTAATTAACACTGACGATTTTGCTGCGTACCAATCACTTTGTAAAAACACTCGTCACTTTCTCTCAAATATTGGCTACATCCTTTTGGGAGCCAAACTGCTCACATCATCCATACTACGACAGGATGGGTGCTGACAGGAGAAGAGACATTGGTGTCGCAGATAATAAGGCGCCGCAATAACTTCGAATATCAGAATCTGCAAAGTGGTGTCCTACCTTGACATATACTATTTTCCAAATTCTAATCTTTACTTATGTTGTTAGATATGAATAAAAACACATTTTAGAAGTGCCAGACAGATGTTTCATTGAAGCTCTGAGGTGGTTAGATATTTTTTTGCAAAGTAGTGTTTTGCAGTGCTGCAGTGCAATCACAAACATCAGCATTTCCATTACTACTGCATGAAAATTACCATTCACCCCTCTGAGCGAGGCATTGCTGTATACTTTACGCGGAACCTCGGTCACCTACAAGTCATTGATATTCAGTATTCAGGGAGGTTTCTGAGCTGCATGCAGAGTTAGCACACTCCTTCACTCCCCACAGTATCCATCAGCATTACAACACACTCTCAGCCATGTGAGTTTAGTGGAATCTGTTGTGATCTACTGCAGCAGAGTGAAACACAATTCTGCTACAATTATCAAGAATTAACTCATAGGATGTTCCTATTCATGCTTTTCCTGTCATTTTGTCATATTTTCAATAGAAATTACAAATGATTTAATATATGTCAAAGAGCAAGACAAAATACACATAAAAACCTGCATTTACGGAGGGCAGCCATTCAGGGGGAGACCCTGAATAAATCAGACGGCCCAGAATGGGTCTCTGTGTCAGAGCTGTTGTTGATATTTTTTCAAGGGCCCCAAAATGTCAACACTCCTGGATTTAGGTAGCAAGCAGTGGCCCTGTGTCTGTCTTTGTATAAGTAACAGCTGTTTCCTTCAATTCATATTCCCTCAACAATGCCACTGTAACCATGAAGACTGTAGCACCGTTACATGCTTTAGTTTAAGTTAAGAAAAAAGACAGCAACAAGATGCTTTCAAAAAGTGCAGTGGAAGTTTGATTTTGTTTAAAAGGCAGAAGCTGTAATATATGGTTTCCTGATCTTTGTTGTACTTCATTTTACTGGCATAAGCTTTCACAGAATGTTTATTTGTCTGCTGTAATCCTAATAGCTGTGACTGATGGTGTGAGAAAAGATGAGAATGTCAAATGAGTCGTGATCATAAAGATGCAATGCTACGTGCATCATGTAACAGTGAGTAAGACTACCAATTAGTCAATCCAAATGAATCTTGCTACTGGCAGTGGGTATTAAGTATCCCAGATCAAGTCCCATGAATTACTAATTTACATTTCTACTTGTGCTCGCTTGTAAATCACAAGAACATTTGAATTTTACAATTCAATGGGTTTGGCAGCGATTTGTTTTCTGACGAGGCAGTTCAAGCACTCAGATCCCTGATTGGACTTGCAAATTTAAAGGCTGGAAGGCATTAGTCTCGGTTATGTGTAAAACGACTGTGAAGTCACGGTTGGTCATGAAAAACAATGAAACAGAAGCATGGTTGTTGGATAAATAAATACATCTATGGCAGATCATCAGTCCATCAAAGACACTAACATACCAGTGAGCAGAGACTTATACATACTCTGGACGATAGTGGATTGATGGTGCTAAATTACCCACGAAAAGTGAGAGAAAACCTGGATGAGCAAGGCTGTGAGGCAACTGTGATAACAACTTTGCCAACATGAAGCTTCACCACACCACTTAACTAGCTTCAGTTAGCTTTCACTACTGGTCCTACAGTTAGTAAACTTTCCATGAGCACTAGAGCCTGACTGATACATCCACCGCTCAGTACATATCTTGGTTGAAATGAAAGGGATCCTTACCAAAAATGTTTTGTTTTTTTATCTTGCATGATTAACTTAAAAAGCAAATAACGGACAATGTAACATTATAAGATTCTTCTAAACCCTCAAATATCAATTTCTCAATCAGTCAATCTATTTTTAACAATACCACGTTACTAACGTTTAACCGCCACCTGAAGCATCTTTTTAGGCTGCAAATAATAATCATTTTCACTACCAATTAATATTTCATTTGATTTTTTGATTAATCAATTGCTTATTTTGCCTGAATAATGATGTAAAGGGATAATAATGCTAACACCCATTGTAACAGTAGAACAAGTTAAGAAGAGTCACAAAGTCTGTGAACGGACTCAGTAATGTCAGCCACACAGCAATATCTGTATGGAAAGTTTGCTAACACTAGCCACCACAAGCTACTGGTCATACTAGACCAAATAAGGCTGGAGTTGTAAAATCACTGAGTGTATTGAATTGAGCAAGGATGTGTTTTTACTGCTCATGAATCCAACTGTCATTTGTAAGAGGAATAATGTGATATTTCTTCTAGAGTCTCACATTTAAAAACCCAAAGGGATTCATTTTATTATATTATGAGACTACAAGTCATCATCACATTGGAGAACTTACACGTGCTTGGCATCTTTATTTGACAAATTACTTGACCGGTTATTAAAAAGTGTTGAGTAATTCTGCTGAATCAACTTCATTAAAGCTTATTTTAGAATTCTGTTGTGTTGTTTATGATGTAGCACACTTACTACCCTGTGCTTTTGTGGCCAGACATGATTTCTTTATGCGTTGTGGTCGACTATGTCTCAGCAAGATGAGTATACACACCATGTATCCAAATGGCAAGAGAAGTTCAAGTGTCTGTACAGCAAATGAAGCACTTGGGGATTGTTGCAGCACAAAACAAACCCTGTCAGCAGCAATGTGGCTTTACACTGTCGCCAGAGTATCTTTTCACCTTCTGAACTGGTGGACTGAGAGCTGAAGCCATCAATGGAAAAGTCGACTTTTTATCTGAAAGGCTGCTAGAAATAATTTCCTTTAATCTCACTATCATATTTTCTGTCACAGCAGAGGGCAGCTACATTCCTTCCTTTCGTTCCCTGTGAATCACTGTACACTTCCAATAGTGCTGCAGTGTTTGGCTGTTAAACACTGATAGTAACCCTAATTACCTTCTCTCTCCAGACAACATGGACCTGTGTGCTGTGTCATCTGTTCTTTTTGTACATCTGCATGATCCCTAGAGGATTAGGAAGTGACCCTTGCCTCAACAGTGTCACTGGAACACTGCCTAATGAGACACACACACACACAAATATACAGTACGCTGTCACACAGAAGAAGAAATGGGGAGTAATGAATATCATACCAGCTGCACTGTAGACCCAACTACCCAATTACTGTCTGTGTGGTGAAGCTCTGTGATGTAAACGATGCAGCTCTGGTAAGGGCTGAGAAACCTCTCAGTAGCTTTGAATGTTAGTTAAAAAAGACAAACCATGTATTGTTGTTGCAGAATGTATGTGCAACTTTTGAATTCAAAAATGAGTTAGCTAACATTAGTCTTTGTCCTCTAAGAGTGGCTTTAATAACCATGAACCAATGAACCATGAACCAATGGTCAAGGTCAAATGCTATTAACTTTCTATATTATTAACCAAGATAAGTCTACAGCCATGCTAGCAGCTCTATGGGGCTGTACTCAGGCGCAGGGAGGCTCTGAGCTGAGTGCTAACATCAGCATGCTAACATGCTCACACTGACAATGCCAACATGCAGATGTTTAGCAGGTATAATGTTTAGTATGTTCATCATCTTAGCACTATTCATACAGTGTATCTGAGGCTGATGGGAATGTCATTACTTTTGCAGGCATTTGGTCATAAACTTAGTATCAGACAAATAAAATACCTGATAATGGCGCTAGATGAAAAGTCAGGGGATCACCAAAGTTATTACAATTCATCCTAAGGGGGGCATGAATGTCTGTTCAAAATTTTATGGCAATCCATCCAACTGTTTTCAAGACACTGCAGTAAAAATCAAAAATGCCAGCCTGCAGGTGACGCTAGAGGAAAAGTCAGGGGATCACCAAAGTCAGTAGGCTTCATCCTCTGGGGACCATGAATGTCAGTACAAAATTTCATGGCAATCCATCCAATATTTGTTGAGATTTCAGTCTGGACCACAGTGTGGGACCGACCAACCAACAGAAAGACTGTCATTTCCATCCCTAGAACCATGCCACTAGCATGGCTAAAAATGGTTTTGTATTCCAATCTTAAATTACTGAAACAGCTATGAGTAAGTAATTTATTCAGTAAGTGGCTTATAACAAGTCTGCATGCATTCATGCACTCCAAGACCTCAATCTGAAGTCTCAACTGACAAATTTGTAAAAGTGAGCCAGACAGTGATGACCTCTGGCAGCCAAAAAGTAACTAACCACGTACAGCACGGCACAATGCCATGTCTGTAGTCCTTGATTTGGTGCCAACACGACAGAACCAATGAAACAGTCATCTAAAGGACGGGGGGGGGCATTTCTGTTTTATGTGATACCGATGGTTTGCGTCACAGATGATAAGCAGAGGGAAAAGGAGCACGGTGAAGTTCATGAACTTAAGATGTGATTAGACTTTCACAATGGAAGCCTTGGTTTGTTGAAGCAGAAGACAATGGGATACGGATAAGAACAGATCAAATAAAGAATATGAAAAATAAGACGAGTAATTACAGCCAGAGATGAGAGGAATTTTATTTAAAAAAGGAATAATTACAAATTATGCTTATTATTCCAAGTATGTATTGCTGGATAATCACATGGTCAGGCATAATCAAGTGATTAAACATGATTCAATTCAGTTCACTTCAGTTCAACATTTCTGCCCACAAGGGAAGACATTACTTTATAGCCAGAGGCATGAAAAAATTACAAACATATGTGAATATAGACTTATACTCACTATTTTATGTTAGTGTGACTCAATGTAGTATAAACTTCAGTATGTGTTCTCTAAAAACACACATGGCACAAATGCTGAATATGGTACAAAATAATTGTAGTAGCCAAAACTCCCCTTTGAAAGCTAGAAACAAAAGAAACAAAGGTGCAAAGAAAAACTGTGACAGAAAAAGAACCAACACCCATTAATTCAACAAATGTAAATATGGAGAAAAGGCTATGCTCTCTACAGTGGACAGAAACTCCCATCCCCAAAAAGGACATGAGAGTAACTCTTCTTACTGTATGGCTTACAACTTGCTTCTTCAAAATGACATCTTAACTATATGTAGAGTATGTTTAGCAATCAGTGCAGGCAGAAAAAATGTGCAAGTGCTAATGTGTGTAAACTATTCACATCATTAAATATACAAATACAGCAAGTATGTCCTTTTTTCAATTGTCTCTTGAATTCTGCCCATTCTTTCTCAAGGATCCGAGCACAGGGAGTTTCTTACCCTTTTAACGAGGAAAGGCTGCTAAGGTCACATTCCCATTTGCAGAAGAAACCTGGGGGAGTATCTGCATGTGAAGGAATGGTAACACTAATTCACACACTCACACACCTGGGAGCTGCCCAGTGTTATCGCAGCATTATACTGCAGTTCCCCTGAAGAAATGAGGGATCCAACTGCACCTTAACAGTGGGACTAGCTCACCAGTCAAAAATTGTTTGTTTGTTAAAGCTACAGTTGGCAGGATTGAGAAGAGAGTGGACTTAGCTTGAAAATTTGAAGGAGTGCAACTTCCAGGCCCTTCCCCTCTTACTACGGTGCGGTCCAGCTCGACTGCAAAGCCCCTTCCCGCAGCGTTATTCAATCTAATTCTTCCTCTTTAGCTTGCTTTTCTTCATTGGTCTTCTGTTTACTTGCCTTTGTCGTGTAAGCTGTTTTCTCATTGCTTGGTTGTTTGGTGGTTGTTTATAAGTCCACCATTTCGTCCACTCCGAGTTCGCATGATTTTTTTCACAGACTATCTGTCTCATGTACTACTCTAAGGACATAGTGACAGTTTTAGCAAATATGACTAAAAGTTATTTTTATACAAGTTACCAACTACAGCTTTAAAACAACAAGATTCA
>NTHP01000089.1:1470061-1483666 GCA_003416845.1 Oplegnathus fasciatus | reverse complement strand
CCCTTTTTTCATTACCCCTCTGTTGGGGTACCTAACACACTGACCTGGTACTAAAAGGCGGAGCTAGAAACACTGCAGTCCGCTGATTGGTCAACAGAATCTTCACTCTACCTTACCTGCAGAGGTGTACTGCTGCCGGAGCGAGGCGGGCGAGCGAGGCTCGGAACTTTTTTTCCAAATGAGGAAACAGAATATTCCCAGTTCACATAATCCGGTTGAAATTCATAAACAGTTTCTTAAGTCATGAAGATCTGATCATTACTAAAGCGTATTTCATGTAAGAGAGCCAATAAAAACAAACGGAATGGTCAAAGTCACCATATTGATATTTAAGGTGGGCTGATTGATTCACGACATCAACTCATGCATTGAGTAACATGCAAGAAAACGTTCCACCTTAAAAGTTGCCGGTATAGCTGGCNGCACAGTGAATTAAAGTATGTTTTTCTCCAGTCTACACCTGGCTAGTGTTGACTAGTAAAGATGAAAAGGCAGAAAAACATCCTTTCATTTTAGAAACTTTTGCAACTTTTCCTCAGAATGGATGTTTTGAATGTGGCTTCATTTGCTCGGCACAAGTAAGTAAATGAAATCAGCTGCTTAACGTTACGTGGTTGATGCGCTATTACCACCTGGTAACAACAGGACTCTTAAATGTAGGCGGGGCTACATTTAAGAGTACTGTCTGTGGTGGAAACGCAAAACAGATCTAGGGTTTAGGTACCTTTGGCAAGGGTACTATATACTATACCAAAGGTACTATACCGAAGTGCTTAATGGAAACGCAGCTTTATTGTCACAGTGAAAAGATTCTGGGCCCTGGTACCACTATACACCTGAAAGTGGCCAGTACTTAAATAAAAAAGAAATCGTACCCAATGTTTTGTGTTTCAAATTTTTGCTTCAGATTAAATTTTGAGCAAGGGCTTGTCTTGATAATTCAAAATCAAACACATAAACGTAGCCGTGTCACTGAAGCCATTGAGCAACTTATAGGTCAGTGATGCTCATTCAGAACTGCTCTGCACCCTTCACAGGATTGCAGTCCCATAATACCACCAAAACCCACCACAATTACATTATCTATGAGATTTATGATCTTGGTCAATGATCCTGAAGTACAGTTAAGAGCCTTAATAAATATACTATGCTCTGTTGAACCTCAGCCTATTGTGTCCAGGAGCTGCTGTTATAACAGCCAAACAGAGACAGTTGCTCTAAAGGACATACAGAAGTCACAAAAAGTCCTTTTCTTTCATTTTCACCCTTAAAACTTAAAGTGATTTTCCCCCCATTTATTTTGGAGCTCCTCTGGAGTGTGTCCTTGTTTTCATATTCATGCTTTTCCTTTCAAACCAATGACAATCTACTAGAAGGGCATCTTTGATGCATTACTTGTTTGGAATAAATCAAATTTGAAAAAAGCTAAAATAACTTTAAGGCTATCAACTTGATGGAGTCGGGCACTGTGAAAAGTGCCACTGGCAAAGTTTGCCTGCGTTCTCGACACTGTAGAGAACTATGAAATGGTCATGTATTCGCAAAATAGTGAAAGATTGACCAATAAATGGGGTTACATAAAGAACAAATGGGTGGATTTCATCCCATATACAGGGCAAAAGGAACCATCACTTGAGTGATCTCCAATATAAAGCAGTGGATCTTAATGCATTGGATTTCCAACCCCAGTATATATTTTAAAAAAAAGGAAGTTTACAGGTTTCTGTACTTTTTAGTAGGTTATAATAAAAAAAATGTAAAAACAAACAAACATTGATTTAAATAACAAAAGCTCACTTAATTCTGCAACTGCATTTCGACAGGACTTGGTCATTTTCCAACTATTTGGTCAGACTCAATTGGTTAGACAAACAACAAATCCTCTACATGAAGCATCCACTTAAGTGTAAGTTGGGCCTGTCGAAACAAAATGCCTCCAATATGCTACAGACCTTAAAGCTTCGGTAGGCAATGTCTTTTAGAAGCATTTTTTTTTTAATTTTGTTGAAATTCTCTTTACATCCAAACAGCAATCAATAAATCAAGTGCTCTGACAAAAAAAAGAAAAAAGCCCAGTGTCCTGTGGCAGGACTGTAATAAGCCCGTCCAGCTACGCATCTGACTTGGCACACTCTGACCCTGCACTCACTGCGCATGCCCGTCGTCTTCCACACAGCTAGGTGGCTAAAGCAAGCGAACTAGTCGCACAAGAATGGCAAAGAAAGGAAAGAAAGACAGAAGTAGAAAAGGCTACGACCAAAAAGAGGTTGGATAAAGCAAGAGGTCAACAGTTTTACAGACGTCTCTTTTACAATGGTGGTCTATGGAAAAAATGCTTTTTGGGCTGCAGGAGATTTTTCGTTGTAATATCGCGAGTGGCCACTGGGAAAAATTGGCTGCAAGGCTGAGCGGCGGCACCGTATCCAGTTCTCATAATACATTCATGAGGGAGACCTGAAGGTTTCAAAATCTAGCTTACTCAATTCAAAATCTAGCTTACTCTTGCTGGTTCCTTCAACATTACCAACCCTAGCTTTTAGTTCAGAAGAATTTGTAGAGGCAAGAAGAAGCTTGGGAGGCTAATGACTCCTCACTGCAGCTAGAGCACATAGAAAGAGAGTCAACAAGAAACAGACACAAGAAGGAGAGAGAGCTAGTGCTTTGGATGACATGAAATGAGATGATAATTAATTGCCTTTACGGTAGCCATGCTGTGGGAGAGGTGGAGGAAAAGAAGCAGAGCAATAGCAGATCTCTGGGGAGAAGGAGCCACGGAAGAGGACTGATGGTAATGACGGAGGGAGAACACAGAGACAATAGAGCAAAGTGGAAGGAGTTAATTTGGTAGCCAAGGTTCCAGATGTAATAGTCCTATTCATTTTCCACATAGACAATGACAGGCAGTTGGAGCGCTTCCAAGGCTTGGATGGGTATGAAACTCTCCCAGTTGAAACATCAGTAAAGACAAGAGACGAGCAGCTGCATTAGAAACCAAAGGTGCAAGACTGTGTGCATTAAAACCTCAGGAGAGAAGTCTACTACAACTCCCATGCAGTAATAGGGTGGAAACATTCATTTACCAAGCTTAAAATGATGTTGTCCACACCTTTAAGAGCAAGGTGAAGCTTAAGATTACAATTTGAAGAAAGCTTATAATGGATTCAGAAATTTCAGATTATGGGTCTATTTGGACTATTTTAGCAACTTAAGTATTGCGTTTTGTGTCAGATTGCAACAAAAAAGTATTTTTGTGACTTTTTCTCCATAGCAACGGTTGCTGAGGCTGACAATTATATGCAATACTAAACTGACAGAAAAATGTGATTTCTCAGAAACTAAGCTGAAACATTTATAAATGATTATCGTGACATAACCATGTAGAATTGTTCAGTTATCGAGGAGACTCTTGTGTTTCGATGTTGAGTTTATTCTACATCTAGTATATGTGGCTTGCTCAAGACTTTCTGTCTTTCCATTGGACAACCATCATCGTTTCGCTCTAGCACATTATGAACTATGACATGCATATATATGTCTTTAGTTGAACAATGAAGAGGCTGAGATAGCAGCACACTGCTTTAGCCTGTCAGCAGTCAACACGAGATGAGATGACGAGCATGAAAAATTTTTGTTTCGGAATATTTAATCAACCAGACCTGGGGGATTGTGGACAGATGTAATTTTCTTCGCAGATTAAATTTCAATAAAATCTCATTGCAGGGTTTTTGCTCCAAACAGGCCATTTTTTAACACTCGATAAAAACTGGGAGAAAGGTGTTTAGTCAAACTGTGCTTGACTGTATTTACTTGTTTACTTGAGTAGAGAGAGCATTTGAAAATGAAGGTGGATAAAAGATGATATCCTTTCAGGATAAAAGTAAGTCAACAAAAACAAACAAACAAGTTTCGAAAAATGAGCTCTGACAGATCACTCAAGAGCGCTCTGAAAATCTTTAAATGTTTTGTGTTGCTTCTTTTACAAAGTAGTTGATTCTCCTCTCAGCTTTTGATCAGCCTCTCTGTATTCCAGTAGCTGCGAGAAAAGAAACTAACAAAGGGCATCAGTCCATCACAGAGATGAGAGGTGACCTTGCTAGGATGGGAAAGACCTGCTGTTCCCATTAGTAAAAGTAACATTTCTCCCTCCAACAAAACAACGTTAAGAATGTAAATACAGAGGTCCTTTTAAAGAGCAAAGAATAAGTAGTGATTTAAAAAAAAACAGCTAAGCATATGCAAAACATCTGAATAAAGAGGAATCTGCATTGCATCAGAATGAGACATGCCAACATCATTTGGTGGTCATTTATCACTCTTTTATCCCCATGTTAGTCTCCATCTCTACTCGTTTGTCAATTATACTGTACCTTATGAGAACATTCGATTCTATAGAGCTGCAACAATCAGTCGATTCATCGATTACTCGATCATCAGAAAAATAATTTGCTACCTATTTTGATTATATTTGTATATGATTTTATATGACAGTTGAATATTTGGGGGTTTGGTTCGGATAATGCAAATAATTTGAAGGAGTCACACCTTGGTTGCTGAGAACTTGGGATGCTCATTTTTCACAATTTTCTGACCTGTTTCATGATTAATCAAAACAAATAATCGATAATGAAAATAAATCATTAGCTGCCGCCCAATGCTGTTTTCTCGTGTGGCGATTGGTTGGTCCAACTCCAAGAGTATCTGAAGCCAAATATAGATACTGAGGATGACACCAATTTGAGATGTACAGTACTTCTGCTCTACGTACAGGTTCTTAGTGAGCTAAAGAAACAGAAGTAGTCCAGTTACAGTAGTCGGGATGTGCTGATCTAGGGAGTGAATGTGATAGCTGCAGAGAGCCGACGCACATTGATGCTGGGAAATAGGACAGTGGAATATCCCAATGAGTCTGACACACGTCAAGATACCTCCAGTAAACTCTGACAGTATCATTAACTGCAGTACCTCTGCAGTGTGTGTATATTCACTATATTTACTTCAACAGACCCTTTCTACTGTATATTGTCCCCATATCAATGTTATCTTTATTATCAAACATGTCAAGAATGCTAAAATATTTTTCTATTCGGTTGTCCTCGAAATCCCAGAATACGTCCTGTAGAAGAAAGTTAATAGCTAATAGACAAACGATGCCTCTATCATGGTTTTGTCATGTTATAAATTATTCTCACTAAGTGTGAGCTGCAGGAAAGCTCTGTTGTTTCAAACAAAGCGATCCAGACTATCTGTAATGGAGCTGTTCATTATTAAACAAAAGCCTAAATGGAACATGCATTAGGGGAAACGAAGACACACGGGCATTCACTGTGTCAACGGATCACAGAGAAGAGGAGCTGAGACTTATTATGTGTCAGTCTGGTTGCATTCAACACCAAAGTCTTTTACCGAAATTGTCTCTTACGAGTATCAGCAAAATGAAAACAAAAGTGCATTACAGAAGTTAAACTTGCTGGATGTCCAACATTGTAGTTCTCTGGTTGCTTCACCAGTGTTATCGGCTGTACTTCAGAGAGAGACAGCGAGGGAGAGACACTGATACTCCTGGCCCGGAGGCCACTCACAGCTTTTGAAAAGTTTGAATTTTTCACAATAAAAGTGGCCTAAACTTCTACACTGAAACTAGTTGAAAGCTGTCTCTCGAGTAATTTCATCCATGGTTGCTGGTTAAAAAAAAAAAAAAAAAACTTCAGTGATAGGCTCTCTAGAAAGTAGGCCGACTTTAATTGAATCACAGAAACAGGAAAACGGGTTTTAATTTGTTAATCTTGAGGCAAAGCATGAACGGTGCAAATTATTTAATTAGCAATGGCTGCCGTGGTGAAGGATTCCTACATGACTCACTTAATAATTTTGATTCACCTCAACGGTAAGCCCGGAGTTACCACTGAACATCCTACTTTAGCTTTCTCTGTCTCTTCTGAAAATAGCACCAGGCTGAGCTAATTTATTTTTGACTGGGCCTGCGTGAGAGCCAGATGTAATGAGAAGGAGCTATAGTGACATGTAACATCGTTGCCATGGCACTCTAGATAAGGGAGCAGGCAGGAAATTATTTATTTTCCATTTTCAGCTTTAAAGTTTACTTTTAAATCCAGATTTTATTAAACAGCATGACGGCAAGAGTGACTTTAACTGACTTTTGCAACTCTGTACTCAGGCCTCTAGAAATTCTGGACATTTCATTTCAACTGCATATAGATGCATTTTCAGCTACGCAGGAGGTCAGTCAATTTCAACTCAGTTTATGACAAGTCACAGGGTCAAATAGAAGTTGTAAAGGTTACATATAAAGTCATCACCAGCCACTGAAGAGGTGCAATGCACTTAATAAGTACCGGTACTATCCTTTAATACGGGAAAATACATCAAAGCAATGCATTCTGAACTAATTAATGCACATCTCCTTAGCCAACCAGAATTAAATGTACACCCGGAGCATGGCTGGAACAGAGTTATGATATCAAAATCAGCATTCAAATTAATGTTTTTATCTCCCAACACAACCTCAGAGCAAGTGGCATGAAACTGAAACTGCTGAGTTTAAAGGTTAAGCTGTGCACATATGCAGATGCATTCTTATATGTGTGTGCTTACTATATATGTTAATGCAACAGTAAACATAAAGTGGGCAATATATTCTTACAAAGTGCCCTTTAGCCTCATATTAAAAGGTCTGACCCACACATAGAGATATTTGTGCAAGACGGTAAATCCTGGTGCCCTTCTAATGTATGGCCATGAACTTTACTTTATGGATTTGATTACCCCGTGTGCATAGTGAATTATGTCTTGCTCCACAGTCTTACTCTGCATTAGCATATAGGTGATATGACAACCAGGCAAGTCACCTAAGGCAGTGAGAGATGAGGGCAACGTTAATGAGTACAAAAAGTAGCCACTGCACTGTTGCTCATAATGTTTCCCATCTGTATTCCCCTGCACATTATCACCCCTAGTTCATATCTCTCACACACAGTTATTCCCCAGGCAGCAGAAGATCAAATCCTGCTGTGGCAGTGATGGATTACACAGAAAATGCTTACAAATTTTCTCAGTAATGACAAAAGAGATCTGAACTGAGATGTGAATTATGAACTCATAACAAGGTATAAGCATGACACCCATAATCCAGATCTCTTTTTTTTCTGCCAGATCACCAAGTGGACATTTGGCCTTGTGGCACTCCTCGCCTTCCTCTGACTTCTGAGCTGTCCAGGCAGGCAGGACAAGAAGCAAGGAGTCTGGGCATTACACAGCCAAACCAAGCTGAAGGGAGCTGAGCCTAAGCTGGAAGCACAAGTACAACTTTCTTAAACAAATTAAGTATCGGGCATTGCTGATTCAGCCAAATTTCAAAACTCAGGGTTTGCCAACAAAGCTGCTGAGAAACACTTTGATGCTGGATTTTCACTCTACCCTTGTAAAACTGACAGGAAGAGTAACTAAGGCTAAATCTGGTGAAAAAACTCATATCCTTCTGAAAGCAAAGAGCATAGGAGTCCTAAAAAGGGTTTCACCAAAATTAAATAAGGCAGCTCCCCAAGGTGCCCTTTAGCTCTGTGCCCACTAGCCTGCAATGAATGAATGTGCTACATTTGTGTACTTGACCCTCCCACTCCCTACAGGTATAACCTAGTTCATATCACTAACTAAAACAGAGCTTGGTTACTTCGCCTGCTGAAAAAGGATTATAAAACCTCAGAGTATTGGAATCCTGGCTGGATGGTACTGCATACTGTATATTAAATGTGATGCTTAATTGGTACAAGGAAATAAAGCATTCGTACAAACTTCAGCTGCCTATATACTCATTGGTCACACCTGCATTTAAAACAGCAAAATCTTCCAGCAAAATCAATTCATTCCAATGGAATCGCTGGGATCGGTGGGTCCACTCACGGGGGCATAGTAAATCCACACAAATTTTTCACATCGAGTTCAACGGTGAACACACAAATTCAAGCTGCTGACCAATAGCAACCCGTCTTGTCAGTGCTGATCTTTTAAGACGATGGAGATCTTCAGAGTTCAAAATGTAGGAAGCTATCGTAGCTTATCGACTGCGTTGCATCATTAACTTGTATCTAACCTTCCTCTGTCTGAGCATAAACTGCTCCAAAAGAGGCATGGTTTGCAGACAGTTATGAGACAATGACAATACAAATACATCTCGAAGAGCTTCAGTAACTCTTTATTGAATGAAAGGTTTTACAGTCCTCATAACAAAACACCAGGGAGGGGATAAACAGCCCTTTACAGAGAAAATAGAAAGACTTGTGACTGACTAACATGTTCCCAGCAGGCTAGCGTGTTATCAGTTAGCTTCTCAGGTACAGTACAATAGTTCACCAGAAATCCCTGCAAGTTGCCCCAAATACATGCAGATTAATAGTGCTGTGCCACTTTCTGACCAAGCCTTAACACTGATCAACTAAATTTGTCAATTGTAACTCAGAACATGTTTCTAATTAGACTCCTTGCAATGGCAGTTAAAAAGAGAAAAACATTATATTTTATGAATGGCAGTATTGTAGTAAGTCAAGCTTCATGTGTAAATGTGAGGAGAAGAGAATGAAGAAGAAGAAGAAGAATGCCTTATACTGTACTCTATAGGCTTATATACAGTATATATGCAGAAGCCCTATATAGTCACTGGAATGTCATTTTCAAAACATCCACAAAGTTTTGGATGGCAAACAAGACACTCCATATTTAAATAGCAACACCTATTGACACAACATTTATTTTAATTAGTGATGCACCCTTTCAAAGAGTGTAGCAGACATTATCCTGAAGCCATGAATCGAGTTCTCTCCCTCTCACAGTCAACAGTGTGTTTGTAATCCTGTTTGCAACACACATACATTGTCAAAGTCACTGCCAGGCAAAGCTAAGAAGACAGCAAGCCAGAATTGCACACATACACACGCACGGCTGCTTATGCAAGCTGCAAGGTAAGCAGTGTACTTTAAGCTAAAATTGCCTCCGCTATACACTTGCAAAAAGTTGGCAAGAGCATGGTGTTTAAGAAAGGAAAAGGAGAGAGCAGAGAGAGAGACGCATGGATGAAAGGATCAAGGAGGGCGAAGGAGAAAGAGGGAAGAGGAGAGGGGTGTGGGTAACTCAACAAATTGGATATCAAATTAGATTATGAGGTTGGACATGTCTTTTTGTGCACTCAGGCCTCCTCGCTTTGTCTCGTTCTCTATCTGTTTCTCCCCGTCACACCTGACTAAGAGACAATAATGTGAGAGGAGAGTGTGCATTTGGCCCCAGTGAAACGCTTTATCCTTGGCCACTTTACACTTTGCACACAAATAGACATATACACAAAGGAATACACATTCACACACATACAAAGAAGCACGCACAGTGCACAGCCGATGTGTCAGCTCCACTAAGGAAAGAGGACAGGAGATTGACTTGCAACGTCATCTCTTCCCACAATTCTGTTATCTCTCACTTTTCATTCTTCACCACGTTACAAGGTGTACAGGGTTGCAGTCCCCGACCAAACAAAAAAGATGAATATAGAAAAGACATATTGCCTCTCCAAAATATAAAAAATAATAAAAACAAATCTTTTAGACATGGTTGCAAGAGTTCCGCAGCAAAAACTTCAGTCGAGGGAGTGGGTGGTAGGCGTGGGGCTTCATTGAAGAAAACTCTGCTGCTGCTGCTGCCAACAACATACACAACATAACAGCTTTTCTTGTTGCCGTCATTCATGCTCTTTTGTAAGAGAAGCAGAGTTCAGTGGTAGGTTGTGGGTTTTGTAAGCAGATCTGAGCATACAACAAGATCTCCTCACAGAGTGCAAGAAAACCTTTGTGCTTGTGTGAAACCGGCAGCCTCTCTGTCAGATTTGGATCAACTTGCTGAGACTGTACTCAAAATGCCACAGCGAAAAATTGCCCCACGCATACAATGTCAAACAAAACTTTAAATGTTAATACGGTGGCCACCAGAGTGAGACAGGGCAAAGAGAGATCAGGGCTGCACTGAAAACAGAGACATATGTGGAATAGTGAAATCAATCGGGCTGAACAGAGCAAAGCCAAGGTCGATATGCATCTGTATTCTCAGAAGCTGCCCTCTCACAAGGCTCTATAGCAGGGTTTATCAACCTTTACTGGACCATGACCCCATTTTAGTACCCATTATTCCCCTGATTGCAGCAATTAACTGTGAAATTGAGTATGGCATTATTCTATATTTTCAAGAGAATTATAGGAGCTCTGCCTTGTATAAAAAATCATTATGCATTTCAACTTCAATTAGGCCTATGTTTATTTTTTATTGTAGATGCATTAAACACATACAAATAAGTATTAGAACTCCATCTGCATAACAAGCAACCATATTATATAACCATCCCAACACCAAGGTTGACACAGACTTTGCTATTTAAGTTTTGCCACTCCGTCATCATGATTAAATCTTTTGAAAATAATGGCAGACCCTTATTATAAAATGGCAGAGGCAACGTAGTTCCTCATTCAGTCTTCAGCAACTAGTGGAATGGCAGTGTAACACATTACAGACCACCTTTGACCACAGAACTAGAGTTATAACACCATTTAACATTTTTATTTCATACAGAATTTTCCTTTTGACCCCTAATCTTACCCTTAAAACATCTAACCCTGAAACATTGAGCCAGTGAATCCTGGTAAATAGGCAGAGCCCTGACAATCACATAGCTGCAATATCTCCTCCCCACATGTCCTAATAAAAAAAGCAGTTAAGTTATGTCATTCCTTGTAAAATACATGTGATAACCAGTGGTAAGGCCTTGGCTGCTACAGCGATATGCCATCACAAACCTAATGGGCAAGTCCCAGCTTAAATGCAACCAACCAACACTGTCCCCACAGCAAAGAGCTGCTTGTGTGCCTCACCATGGCCTTGCATTCCATATCAGAAGAAAAACAATGCAACGTCCCCACTGGGATGAGGGTAGAATACTTCATGCTCAATCACCCAAGAAGATGACCTTCTAATGTTCTCAGGCATGAAGGATGGATTTTGAGTGTGGCGTTTGTCACAGATACCCGCTTATCATTACACTATTGGGATGAAGTGGCAGGGGATGCAGATCACTCATTGTTATAGTCAAAGTCAAAGTGAGCAGCAACACTCTGTTGGAAGTGATGTCAAAGAGATCTGCCAGTAGAGGTTGAAAGACTCTTTGGAAAAGAGCCTCAAGAACCAAACATGATTGCCACTGAGGGACCAAGGAACCAGTGGGCTTACTGTACCTCTCCTGCTCATACCCTGCAGGAAACCCTTAAGGCCAAACACTGGCCAAAAACCAATCTCACTCCAGACCCTTCAAGCAATGGGGTGATGGCTGACACACACATAATAATAGTTGAATGCAACTGTCTATTCTCCAAGAGAAGCTGGAGCACAGAGCTAATGGATCAACTTGACGAGTCTTTGGCTTTATATCTCAAAATGGGGATTGAACATACACATTGTGGGTAGTCTGCACAGCTCCTCCAGACAATCCCAGGTGCACAAGTTTGTCCCTCTCAAGATTCAAGCGTTGAAAGGCAATCCCAGGCTGGCCACCAAGCCTATTGCACAGTTAAATGTGTCTATAAATTCTCTTTAATGCCTTGAGGACAGGAAGAAGACAGAAACACCAGAGGAAGTTAATGCTTGAGCTGGTCACCACAGGGTTCATAATGCTCAAAGCAGCCTATCTTAGCAACCAAAGAGTAATCAAGCTTTAAAAACCTTCAGCCATGACGCCTCCAAAGAGCCCCAGATTTTGTCGACGAAAGGAGCACTGAAAACCGGCTTTGCTTCCATTGCCACACATTAGGTATCCTCCAGCAGATGGTTGTTACAACAAGGAGGGCCAGGAGAAGGAAGCTGAACACTGATGGTCTCAACAGTGGATTTTCATCATACTGAAGAAGTCCCACCTTACTAACAAAAGCAGGGGCCAAGATTTTTAACCATACAACACTGCCTTAGTGCAGAGAGGTGTTGTCTACAGTTTCACACCAAGCTGCATTTAATCATCGTTTTCCATTGGGGTGGCAAGTAGCAGTGGTGGATATATGGCAGGGACAGGGGTGCAGGAATCACCACACTCCACCTCACTGTGAAAACAGCGTAATTCCACTCCAAACAATTCTACCATTGGCCAACAACAAAACCTGGCATTCAGCGAACTACAGCTGGTCTTCAATCCCAGTGGTGCCCACGCTGGCACGAAGGCAAGTCAGACAGTAAGGGTGACTTTTAAGCATAAACACAAGTTGCTACTGCAAAACTTTCCACACTGTAGCAAGTATGATATAAATGAGGTGCATCAAACATTTTCAATCAAAATGCTCGACGCGAAGGTTGTAAGTTGCCTGAGGCAAAGACGCTTTTACAGCAGTATTTCAAAGCCAAGCATTTTGGCTTCCACAAAAGGATTCACTTCCCAGCCAGGCAGACCTGTTTACTCATCAAAAACATTACTTAATATGGAAAATTTACAAATAGGTCGATGTATCTGTCATGTAAAAGTAGATAAAGGATTCTAAGAGAAGATGTTAAGTAGCAATGCACATTACACAGGGGCGTACGTTGTAAAAATCTCCCGGCATCTGTCATACTGCTCTGACACACTGTAGAAAGTCAGACTTGTGTCATTGGCTACATCGTTGTCAATCATTCACCAGCTCTGCTTGATTAATATTTATACCAAAGAGGAATCTGATCTTCCTTTCTGACCTGAAATGGAGACAGACCATCCAAACAAATCAAAATGTTTTGTCGAATTTCACTCCCACTGACTTACCCAACTGAATAAGTAATGGCGAACCAAGTGATTTATAAAAGAAAAATAATCTCTTGTTGATGTCTTCCTGTGATGCACCCCGGACCCCGATCTCCACAACAAACACCTTCTACCTTTCCTGTTTTTTTTGATGTGGCTGCCAAGGCAATCACACAGCATGCAGTCACTAAGAGGAATAAAATGCTTTCTACGCCAAATAAGACACTCTCGCAGATGAAAGTAGCCTCACAGGTAGAAATGAAACCCCCATGACAGATATACACAGACAGACAAACATAATTGTTCTCTTGATGACACACTCTCCCTCAGTCCTATCCACACACACAAACGTGCAAGCACACAGTGATTGAGCCAGAGAGACACAGGAGGGATTTGCCCAAACGAGCTGCATGTGAAAGATGAGTATTGAGTGTAATCCCCGCAGAAGGTAAATAGACTGGGGAGGTTTTAGATAGAAGCCAGGGAGCAGGGCTGAGAGTGTCACCTCCTGCTGTGGCTTTGAAGACTGGGGTTGGAGAGCACAGAGCCAGATAGGACGGGGAGAACAGGGAGCAAGCATCTGTTTTCTGGCTTGGTCGGTTGGGCTGTTTTATCTGTCTGTCTGCCTGCCTGCTTCTCAGTCTGCACATTTCTTTCCCCTTTTCTGTCTTGTCCTATTTTCCTCTGTGTCTTTCTCTGTATTGTTCTCTGTCTGACTGACTTTTTCTCTATGAAGATGAGATGAATCTTTAATGATCCTCTGTGGAAACTTTTCCAGAAGCAAAAGTCACAGAATAAAGCGG
>NTHP01000089.1:1436069-1469961 GCA_003416845.1 Oplegnathus fasciatus | reverse complement strand
TAAACATGAAAACACAGTATACGAAAGTTATCTGAGCTGTCAAATGAAAACCTTGTAAATCAAAAATGTTTTTTCCAAAACTTGTCAGGAACTAAGAAAAGTAATCATGTCCCTGTATGATAATGATTCATTTATGATGCCATGCTATGGAAATTTTAAAGGGGTTAATAAGCCCAACACGCTGGAGAGGTCTGTCAAAAGAAATAAGAATCTTTTGCTAAAATGAAAATTACAGCACATGTAATGTTGGAGAATAAAAATCGCAGCAAGAGGTAACTGTTTGATAGCTGAAATTCTGCACCCAGAAATTATGTAATATGCACAGTACACTCGTGTTTACCAACACCGCCAAAGGATATCTAAGTGACACAGGTCGAGTACCTAACGCTGGCGAAGGCAGCTTTCTCTAGGCAGAGTGCTCACGCGTTGCCAATTATAGGACACAGTTTTTATTTCACTGTCAGGTTTTGATTGATCACTTCCTCTGAACAGAGATGATTTCCTGTCAGTGACCGAACCCGCCGACAGAATTTAATTTGGGAAAATACGTTTTAATATAGCTTCTCAGTCACAGGTGGAGGGACACTCCCCTCTACTGCTGCTCCACTTCATGATTTAAGCTGATGTACTTGTGTATGCTTGTGGCTTGGCTCTAGAAAAGGCAATTATGTTGATGCTGAATGGTTGGCAGACATTGGTGATCCCCGGAATTTTTATCTAACATGTCAAAATCTCCATGAACGAAACAATTCACTTCATGACAGGATACCTCTAAAACTAATGAGTGAATTCCCATCAGCCTCAGCTCTACATTGAGATTAATGCTTACACAGCATGTGAACAGGCTACAGTGTTACCATGTTTACATGCTAACATTTTAGCTTAGACCAATGAAAGTTGAGCTTCATTGAAAATGCGGAGCGATAGCCCTTTTGATAAAGTAACATGGCCTTTTGTCTGGTGCCACCCTCAGGCCAAATTTAGCAGTTTTTGCCTTACTAGTACATCTAAGAATAGGAAAAAGTTGTGACTAGTTTTCAAAAATCAAACACTTTTGTTGTCTGATGTGAAAGGTTACAGCCTACAGACATTTAGGCGTTTCATATGAAAACCTTGCCTAGTGTAAGTTGAACAGATTAAACACACTATTACAATAGTTTCTTACTGCATTAATGTCTCTCCTGTGTGTCTATCACTCAGTCTCTTCCCTCTCATCTCTTTATCTGCATTGCAACACTTTCTCCCTCCCTCAAGCACCATGTCTCCTCTCACCGCTCTCCCTCTCATCAGCCTCCATATCTACCTCCCCCTTCCCCTTCATCTCCCATGTTGTCAACCTCCACCCCACCCAACCATCTCCAACTCTGTCAGCAGTTAGATCAAAGCATCAAGACATGAGGTATTTAACCCATCTCTGGTCCTGCTGATCAGCACCTTCTAAAGTCCTGCTGGCAGACTGACAGAGGCTGATGTTCGCCCACGCACACACACGGATTTACATGTATGAGTCACTGAGTCATGACTCATGCTCAGCAAGAGATTTATGTGTCGCATGTTTAAACACTAATACATCTTTAATAAATAGTTTTCGATATCTTTGATATACTTTGATATTGCAATATCTTACCTCTTTTTCTTTCTTTTTTTCTCTCTTACATTATAAAACAGGATAAATATTTAAGTGTGTATCTGGCTCCATCAGTGTTTCGCACGTTTCACCATCTATTACAGGAGAAATTCATAGCAATTGAGCATTTATCTGTTTGTAATTTTGCCATACTACAATTTCGAGAGCAGAGGCTATTACAAAAAGGACTTGAAGGTATAACGAGTAGGACTGGTCGGTTGCAGTTTGTAAACACAACATTCAAAGTAGGCCCGTCCTCCCCAGCTCAAAGTGCACACGCTTCTGGTGGTCCCACGTGTTTACGATCTGGCACCTGGTATCTACGTTTTTATAGAGTCCCCCACTTCACACCCTGTGCGCTGTTATTGGCTGGGGGCTACACACCCACTACCCAAAGGTTCATGCCCAGAAGCATCCCAAGCACAGTAAAATAAGAAAATACAGGCAGAGGGCAGGGTCTCTGCAGATACAGACACTGCCACACACTTCTAGTGGGTCATAAGTGAGGATTGAGAGGGGTTATTTTTGTATGAGTCTATACATTATTTTTTAGGAAAATCCTACTCTTTATGCCTTTAAAATTAACATGGTAATGGATTATTACTGCTACATTTTGGACCTAAAACAATTAAAGCCATGATTAAAAAGTATTTGAAGAGTATTTTGTTTCCTTGATTTGATTTGAAAACAGAGAGATATCAAAGATAGCGAAGTTTTTACTTCTTAAATGGGAGAAGGGGGGGAGTGGGGGGGGGGTGGGATTATTAAACTAAAACGTTTATGTATGGCTCCTGGTATACATGATGTCACCATAAGAGATTTTCCATTTTCTAGAAAATGTAAGAATGATCTTTTTGTAACAAATACATTACATGATGGAAAATGCTAATAAATGGGAAAAGCCAGACTTTAAATGCATAAAAATGTACTGGGATTGTTCCACAAGGATGCTCATATACATGGACGGCACAATGCCTTCTAGTTAAAAAAGTAACGGTGAAGATAAGACAAACTTTATAGCGTTCATATTCTGCATATATCAAACCCGATACCACACATCTCACTGTCTTTTACACACAAAAAGGTGCACGCACGCACACGCATACACGCACACACGCACACACACATACACACACCAAGAAGAACTCCTAAGCCTGCAAGGAGAGAGAGGAAGAGAGGACAGGTTATTGGCCTTTACAACGCCGAAAGTGCTGATGCCTGCCATCGATTGATATCTTTCATCGTTCGATGGGGCGAATGCATGCATAATCACAATTACAGATGGGTCTGATCTTTAATCTACAGCCGATTCATTTTTGTCGATGCCTTTCATTTATATTCATTAGCTCTTTGAACCTGAAAAGGTAGATTTCCTTTCACACTGTTGAGGTCAGATGCTGCCTGCTGTCACGTAACTTTTGTACTGCAGTTTCATTTCTCTCTCTCACTCTGTCTTTATCTCTCTGTATATCTATCCATCCATCCATACCTCCATCCATAAAATCCATCCATATCTCAGGAAAGTTACCTTGTCCTTTGATTACAGGATACAGTACTGAACATCTAAACTAAACTTTGTAGGGAAAAATAGCTGCCTCATCTGTTTTCACAAACTCTCATTGTGAATGCTCCTGCTAGAACATTACTTCAGTTTCAAAGTGGTTTCATCATAAAATGTGTTCCTTCATAATATCCAAAGAGAGCAGAGGAGAGGCCATAAATTAGCACATTTATCACTCTTTCATCAGAGTTGCCAAAGTAAGCTACTGTTTTAAAGTGAGTGGAAGCCGACGCGTAAGACAGAGGATTCAAATGTTTCCCAAAGGGAGAAAAAAGCTAAATGAAATGCCCCTAAGGTCTCACCACTGATTGACCCTAGCTTTTTCAAATTGTGTGTGAAGATACTTCACACAAAATAATAATTGTCTTCACGTATTTTTTTCTAACCTTGCAATTTCAAGACACAAACACAAAAAGGAACATGTCTGTGTTGCTTCGACATTTATCATCACAGCCTTCGGGATTTACAGCATGCGTCAAGCATGTGAGAGAAACCATTAATCAATCCGTCAAGTGATATCATACAGTATAAACACACGTCTTTTGATGCTGTCAAGATTTGTATGAAGCATTGACAACTTCAACAAGCTTTCCTCAAGAACCTGAGCACTGACTCACAGGCCTGCCTTTTCTCGCGTAGCCTTTCACCTCAACCTAACCTCAGACGTACTGTATTTTTAAGTGCTGTGATAAAACATGACAGGGTAGCAAAGCGACTCCATTAAAAAACCCAATTACTGTAATGGGTATGGCAGGACTTTCAGTTTATGTATAAATGGGAGGCTATTTTTCTCCTGACCTCTATAACCCTGTCTCAAAGCCATCATGGCTATAGTGCTATGGGCAGCTAATATTGACAGATCTGTTTGGCAGTGATGATTGGGCTATTGATGAGATGGTGTGGTGGTTAATATGAGGAGAGGCACCCTGCGGCTATAAGCAATAAAATCTGTAAACAGAACTTCTCACCAACTTGTGGAGGTGTAGCAAAATTTTGTCAGAGGGCTTGCTAACGGATGGTAAAGACGAAGGAGATTGAATTAAATGGAAAAAATGTCTTTTGCCAATTGAAATGTCTACAGTATATCTCACGTCTGCATTTGAGTAAATTGCCCAGCGAGGCAACATGCTGTGTTTTAGATAACTGAAATTGACTACATACAGCAAAAGGCTCACTCACAGTATTCTCCCAAGATGTCTTCTACCATGCAGAAAGTGCATATTTATATTTGAAATGCAAAAAAAAAGGAAGTTTGATGCCCCTGGACATCTTAACATGTCAAACTGGTGATGATAAAAAAGAGAAAGAGTCTAAATAAAGGACTCCATGTGCATTTTTCTTACTTTAAAACATTTTTTTGTCCATTACCACAGAGAAACAGACATAATGATGGAAACCATCCAATGATAAAAACCATCATCAGTTTGACAGCTGGAAAAATCATCTGTGATGGAGCAGCAGTGGCGAAATCACCTGAGACTTTGAGGATATTCTATTTTCACTGAGCCATGCATCATGGAGAGATAAAAATCCAGGGATGAAACAGACTGAATAAAGCACAGACATTTCCATCCTTTTAAACTACAGTCGTGGATGTCTATCCTCTCATCTTTTTTACCCCCATTCAAAACCGAGTTCTGTCTGAACCCTCATGACTCACAGAGCAAGCGAGAAACACGGACAGGAGCTTGTTAGCTTGCTGCAAACAATTTGTTAGTTTCAGGTTTGCAAGGTGTCAAATCCTTCTTTGTTAACAGATGCGAGAACAGACTCAGCACATCACCAATTAGACGACATCAGCAGGGGGCAACTTGTTGTGGCACAAGAAATTAATTCCAACATCTAGCCAAGCTTAACAATAGTCCATAATTTTAATCATCACCGTTCATGTTATCATGGTTCATTCACAAGTCATCCATTGTGAATGACTTGTCAGGATCTGCATTATGCTAATCCTGTTCCTGTGAGTTGACAGCACTGGTCGTGGGATGCACCCTGTGAAGTTTGATTGCGAATGTAATTACTGTTTTTCAGATTCATTTGTCAGTAAATTAGCCCCGACTATGTGACGAAAACATTGGCTGATTTGAATCATTTTACAACATTAACCTTTTGGTTGTTAACGAACGTGAATGCCTCCGGTTGAGAGATATAGAGGGGAAGAGTCAGTGATGTTTGCTCCCCAGGTCTTAGCGAGTCTCCAAGTCATATGTCTGCTTATGCCTGTTCCTTAAAGGGTCAGATCACCCAAATCACAAAAAACATATTTTTCCTCTCAGCTTCGAGCAGACAGTTTTGATTGTATGTGCCAAGGTTAAACTGAACACATTTATACTGACAGTGAAAGCACAGACGATTGGGTTAATTGCTGTTGGCAGTCATCTCCAACAGATAGCCTGTGTGAACGTGGAAGTTATTCAGTCTCAAAAGGCTAGTGTGAAATTGGTTTCAACACAGACTTTGGAAACATTAAAGTTTATGTCCGACCTCCACTATGAAACTGCTGTGTAAACCTTGCTGGCATCAGTTGCTAGCTTGTGATTATACATTCATGGTCATTTGCATTGTACTCAGACTGAATACATCATTTAACAAAAATGATGAAAAAAGACATGAAACTGTATTAGTGGGATTTCAGCCAGGAAACATACGCTGAGTGTTCCCAGCCCAGCTAGCAAGAGATCAGCGGCACACCTTGGGCAAGAATGGAGATGAATAAAATTTACTCTGATTTCATGGAGCAGGAGATTTTATTTGTATGTCTATTGTTCCAAAATTTATATTTATCGTTAGAGCAGCTGCTAATAGCCCAGTCAGAGTAGCTTTAGTGACTTGCAGGTGAAAAGATGCGTTTTTTAGATTATTAACATTATTTCAATTGCATTTGATGACAAGTGCAAGTTTGAGAGGATCCTCAAGACATACTGTATTTCTTGGCTAAAGCGGTTAAAAAAACAAAATCTTTTTACATACATTATTTTTGCAGGGGGTTTAAAAATGAGATGCCTCAGCTTTGGCTTGTCTATACAAATTTGTTCTTCTGAAAGTATCAAATGACATTTTAAAACCTCAATGGCCACATGAAGAAGAGACAATGTCACTTACCTGCAGGTCATATGTTTCATTTCTGTCCAAACTTAACTGGGTTTTGGTTTTCTCTTTTGACAGCTCTTCTTAATATTATCCTGAAGCACAGTTCCTTAATTGAAATTTTGGGTGTGCCTGAGGAATCTGTCGGTCTTACTAAAAGAGAGAGAGAGAGAGATTTTGCCTCACTTTCAGCCTGCAGGCATAAACTCCTTCACATCTACCCTTTTCCATTTCTTGGTTAGAAGTTCAGATGTCTTTTCCTCATTTGGGGAAATTTAAACAAACTTAACCTTTGCAAGATATTAAATTATATGACTTCTTACATTGAAACGCTTACCTCCCGCACTCAATTTAATAGTAACTCGTTTATTTTGCTTATTTTTCATTGAATGTGGGTATAAGTAACATGGGTGAGGGCAGATATCCGTGATAAGTTCTGTTTACTGATGTGTTCTGGTTGAAGGGGAACAAACAGTGTTGCTTTATCAGCCAATGTTTTATAATCCTGCTAAAATAATTGGAGAATACTTATTAAAAAATATTAATGCATGTGCATGCAGAAAGCTTATTGAATTAGCATTCGCCTCAAGCCTCAAATGCACATTAGGGTATATCTCTAGACTTTACACTTTGCCTTGATTTTATTTTGATTGGATTTTTTGCTTATGCACACTGCTGCTAGTCACTTACATGGCTCTCTCGGGCCAAGTGCCAAAAGAGGATTTTTAATCTCAATGAGACTTTTCCATGACCTTCTCTGACTTAATTAGATATTCCCACCAAATAAAAGAGACTTAAGTTAGTTCAGGGTAAAAGCACTCCAAGTCCTAGAAAGTCGATGGGGTTGCGTAACTCAATTTCCTCCAAGTCCAGGAACATCATGAAGATAATGGATTTCTTGTCAAGGGAACAGGGGCTTGGTGGTGTGAGATGTCAGCTGCACACACACACACACGCACGCACATACTGTAGTACACAGAATTTATGTAAAGAGAAGGATGACTAAAAGTAAAGGGATAGAAATGTTTTTGAAGAAAAGATAGAAAGTGGGGAAGAGAGAGGGATGCCAGCCAGAGATAAAATGGCATGGCAGGGAGGAATGCATATTTTAGCTGGAGGATAAAAAGAGACCCCAAGGGAATGCAGCGGGCAGAGGAAAAGTTGAAAAGAGTGAGAGACAGCGTTAGAGAGAACCAAATTGACCAAAGAAAGAATAGAAATAGGAGGGAGATAAAGTTAAAGGAAGAGAAAGACGGAGGAGGTGGTAAAGACAGGACAAATAATTTGACACCCTTAGGGAGAGAGCAAGAGGAGGGAGAGTTGAAGAGGCTGAGAAACCGTTTCAAGGAAAGACAGGGAGAAAAGAAAGAAAAAGAGAATTATATAAAAGCATTCAAAAGGTTAAATAATTTTGCTTGAGGATCCGCCGATCAAAAGAGAGAGAAAAACAAGCAAGGGGGAAACAACGGAAGGACAGAACAAAATAGAAAGATGGAGGGAAGGAAGGAGGGAAAGAGGGAAGCAACGACAGATAGTTTCACTGGAGGATTAAGAAGGACCCTGAGGGCCATCCCAAAGGAAGGGAGGATGATCAGAGAGAAGCACTGACAGTTGGTGGAGATTTAAATTCTCACAAGTTTTACATGAATCATCGAGGGTTTTTAAAGTAACAAGGAGTTCACTTAGAAGTTTGTGCCCGCTGATGAAAAATGTGTGAACCACCTGCGGCCTCAACAGGCTTTATTTGCATCGTAGCCCCGGCTTGCATCTTTGCAGTCGTTTCAGCAAATGCCCAAAAACAACATACTGTATGTTTACGCTGAAGTGGCATGCCAATTCACTGTTTGGTTCCTTTTTACTATCGACAGTCAGCACTGGTTTCTTTTAACCATGATCCCAATCGTTTCCCAGCCTTAATCACATGGTTATTATTTTAATCATGACAACAAAAGGTCCCTTAACCTTAAAGGCCTTCATTTATTACATGTTCCAAAAGTGGCTAAAATTTTCACTAGACACTACACTGTCAAAAGTATGTGGATACCTGAACAATACAACCATATGTAATCGTTCAACATCTCATTCCAAAACCATGGGCATTAATATGCTGCTGTGACAGCCTCCACTCTTCTGGGAAGGTTTTCCACAAGATTGGAAGATTTTGAGACCTGGCTGCAGGGATTTGCTCCCATTCAGCCACAAGATTGTTAGTGAGGTCAGGCACTGATGTCGGGTGACAAAGCCTGGCTCACAGTCATCCCAAATGTTCTGGATGGGGTTGAGGTCAGAACTCTGTGCATCTACAGAATGATTTAGTGCAACAGTAAAATTAGCTTAAACTACCTCACAAGCAACAATTACTAAGATATTTAGCAGGTCGTGAGTTACTTTATTAAAATCTGCGTCTTTCTTTATTTCCAATGTTGCAACTTTAGAAGCTTGAAGGATGTAGACAATTAGGAGCTTTAATATACAGTAAATATCTAAGACTCAGCATGCTTGATGTATGGTAAATTGTCCTCCCATTAATCTAATAAAGCAGCAGTCTTTTACCACTGAAACTGCATAATGAATTGTTAGTCTATTTGTTTCTTATAATCACATTAAAAAGACAATACTGTGTGGATACAAAAGCTAATGATTCATTAGATTTGATTCATTAATAGCAACTGTATGGATATAATAAAGATGGTGCATTGGTATTCATCATCCTCGGAAGGTGGATCAGCAGATAAATCAAACAGCTGATGGTTTCTTTCCCATATCTGCCAAAAGTGCCTTTTCAATTAGGGGATCTCACTTTAAATGGATTGTAAGACAAGCGCTTAATTTGTGCCCAGAAAACCTCCTGTAGGAGTTTACCTCGAGACATTTAAGAGTTAATAAGGGCTTAGCTAAACATGTTGTTGTAGTAGTGAGGAATCAATTATCTCTCCCTTTACACACACAAATACAGCTCCACTGCTTTCGCAACCTTGTACCGTTTCCCCCACACTTATTTAACTTCCTGCTCAACAGTGAAAGTGCATTTTCTCCTCGCCATTTTTTAAATGGTACACTTCCCTGTTGCACATTCACTGCCTCAGTCTACGACCTGAAGCGCATAGTGAACAGCAAACTACAAAATACTGTGCAGTACATCAGCTGTTGGACCATGTGTGTCATCCATATGGGAATAAGGGAGGGAAAGAGAGAGAGAGGGAGAGAGGTGGAGTGTTTCTCTGCTGTTCAGCCATGACAGTTTGATATAGGAGTTGTTAGATGTTGCTCATTCATGTATACCAATAAATGCATTAAATATTCAGAGGGCTGTACAATATTACACTGCACTTGAGGCATACACAAACACACATATATTGCATATATAACAGTATTTACACTACAGAGGCTCAGCTGCACAACCTGTCAAAACTGCATAGATGCAAGAGAAACTCACTGATTCCAGGTTCTCAAATGTGTGGATTTGCTATTTTTCTAGCTTGGTGAAGTAGTGACTACTCACAGGGCTAATTAGCTGCCGAGCTAAGCATTAACTCCCTAGCTGGCCTGGTTGGTCTAGTGCTAATAAGTCACAATAGCTCCTGGTGCTTCTCTCTGGTTTCTCTCTACTGTTCTGTTTACTTCCCCCTGCCATTTTCTTCACAATTGCACACAATTTCATTCAATAAAAAGTTAATGAAGAGGGAACCGTCAGTTAGCGGACTTGTTAGCTTAGCTCCGTTGCTAACGGGACGATAAGTTCACACAGATAAGACGCATCTGTACCATGGCTCACAAGTTCACCACAGTTGAACTCTACGTGGAACAACTGCGCGGATTTTGCGTCCTCAAACGGATTTTATTATTCCACTGGAATGAATTGATCTTGCTGCAAAATTTCACCATTTTCAGGCCTTTAAACTGTTGGTGAGGTAATGATGAGCCTTATCTGAGATTAAGTTGCATCTTCTCCTGGATCAAACGTGTCACTTTCCATTTACCAAACAACCTCTCCACTCAATATGCAAGTAAATAATTTGAAAAAGTAGGGGACTGTTTCAGGAGGTAAACTGGAGTGAGTTCAGGGCCTAAAGGAATGGGTGGACTGAGTTGATGGTAAGAAAATCTTTTAGAGTTCAAACCTGCAGGATCAGGTTGTAACTGCAGTTTGACCTTCACTTGACAAGTCTGAGTTTTTTGGCAGACTGGGCAACAGTCATGTCACTTGTGATGGAAACGTCTTGTAGAAAGCAGGGTTTTCCTGGAAAAAAAAAAAGCTCAGTCTTGTCTAGATTGAGGTTGCAATGTTGGGCAGATTTCCAGCTGTAGATATTAAGGAGAGCAGAGACATGAGCTTCAATCTTGGTGTGTCAGAAGAGAGAAAAAGTAGAACGTCACAACCTTGGCAGCAGAGATGTAGTGCATCGGAACAAACCATTTGGTACAGATGGTAGAGCCTAGTTGAGAGAGTGTACTGTAAAAACAAAGAGGCAACTCAGAGCGCAAACCATTGGCAGATCTCCAGATCCCCAGGTCAGCACAGGTGGCAAGGAGCATCTGGTGGTCAACATTTCAAAGGCAAGAATGGAGAGGAGAGAGGGTGACGTGTAAAGACATACTGTACCGACAGAGAGTGAGCCAGAAGTCGCATGTTTCAGAGCTTTGGAGAGAAAAAAGGACATTTACTTTCCTCTAGTTTTTGACACCACATGGGGCTCGGGTAGAGTGACTATAGCTGATTGAAGGCAGCTGGTATACAGCCAGATGTAAGTTAAAGGAGGGTTTGATGATGGTAGACACCAAGGGGGGATGCTGATTAGAACTAATGGTCAGGAAAGTCTGAGATGAAAAGATTAAAGAATGAAATGAACATCTTCGTGGGGAATTGTAGACATATACTGTAGGTGTCCCATCTTCAAGGCTGTTCATTTACAATACCTTCCTATCTGATGTCAGAGCTGTCTCGCCAAATCATTCCCTAATGATTTGTTTTCATACAAGCAATGCTTTCCTGTTAGCATTATAGTAGTGTGTACTGTAGCAAATTCAGTATCACCAAACACTGTTCAAAGTCTGTCGTAACATATGAGGAAAAGCTACATCTCAATCCAAAAATATATTTTCTGTCTACCAAGATAATAAGACTAAGACTTTAAAGCCACTTTAGTGGCTCTATGAAGCTGCAGGTATAATGTTCACCATCCTAGTTGAGCATGCCAGCATGCTAACATTAGCTAATTAGCACTAAATGCAAAGAACAGCTGAGGATGATGGGAATGTCATTAGTTCTGCAGGTATTTTGTCATAAACTAATTAAATTAAGTAAAGTAAATTTCATGGCAATCCAGCCAATAGTGGTTGAGACATTTCACTAAAAAACACAACTGTGAACCTCATGGTGGCGCTAAAGGGAAATTCAGGGGATCATCAAAGTCATTGGGATACATCCTCTGGGGACCATGAATGACCGTGAATGAAGATTTTGTGCCAATCCATCTCATAGATGTTGAGTTATTTCACTTGATGAGTGACAATTTTGACCTGCTGGTGACACTAGATGAAAAGTCTGGGGATCAACAAAGTTAAGATTCATCCTCAGGGCACCATTGGTATGTGTACCAAATTCCATAGCAATCCAATCCAATGTCAACCTGTTGGTGGCACTAGAAGAAAAGAAATGGAATCACCAAAGTCAGGAGGATTAATCCTCTGATGACCATGACTGTGTACAATTTCATTTTGCACAGCAATCCGTTTGATGGTTGTTATATATTTCAGTCTGGACCGAGGCCACTAGCATGCTGCCACAACCACTTTAAAGGGTTCCTCACTTGTTTACCCATATCCCCCAATCCCACCATCACTCACAAGCAGGCTCACAGTGCCTTAATGTATTTCAAGACCAGTTAGTGTAACATCTATACAGTCTCTACGGTACTTCTCTCCCTTTCCTTTTGTGTCTCTCCCTCTTTCCTTTCTACTCTCCCACTCTTGTTACTTTTTTTATGTCTTTCCAGTAAATCCAATTTCTCCTCTGGAGGTTCTCTGCCTTCTCTTTTGAGTGATTAAAGTTCAACCACACCCTTACTCTGCTCCCTCTGTGGGCCCTTTACAGAATCATATTAGTGACAATACTGAGCAAGGCCACATAGGGAGTGAATAAGGAATGTGTGTGTGTGTGTGTGTGTGTGCGTGTGTGTGCATGTTTCTCCATGTGTGCTAATAATCTGTAGACCAAGTATAAACTGAAGATTAAAAGGCAGGCACCTTGACAAAAAGCAGGCATGTAAAAGGAAGGTGGAAATTCATCAGAAAGGAACTCAGGGCTGGAAAAGTTCCACTTCGCACAATGACTACTGTGAAAGTACCATTACTGAAGTTAATTAACCTCAAACTGTTCCAATGGTGCTGACTGTGGCTCTATTGGCCAGGTCCCAGGTGTCTGTGTTAAATGTGCGTGTATGACAGAAAATAAGGGCAAGATGGAAATAGAGCAGTATGTATATATACAGCAAAATATCTCAAGATAGATAGATCTAAATAAAAATACATGTAAATGATACATCTAATGTGAAATGTTATTTATGAACAAAGCAACAAAAGTCAGGGCAATTTGTCTGTTTTATTTATAGTCTTACAGGGAACTACCTTCCGGTCCGTTTCATTCATACTGACTCTGACCTCCGTTCATCCGACACCGGCCTCTGCCCACCTGTCTGCCTGTCAACAGCAGCTCCTGAGATGCTGAAAGGACAGCGGCCAGCTAAACTGTCTACGGGGTGGCACCACAGGCAGTTTTAACCAATTTCGCACATTTTATAGACCAAAACAGTTAATCAACAAAGTATTCAGCAGGTTAATCAATAATGAAAATAATAATTCAATGCCTAAAAAATAGTGATCGAAAAGCATGGATGAGATCAACATTAACATTTCGGGCAATGCATTTCATTAAAAAGTCATGCAACATCACATTTATATATTTTCATTGGTGGCAGTACAACATGTTGCAATAAAAAAACATTGCATTGACATGTGTCTTTAAAATCAGTAACACCAATATCTGCTCTTGTGCAAGCACAAGCTAGAAACGTGGATGTACCGAAAATGACACATCATTGCAAGTGTACGCAGCTATGTAGTCTATGCGAATGTGAAACTGCACCTCAGTGTTAGACCAAATCATCTTGCTCACCCATCCAAACGTGGCCACAGAAAAATTACACGGCCAATAACAGCTTATCATATAGCAGCCATGAGAGGAGGAACCATCAATCAGAGCCTGATGACAGCTGAGTAATTTAAACTGCAGCCCGCCTCAGGCTCTCGTGTGTGTATCCATCTATCGAGTGTATGTACATGCGTGTGTGACTGTACTGTATGTGAGAGCATGCTCCTCATCTGTGTGTCTTCTCTCCAGTATGTGTCTGTGAGCGTACAGGTCTACTACCGCTCAGCCCCACAGCCACTGGCAGGTAATGAGAGCTTTATGTGTTTTCATTACTTTGTGCCAGACAACAGAATCACACTGAGGGCTCTTGGCAGAGACAGGGGCTGGAGGAATGCAGTCGAATCAGATTAAGGAGCTGAGATATATGGTACCACAGGTGAGCAGGTAGGGCTGACTGAACTAACAAACCCCCTGCTCTAGGGAGCAACACACACAAACATTCACATACCTGCATGACAAAGTGTAAAAGCATGCCTACAGCTGTGTATGTGCACACAAACACAATCCCAGTACATAGAGCACATATAGAGGTCAATGGACAAACACTTCATGATGTGCAGGAGGATGTAAAGTGAATCCATTTGTGTGTTTGTGCACGTGAGGGCTGTCACTTTTTATTTTACCAATTGAACAAGGGAAAAAACTAGATATCTGACCTGTCCAAATTAAGATTTTGACTTTAAATTTGGGATAAAAGATGGGACTCAGTACTCGGTATAAGCAGATACCCTGAGTCCAGGTATTGGAATTGGGAGAAAAAGGTTGCATTGGTGCATCCTTAGCAAAGTTGCAAACAAAGTAAATGGAAAGAGTGGACACAAGCAGGTGTGGATTCGCTCTACGATGCCTGAATTGAGGTGACAGCATGTCCATGGAAGCTCAATTTGAAGGCATCCTTCATCTCTTTGTAGTTGTCTGTTAGAGCGTGTAGTGACTGGAGATGTCTCTGCAAGTGGAAAGAAACACTCAAGCCTTTTCATTCATAATGTACCTTAAGAATCCCTGAGAAAGCTCTGATAAGTTGGACATAGACACACACACACACACACACACACACACACACCACACACATTACCAAATGCATTGCATTTGTAGCTTTATACGCATGCATTAACTATACAGTCACATTGTGTGTGCATCTACAAAATTCAGAAAGAGACTCTCCCATGTACCCACAGTGGGTCCAAGCAAAGACTGACAGATATCCTCTTCAGTCAATAACAGGAAAAGACAGAAAAAGGAAAAAGTAAGAAAAAGAAATAAAGAGAAAGAAAGGGGGGTTTAAGGAGTGAGAAAGAGAGAGCAAGAAGGCAATATGGAAAGAAAAAGTGACAGATTTGGAGAGAAAATGGCAGGGTAATAGAAGGTAAGTGCCTTGAGACAGTACAATATTTAATTTCGCTGCCTCTGGACTCACATATATCTCTGATTAGTTTGGCCTGAATCCCACCACCTTTGTCTGATTTTTGCTACAGGCTCAGTACAAAAAGAGGAAATATCAAGGATTGGGCTTTGCAATAAGAAAAGGCAAGGGCTAGCTCAGGGAGAAATGGAGTAGTGGGAGCCTCGCGAATTATTAGTAGTAAATTATGGATGTGGGACTGCATGAGAGACTGGAAATTGGTCTAATAGAGGAGCATCGAAATGAAGAGAGAAGTGATGAGCAGTGGTGGCAGCAGAACAAGTCCTGGTGTTATTGTGAGGAATGAAAACAATTAAAGTTACTTCTGGAGTACAACTGATATAACCGCTATATTAAAACTTAACTTAATGGCTAAATATTTGGGCTGCAATATCTTTTACAGATGCATGAATAGTCTACAATATACTATATATTCCCAGAAGTTAAACTGCCCAGTAACAGGCCAGTATTTTCAAGAACCAACTTCAGTGCCTGCTAAATAATCTAGCATATTAAACCGTCTACAAAGAAATGTTTACTATAAAAGTATGTATTTATTTAATACATAATTTGCTTCATTTTATTAGTTCAACCAGTGTTTTTTTCTGCCAAGCTCTCTATTAGTTATGTAGGATGTTTGTTAGACACTAATCTAGGTGGAAGAGCATGGCAATAAAAAAAAACCTTTGGGAAAATGAACATAACTAGATTTTTGGCTAGAAATCAAATTCAATCGAAAAAGGAAGTTTTAAAACTGTTGGCCAAATACTTAAAGACAAACTACAGATGTCTCAGAACAAGTTAATCAGGGTTGCATTATGCTTGAACCCAGGGGCGCATGCTGGCAAACAGCAATTCCAGCAGCTCGGATGGTTACCCTTGAAGCATAGAGCTCAGTGTGGTACATAATAATAAGGCCACCTTCGTAGGATTCCTAAGTTCAAAATGTTGGCCTGTGAAAAACTTGGAGGTGGGAACTTACAATCATAGTCGTTTTTTATAATTTAATTTCTGGATGTTTGACTAGGAGTGATTTTACTGATGATGACGGACGTAATAATTAAGCTGGTACAATATCACCCCAACACCTGGGGCCAGATGTATAAACGATGCGCATAAAAACGACGCATACGCCATTTCCCACACATAAACCGGTATGTATGAAAGAAGAACATGTGGTGAGTAAGTGTGCACATCACGCATACTGTTTTCTAGAGATAGCTGTGGGTGATATGATAAGGTGGACATGAAATATAAAGGTGAGAGACGTAATCTTGCAGTGAAACATTGTTTGTTCAGGTTGTTTGCCAATTTCACTGATTGTTTTATTGTTTATTGCAGTCTCCACAGCGTTCTGTAAAACTTAATTTCAAATTCTTTTCATTTCCCTGTTAATGAACTTTTAATTTCATCCTGAATTGAGAAGCACTTTGTAAAGTCTGTTTTAATATGAGCTCTATAAATGAATGATTGATCATCCTTCTGACGTTTAATAATGACCATTGCGATATCATCAATGTGCAAGTGGATGTTTAAGGTTTCTCTATGTTTCTCTATGACTGAGATTTATAAAACAGAACCTTGCGATCGTGCAGCTTAATAAATTTGATGAAAAGAACACATATACATATTTCTGTCTATATGCATAAACAGAGTTTTAATTGTGAGTCTGCACAGAGTTTCATGCACCTGCCCCCTGGACAACTGTATCTTATATCAAGGACCATGATGGAAGTAAGTCCTGGACTTTATTGTGTTATCCTAGACATCTTAGTAGTTGTGTGTGATTTAATGTCCTCCTTCTTATAATGTCAAACAAACTAAACCAGGATATATGAATAGTGTGAAGCGTCTTCTTATATAAATGTAATTTATTTGGAACAATATGGGAAAACCACGTGCAACTCTAAAATTTCTGAAAAAGCGTTCTCGTATCGTGTCAGCCTTTATCTCTGTCTCTTTCTCTTTCTGCCTGTCCCTCCCTCTCAGCAATCAGGTCAGTCACGGTGTCTCGCCAGCGCGCATGTGCTCCCACAAATCCTGCTCTCACACGACTTGCAACCTGACTATGCAAGAAAAGCAGCATGGGACTCGGAGAGACGAGGAGGGTAAAGGGGGGAGTTGAGCAAAAGGAAAAATATGCGGCATAGCTCGCCGTCTTCGAGGACGACTGAGGCTCAGGCGCGGTACGTTGGAAAAGAGAGATAGAGGGAAAGAGGAATGAGAAACATAAGTAAACAGAGAAGGGCTTGTTGGCGATGCCACATCCTCCTGAGACTGTGTCATCTATTTTCGCTGCCTGACAAGCATGTTCTTTCACAGCGAAGTGCGTCAGGGCAGGCGGGAGACACAGTGAATACACAGTGAATCAGCGCCATCTCTCTCTCTAAATCTCCCCCTTTCGCTATCTCCCTCCTTCTCACACACAAACACACACACACACACTCTCTCATCTCCCCACGGATGCCATGTCACTGACTCGAAGAGAGGAGCATTTGCATTTCTCTTCCCCTGTGTCTCCGAACTCACATGCTGATTCACGTGACAGCGAGTGTGTCTGTCTGTGTGTGCATGAGTCTGCCCGTGTGTGTTTGTGTGAATATGCACAGAGATACAGTATACGTACCTGCTTACAAGCATGTTCATGTTTGCACATTTGCACGTGCCTGTTTGGGCTTTTATCACTTCTTGTACAAAAGGCAGGGCGCGTGTGTGCATGTATTTGTGTTCTGACACGTGTCGTGTATCGTCAAGAAGGGACGCTCTTCAGCCAAACATCTTTACGCTGTTAGACATGGAGCTTACAGGAGACAGAAACAGAGTGGGGGATCTTGTCAAAAGGGTGTATTCCGGCGGAGAGCCTCAAGGCAGAGACGAGCACATGGAAAATATGAAAATCAGCAAAGTTTGGCACATCTTTCCACCATGCGCAATTTGACATAAGTATCTGCAATGACAGAAGGCAAGAGGTTTGAGAGGTTTGCTGTTGCCAGTTTGGATCTCCGATAAAATCTGAAGGGGTGAAGTGAGTGAGAAACTTTCAGTACGAGCTGCTATGCTCCATTTTGATTTAGTTGATTAATTTGGGGTGCATTATCATCTTAAAAGGTCTCAAAAGAAAAAAGATAAGATTAACAGCCCTGATATAACATTAATGAATGTATACTGCCGTGTATATACACATAAAGATAGATGGCTAATTAAAGGAAAATCCAACATAAAGCGTCGGCGTAAGGAGCCTCCAGAACAACTTCAGTGCTCCTGGACATAGATTCTCCAACTCTGTGGAACTCTGGAGGGATGAACGCTATTCTTCTAAAAGATAGTCCCTCGTTTGGTCCATTGATGATGGTGGTGCAAAGTGCTGTCGCTCCAAAATCTCCTTCAGCTGTTTAATATGCATTTTTTCGTACTTGGACGATACAGTGGCCCTTCATGTCCTGTATGGAAGCATCTGCATTTGTTGTGTTTCTCACTTATTCAGGTTTTTCCTTTAATGTCTCATCTCTCAGGTGTATACAGTATACATACAGATTACAGCAGTGCTCTCATTCCTTTGGGACACCCAGTTAGCGAGCATCGAGCAAGTGCAGTTTGGTGCACAGTAAAGTATATGGCCATCTTAGACCTTGCAAGTTAGGAGAACATAATAATCAGTTTAAGCAGTTTTTAGTTTCAGTTTAAACAAATTGTCAAACAACCACTTTCTTATGCTGAATGTTCCTCAGCAATCCCACGTCTAAACTTAAAGGAAAAATTAAAGTTTAAAAAATCAAAAGTGTTTTTAAAAAAAAAGAGCACTCTGAAGCAAAGTTTGATAGAAGCAAACATAAATATTACATTATCTCCTAGAATCACAAACTTGTCATATTGGGCCATGATCCATGAAAGGAGCTTGGAGAATTTGTTTTTTAAAACCAAAAATAGAGTACAGAAATAAATATAATATATTAATAAACATAAAACCTGGTTTTCGCTGTAATTAGGAATGGAACTAGCTTAAAACCTTGAAATGAACCCTAAGTTTATACAAGAGAAAACAAAAACAGTTCAGCATCTTAACAAAACTAAAAATCTAAGGCCTTGCAAGGTTGAAAAGTTCTTTACACCCCAATATACAGTCAAAGCAATGGACAAAACAACATACTGAAGCTAGAGGTCACGGATTCTTGAGTCTGCAATAGTTACTGCGATAGTCCCACCCATTTCCGTGCTCAACTTCAACCCACACATCAGATGAAAACATTGGTGTGGCGTATTTGCATAGAGGTTGAAGTTTTCTGACGTTACAGCTTTGACAGTTAATGAGTGAATAACTATAATCAAAATTTCTCTGACAAGAAAAAAAATGAAATTCAGAAATCACACAGGAGCAAAATCAACACTCCTCCTACGAACTACAACAAATTTCAAAAGTACCATCACAACAAGGCAAAGGCAGAAGGACTGTGGTAAAAATCCTTCAGTACTTTGCATTTATTCCGTATACAGCACAGCAGAGGGGACAAAAGGAGTCCAGAGTCAGCCAATTGCAGAGCTCCTGGGGGTTCGGCGACTCGATGACAGACTGACGGAGATGGACACGTTGGCTGCTGCTGTGATTAACCTTGTGGTTATGAGTCACAGAAGAGGTTGAGTAGTTTAACCCAACAGAAAAATAAAACATGAGTGGGAAAGAGAAGAAATGAGAGAGAGGCAAGGAATTTGTCTAAGCATTTTATCTCACCCACCTCTTTTTCTCCCCTCTGTCCTGACCTGAGTTGAAGTGCTTTAATTAAACTCATTATCCTCGGGGAGAGGGCGAGGGTAAGCAAGAGCAGGGAGGGAACAGGCGGGCAGAGGTGAGAGTATAGGGGCAGGAGGGAGAAGGGGCAAGGGGAGGCTGAGACCAAGAATGGGAGGGTCAGGTGAAAGATGCCATCACCCCAATTTTAATTCTTTGCTTCTCTGACAGTCCCTCTCACAATGGGGCCTCATTCACCAATATCTAAGTTTTTTCTTAAATTTGCTCTTGAGAAAGGTCCTAAGAAAAGTCTATGTCAGATTCATGATGTGTTCTTAAACCACAGAATTGTTCGCACCTGTGTTCTTATAATGATGAATCCCATTGTCCTCATAAATTGAAGGCGCGTGCCAGTTGTTCCTAATTAGCATAGGTAAACGCCAATCCCCATTAAGTGACATGAGACTGCAGGGCTGAGTGCACACACAGAAATCACACACAGAAATCGAAAAGAAAAGTTGAGAGAGAAGTCAAGAATGCCCAAATGAAAATCTAAAGACAGTGGAGCACCGGATTCCAAACGTAAGAAAAACCTCAGTAGTTGAAGTGGAGGTACTGCTGCAAGTGAACAGCAAACAAGCTGTCATAGTCAGTAGCGTTGGTAGTGGATATAAAATAACTGCATTATAAATAAACTGCATTACCCAGGCACCACATGACGTTCACCTGTTCCCGTTGTCGCCTGCTTGCTTTTCTTTGTCGGTGGCTAGTCTAAGTAATGAGCATGGTGATGCAGAGGTGCTTTGTTTGTGTGACACACTAAAAGTAGAGAGAAGAGAAAGTATATATAGATCTACATGGTCCTTGAAGATGCGTTCCATCCTCAGGGCACGATCTGCAACATCTTGCAGCAGCAGTAAATATGCCATTGTGCGAGTAGGCCTAGGGGGCAGAAATAGGCCTATTTTGGGCCTATAAATAGCATGACCAATCACTGATTATTGGATGGCATGGTTCCCAAAAGTGTTGGTGCAGTGTTTATTTATTTTAAAAGACCATAATGCTTTGTAAAATAATGAAAATTATTGAGTGTGCGTAGATTCTGTTCTTACCTAAGAACAAATCCCAAATAAGAAAACATTGGTGAAATTTCTTCTGAAGAACGGTTGGTGAAAGAGGCCCAATGCTCTTCATTATCTTAGTGTATACTCCAGTAAGAAAAAGTCTTTTTTCACAGGAATGGATGGGTGGATTATGATTGATAGATTTCATATTGTCAAGTAAACCAAATTCAACTGTACTTAATCAATTCAAGGAAACAAAGAAAGAGCCATGATAAAGAGAAAAGGGAAGTTGTTAGATATCTTTTTGTCCATGGACCAAAAACTTCACTTGCAAGATAAAGAGGAGGAATTCCAGCCCCAAGAAATAATATAATGGTAGAACATATCACTTTAATAGGATATACTGATGAGACACCTGACTCGTTTACATTAACTTATCTCAACATTTGCATTTTGGGCAATTAGAGTAGCTGACACGCTTGTCCAGAGGAGAGCAAACAGGGAAAATCTCTGTATCGTTAACATGACGAGCAACCACCTGGAAGACGGGCAAGATCTAGGTCAAAGCACCTGCAGTCAGACGAATCAAAAATACATAAACCCACACTTCATTTCACTGAGAAAGTGGATATACAGGCGAGTAATTATTTCCTGAGTTCACATCAGCTTTCTCTCCTTCAGCAAACATGTCCATGTCAAATGCATCCAAACGACAGAGGCAGATAAAAGCTGGAGCTCTTGTCACTCTCCTTGATGCTTTGACGAGCAGAAAAATACTGAAAGAGCATAACTATATGTACACCTCTATTGTAGAAAATACAATAAGTACTGAAGTCAGAAAGTTGGGCTGGTTGTCCCATGACTGGAAGGTCACAGCAGGTCCAATATCCACAGTGGCAAGTGTCAATTAAGTCAATCAATATTTGCCCAGTAAGAGTTTCCTTCAATGAGAGAAGCATATACTGTATGTATAAAATGCAGTGCGATGTATTACATGTATTACATCACCTGGGCAGTTATACAAACAAGCATACTATCTGGGTAGAAAAATCCTCAAAAAGAGACACTTCATTCAATATGGAGCCATTTATTTTGAAATCGGGGAATACATTTTAAAACCCCTGCGGTATGCACTAATGTGCAGCCTCCTGCTTCATTTTGATTCAGATTCATGTCGTTGGGGATCCCACGCTGTGAGAAGTCCATGTAAGTCAGCGGAAGTCACGGGAAGGTTGGAAGCAGGCAATCTATCTATAATAACTTTGTCGCTGTTTTCCATCCTTTCTTCCTATCGCACTTGCACCATCTTAACGACTTTGTGCCTTTAAGCATTCATCAAAGCTACAGCCAATAAATCAACCATATCACAACATGTCAACGCTCCTGGTGACTGATAATTTGTGATTCTTAGCGCAATGCACACACAACCAGGCACACACACACACACACACACGTCCTCCCTAACTTACACAAAAACAAAAACTTGTCACACTTCATAGCAGTTGTTAGCATGGAGGCAAATAAATAACTACTATCATCCATAGTTGTAGCACTATAAAGTCACTTTAACTCTCTGGAGGTATCTTTGCACAGTGGGACTGAAGAGGTTAAAGACACTTTTTCCTCCTATGTTTACTAATGAGGTGAATTAAAAAAAAACTAAAAAAATAACTGCAACACTGTGTCAGCAAGATGTCTCTAATGCTTTCCACGTGTAGTGCGTAACAAAAACACTCATGAACACTTATACACGCAGAGAAAGGCACACAAAAAAAACCCAAGCTGCATGCAGCATTTGATTAAACTGTCATCGGCAGCGGCGGTTGTCCGAGTCTGTCCTGCACTGGAGTCTAATGGCCATTAGACTCAGCAGTAACTGAGGGTTGTAGAGTGAGCAATACTGATGTACCCTTAATGGAGATTTCATTGTCACTACTGGGAACATCGTTAGGCTCTGCTAGCCTCACATGGCAGTGACATCTAACCAATTACAGTGTTTATGAGTCCAATTAATTAAGAAGGCCATCTGACTTTGGGTGTGAGGCATTTTTAGACTGCGTGGAGGAACATGCTACCAGAGAGGAAGATTACTGTGAGGGGGGGTGTTTATTTACCATCTGGGTGATGTGGAAAAACACTGATAATTTACACTCACACTATGTTAGCTCTGCATCACATGTTGTCCACACAACGACCATCTGTGTTTATTTGAAAATTGAACTGCCATTTCAAAACATGACATTACATTCAACCTGCAATGATCTGTTTACATTCAAAATTCACAGTCCATGAACGTAACAGGCCACGCCTTGTGCTCCAGTGGGGGGCGTTCATAAAATGCACTGTTACTCTTATCTACTGCATGCCCTGTTGCCCTCTCAGTAAACTATTGCTGTTCTCTTCGCTAATGAAAAATGAAGAAAATTAGCAAGCCCTGCTGAACAGATAATCATGACATCAAACCATCTGAGAATGTGGAAGCATTTTGTATTTGACACTATACAACATATGCTGTAGGAAAGATTACAAGACAGCAAATCAGAAGTCATCTGTTAGCAGCCTGGTAATCGGACTGAACTGCCATTTTGTTTACCTGTAAGTCGTTGCGCAATCAGAGATGTGGGCTGTGATTCAGGAGTCTGGAACCTGGTGAATCTGATAGCTTGTCACTTAAGTGAGGCAGCGGAGGAGCTGCGAATTAACTCAACATAAATTCTACAATGTAGTTTAGGATTAGCAGTGGCCCTGGACCTTCAATAGGACCACGGGACCACACGTGGCAATAAACAATCAAACAAAGCAATAAAAATAATGGCCAGAGCCCTATGTCACATGGAAGTTCAGCATATTAATGGTTTCTTTGCCCTAAATGGCTTCACAACACACGAAGTTCCATTACGGAAAACCAGGCACACAAAGCTGGCTATATGACATCATTACATTTAATGATGGCATATAAAACGACTGTAATTAATTAATTAATTAACTCATCAATGAAGCAAAGTGACTTTTGAGAAGAACTGCCAGTTAAAATCCTGTTTCTAATTCAGGGACACATAAAAAAATCAATATGGTATGTATAGGTTTGCAAAACCATGTCTCAGTATACCTTCCAGTCAAAAGCTACCTCACCAACCCTTAAGTTACTGTCATGGCAGTTGCATTATGCTTGTCAATAATAAGGCTGCCCTACAACTGAAGTAAGACCCCCGCCCAGTGGCCAAAACTGAATATTGCTCTCGTCACTGAACCCTCATATAAGTTAACACTATTCGTTACAACAAAAATCACAGCACAACAGTCAGCTGCACAAGCAGTTACACCTGTTAACAGGATTTTATGACCCACTAATATCAGTTAAAACACTATCATTTATGTTCCTCTCTCTACACAATATTAAAACAAAGAAATATGAGCAATACAAAAGCATCACAGCAAAAATGTAACGCTGCGGCCAAGGCTAGAAAGAACCATGTACGTGCCCCCAAAATGCATTTCCTGCCCTGTTGTATTAGCTGTTCGGGAACAGGAACCGTATATTGGAAACATTAAGTTACTATGGTAACCTTACAATCCAGCCCCTCTGGTCAATCATTTACAGACACGCAAACATAATTTACAGACACATCATTAGAACAGCAGACATCAGAAAAAAGTTTCGGGATTGAATAAAATAGAGAAAACCAAACCAACTTAACTTTTTAAGTAGACTACTCACCAAATGAAGATCAATCCCTGCAGTAACGTTACTGCTTGTCGGTGCGCGGGCTGCCCGTTAGCCACGGATAGTAACTGTAGCTGCTAGCTTGAAAATGCCTCTGGTAGCTCTTGCTAGCTTGCACAAATCCTGTTAAGGTGTGTGATGTTCGACCTTACTTGATAATTTCACATTTTTCTGAAAAGGCAATCTTGAAAATTGAGCTTCAGTTAACCCGGTAACCACACAGTCTTCCTCGCTAACTCCAGCCATTTCCTACACTCGTTCTTTGTCGTTCCTTGTCGCTGTCCTCTTTTTTCTCCTTGTTCACTCACTCACTGACAACTTTCGTCGCTTATCTAAATTACTAAGTATTGGCAAATGCCTGGAAGATGTCGGGAAATTATCCCACCCACAACTCAACAAAATATGATTGGCTAAGACAACTGTCAATGTCAAATTCATGCCCACATTCACTTGAATTACACAGGCCTTCCTTACAGCTACTGAAGGCCCTGCCTGCCAGGGGGAGTCACTGATTCCCCTAGATACCATCAGAAGGAAAATTGTGATTGGTCCATTTCCCCGTTGCGTTATATTAACCCATTGTTTGCCAAGACAAGTGAGTCCAAGTTTATAACAATAATCTAGAAATTATTACTATTATTTCAGTGAATAAAAACAAACAAACAAATGCAAAATAATACAAATAATTTATTAAGGGTACAGAAATTCTTTAAAGTTGTAATCTCGAAGATTTTCATTTTGTTGTCTTTTACGGCACCTATGGCAATAATGGGTAATTGCACGTGTGTCTTTAGATCTCACTTAAGTTGCAGTTTCAGTTTCCTCGTCTGTAGTCATCGATCTTTTCTTTGTTTTTTTCTGCTATAATAACCATTTACTCACAAGGGTAGCAGAGACTGGAAAAAACAGCACGCCGCTTCACACACAGGTGAGTTGAAGAGCGAGTTTGTTGTGTTAAAAGTCTAGTTAAAAGCCAAACTGTGCACCGCTTGTGATTTTTCCAGGAAAGTCGCTGCAGACACACGGGTCGTAATACTGCAAATGCAAGGGCTTTCATCAGTGTCACCATTAATAATAATAACTATTATGTTGCATCATTCGGCGATAGATAGTGACTTAACAGACGTTTATTTAAATGAAAATCTTAGAGATTATATCCTATTATTAATATAAATATTAGGCCTTCACTGAATATCTTGAAGGCCCAGAGGGTTCCCCTCTTAAGATTAGGCTATGTGGGGTACATTCGAAGTGATATACAGTGTTACCAAGTCCTCCAAATTAAACCACAATTTACGGGTTTGACATTGCCCTCCAGTGTTTTCTGATCTGACACCTCTATCGACAGCACGACATACAAGTAGTTTGTCAGTACCTTCAAAAACCATTACAAATCACCATGTCAAAAATAACAACACACCATATGTTTAAATTATGTTCATTCAGGATTATTGATATCAATCTGCACTGAGAAATAGGAAAAGTAGAATATCTCATTTGCACGTGCTACCCTTCAGGAATGATAAGATTTTGCTTTTTTATTTGAGAACTAAAACAGAATGAATGCTTATTAAAAAGGTGGAAAAATATTAAAAGAGTTAAGTGAGAAGCAAGACACCAGAAAACAAGATCCAAGGGTTGCTTCTTCGGGGCAGAACTTAAGAAGTAAGGAAATGTTAGAGTAGAAGTAAATGAGAAGAAGAGATCTTATGTACGACATCATTTTCCTCTGGGTTGTTATTTGGAGCCGTTTTAATGAAAGTGTGAAGAAAAATGTCCACTTGCGCACATATTCCAATTTAATTTGAAGAATCTCTGTCTGAAATGGTTTGCATCCATTCCCAAATGAATATTTTATCATATTTATCATATTAATTTCCATAGTGAAGAAAATAGCATCTTGAAAACCATGTGCTGAACTATTACACAAGCCAAAAGACTCAATGTATTGAGTTCCACTTTCAAAGCAGTGCACAGTTTATAAGAGTATTTGTCAGGAGACAGTAAATGTCTCCGGTTGGGACTGAAATTCTTCATTTTTGTTGTCCTTGTCTCATAACACCAGGCCCGGTGTGGGGCGGAGGCTGAAATTGGCTCTTGAACTGAATCATGCAAGTCTGGGAGTCCAAAAGAGCTGATCAATGCACCACTAAAGGAGAATCTTTAGAGAAATCCGAGCTGGGTGATTAAACTGAAGCGCTGTTCAAACAATGATGGAAGTATGTATTGATTGATGGTTGGCCAAAGGTGTGAGGACATCTCAGAGTGTGGTGGTAATGCTGACTCAGCACGAGTGTGAGGTGACTTTTTCTTGGCCGTTATCACAGGACAATCGCTTTCTCCAAGTAATTTGGCACTAAGCAGTCTCGAGCAAATGTAACTAATCACCTCATCTCTGGCACTTGTTTACACCATAAACATTTCATCCGCCAGCATTTTTTTGGGCCTGAGTCAACCCCACCACAATCTTGAACAAACCTAAAAGGGCTTAACATCATTTTCAGAGGTAGCACAGTGCAGCAATGAGAGGAAAATCTGTCCAGCCCTCCTGTGATAGCCATTATCCCCCCTGCTGAAGTGTCCTTGGGCAAGACCCTGAAGACTCCCAGTAGCTCCAGGAGTAGCGTTTAGAAGCTCATATTGATCTGACCTCACCATAGAAATGGAGGCAAAAGTAGAATTTCTCCACAGAAAAAATGTTCCCCTCAGATTCCTCACAACATTTAGCAAGTCCATTCACAACCTCCAGCATGATGAAAAGAGTAACTAATTTTAATAATCCTAGTGGTGCCTTTCCTCAAAAAGAAAATCTGTAACAGCATTGTTTATTTCATGGTTGATTACTTAGTTGTTTGGATATTTGTTTATTTGGTTGCTTGGCTGGTTATTTGTTTATTTTATTGGTTGGTTGGTTGGTTGTTTATTTGTTTTTTGGTTTTGGCTGGTAAGTCATTTGGTTTGTTATTCCGTTATTTGTAGGGTTATTTGGTTGGTTGGGCTGTTGGTTTGTTGGGAGTTTGGATGGTTAATTATTAAGATGGTTGGTTGGTTGGTTGGTTGTCTTATTTCCGTTTTTTGTCGGCTGGTTGTTTTGGTGGTTATTCTGTTAGTTGGCTGGTATTCATTCACTCATTCGTTCATTTACTTCATCAATACTAATTTAACTAATTTCTTCCAATATGCCTGAAAGAGAAAACAATGTTTTTTCATTGATGATGAATCAGGTCCTATTGTGACCTTCAGCGTATAACGAAAACGGGAAACTCAGCATCAAATCAGCATTATTTGTTTTTTTCATGGCTGATTATTTGGTTGAGTGGTGAGTTATTTGTTTAGATATTTGTTTGGTTGGTTGGTTATTTGTTTTTTTATTTTTTATTGGCATTAAAAAACAAACACTTCTAATGTCAGGGTTCTTCCAATATGCCTGTACTCCAGCTGACCAGAGGATTGATCGCAGGTTGGCAGGAGATGTAAAAAGAGGCGTGTCTTCAGTTGATGAAGGGAGCGCTGATGCAGCAGGGATTCAGAAGGGAAAGGTGACTCATTTCTAATACTCCTAATGAGTGTTTTATTAGTTTAGTTTCATAGACCATAAAATTAATGGACGTAGTAAAATGCACTACAATATATGGATTTTGGAGGGGTTTGCTCAGTAGCACAACAGGCCAGAAACAACTTACTTTGTAGCCACTTATTGTGTTAACTATTTAACTTCTAGAATTTTTTGCCTTTTCTTCCAGCACTCCTGGATGAATTTCTAATCATTGCACCAACTTTGCACAGCCCACAGGGACCTATCTTTGGAGGCTACAGTATATGACCCATAATACTACTGTGAAATTAGTAACCTCACTCACCGGATGCAATGAAACTCTTGCAGGCTTTTACCATGTCGGCCCTTTTACATAAGCAGGGCACTGGAAAACTTTAAACTTTGCTGTAAGGTTTAAATTGGTTGATGCATTTGTTTGAGATGCTGAACTCAGGTCAACACTGACTATTTCAGCTTTCATCAACAAAAGAAAGGACATGTGTGTGTTGTCAAAATCACAAAGTAAAAATGTCAACATCCCTCAGCCGTCCTATCTTGAATTGTTTCTCTTGCTTGGCTGGGTCAACTTGAGTCCTGGGTGTGAAGTTTATTGATCCGCCCAGAGAAAGAGATTGAAAGCTGCCAGTGACACTGTTTCCCACAGACAGTGGAGCTTAAGTCTTTCTGTTTGCCCATTCCTTCTTTGACAATCCATCCGATGAGCGTACAATTAAAGTGAGTGTGTTCTAGTAAATAAGGAGAAAGAAAAGGCGGCGACCAAACAGAGTCTGAGACCGAGGAGCCAGAGTGTGAAGGCGAGGCGAGGCAGTGAGAAAAGAAAAGGGGAGGAGAAAAAAGGCCCTTGTGAAGTAGATAAAGAGAAGAGGTGCTGCATAGGAGGAGAGCAGGGAGACAAAATTAAGATTTGAGCAGGAGGCAGAATTGGCAGTGATACAGTACAGAATGGAATACAGACATAATCTTTATGGATCATTCATTTCATTTGAATGCATCATTCTTCACTTACACACAAGAGGTCTCACTCATCAGAACACACCTCGGATAAATATCTCAGGGAAAAATATGGAGACACACTGTTAGCGTCCTCCGTGGCACCACTGCAATGCTTAATTTAATATGAACAACATCATAGAGAATGCAACTGCCACTCCAAAGTGAGTCTTTATGAATGAGCCATTTCGTTTGTGTTATTTTAATTAGTCAGTCGGCTGAGGGTGGATGCCAATTTTTAAGAGAAGCCCTGCTTTATGCTCAGTTATTTCCTTGCCCAACTTCATTCTCTACATTGCGTTATCCTCAATCTCAGTCCCTCAGTCAAGTTTTCACTCTTCATCTCATGTTCCTCTGGTACTCCTTTCCTATATTCGTCTTCCCACTCCGCTTTAATGTCCTGCCATCCATTTCTTCTCGTACTTTTTCATTTCATTTTCATTTCCCTTCTCACCGCTCCTTTTCCTCTGTGCCTTTTAACTCCCACCAAACTTCTTCCTACACTTTTCATAACTTCAATATTCTTTCTGCTGATTTTTGCGCTAACACTGTAGTATTTTAATTTCCATTTCAGTGTGATTTTTTTTTAAAGAGCTGATCATAAAAAGTGAAATAACTCCATTGCAGTTTATCCAAATTTGGCATAAAAATGTCTGTTAAACACCTCCTGTGGCTGTATTTATTCAAATCAGATTTATTCAAGTCTTTTTTTTTTTGCTCTTTCTCCCAATTCCCCTAATGTGCTCCTGTTTTTGACTTTTACACTGTCAGCCAACTCACCACCAGACCCCTGGAAACACTAGTTCCTGTCCAGTGCTCCTTGTTTAAGAATTTTGTATGACAACATCCTACGATGCTGCAATGCCTATTAGTCCTCTAGGGATCACAAATTACTTTAAAATTGATATTGGTTTCAATTGACGTGCCACTATAATAAAAGGTTGTATGTCAGTGTGTACGCTGCTAGGATCTTTATTGCTGTTATTTTATATATTTGGTAATTTTGTGTATATTTTTGTAATTTTAAAGAGGTCCCTCTCAACCTTTCATTCTCATTCATTATCAGTCTTGCACATCTCCCGAGTCCAACATCTGCCTAGTCTAAAGACAGTTTTGATTTTACGGATCCGTTGCTCCTCTCTGATTGAAGTTGTGGCAGATATTTAAATCAACTGTTGCACTGTTTATTTGAATGAGAGCCTGAAGAATCATGGCTGTAGGTCTCACTGGTGTGGTAACTTTATAGCAAATTTACATTCTGGTGTGTCTGCCTGATACCTGCACAGCAGAAAAGTAATACCCATGTGGACTGATGAATTCTTATATTTATTCCATCCTATCTTCTTTCAGTATTTTTCTCCTCATTTTCATTTTTTCCCCATTTGTTCTTCACTATTCTTTCTCTCACTCTCCCCCCCTCCTCCTGAGCTGTAGACGGCACAGCAGCACCTGCAGTGGACTGACAGTTCACACAGAAACTTATCCACTCCAGAAAAACTGTACCATGTGCACACTCTCTCATTTATACACATGCACACTGCTTCCCATTTTCCTTTGCCTGCCTTGCAACAGTGTAAGACGATTGGGGCAGTTTGTGTGCAACACACAAGTACACACAGATGTGTGCATTCACTCAGTGGACAAATTATCTGCAGTAGTGCTGGAGCTCGCAGCCAGAGGAGTCTGTAAATGCGAGCTTGCAGTTGCATCATACTCTACTGTAACAGTGTGTCTGCTAAAATGAGTCACTGTAGCAGTGAACATTGCATTATCTCAGGCATGACTCATGTATACTGCCTTACTCATTTAGTATGAATACATTAACCTGAAACAAATTGTGTTGCCTGTTTCAAAATCAGAAGGCATAAGCAATGGTCTGCTGATGTGATGTGAGATGTGAGGTATTTTTGTTCTAATCCCATTCAGCTCTAATACATTTTTGAAAAATAAAAATCTCCTGAGGCTTGTGCTATGCCAGTAAACATTATGACGGAGGGCATTTTCTTCCAGCTAACTGACCTCAACTTTCCACCTCTCTAAGCAACTTCCCTGCATTTAAATACGCTATAATTTGCTTTGCAAACCCTCACAAAATCAATGTAAATCTTTGATGTAAAAGTGCACCGTTGTCTTTCCAGCAGAATGTTCCGCCTTAGGGAACTATGTCCTGAGGGGCCTTGCTACGTGTATTGGCTTGCATTAAACCACACGGTAACTGGAAGGACACCGCTTAGCAAGCTAATTGTAAAAGCAGTGGCTCCTCTCAGCAGCCTCCCATTAGAAATGGAGCTGGCAGCGATGAATACACAGCAAAGAGAAGCAGAGGACATTCGGCCACACACAGGAATAAATACTACTAAAGAACTAATTGGAACATTCTCTTTACTTTTTTAAGTTTGTTTTTGCCACTTACTTTAGAGCATCTGTTGGCTGAAATTCAAGTAGAAACTGCAGTGGTTGGTTCATGTAGTTTATTAGGTACGCCTAGCCACAACGTCTACCTGAGGTAAAGGTGTTTCACTTTGTCCACCCACATTTATGTCAATGTCATCTGTAAGCAAAAGTCTACAATTAAAATGATTAAAAACAACAGCCAGCTCTCCAATCTGTCCAAAGAGCCAGGGAGAATTAGGAAAGCTGTTAAGCTTTTTAGGGGAAAAAACTAAATTAGAGCTGAGAAAAATAGATTCAATTGGTCAGGTTTCAGTAAGAAATAAAAAAAAAAATCAAGTGGCTTAAAATAAAATCACTTTAACAGAATAACTTATGGGAATGTGATTAGACATTTAAAAGGGAAGGCTGAATAGTTTTCCTGTAACTGGTAGACTTTCTGGTAGTGACATGTACACTATAGTAAGGTAAAGTATACTGACAAGGGGCGGGTAAAGTAAACCACAGAACGCAGCTGTTTAAGACGAATAAAGAACAAACAAAAGTTATGTTTTATTAGCTCTGACTGCTGATGAGAAATAACACGTTCCTGTCATGGACAATAACAGGATCCATGCTGAGACAGTTGTTCAGAATATCTGAAGGTTTGCCTGCTTGCTGTCTGTAAGGGTAGTGGACTGCTGTGGTGCAGCAGCTCAGTCACCAGTGCCTTTTTTTTTTTNTTAGGACCTGATCTCAGGGACTGAGATGAAGGATGCGAACAGGGACAGAGATGGACTGAAGCACGAGCTTTCCTAATGGTCATGCTCCGGGGCATCGGGTCCGGCACCTGGTCTACAGAGGGCTCCGGTGGTGGAGAGACAGAGCGGTCATCAGATGTGGTTAAGTCCATCCACAACAACAAACACGTTGCTCAGCTGGGGTTCAGTTAGGCCAGGTGGACAGGAAGGACCGCTATCCTCTTTCCAACCAGGACTCAATAAAACTGAAAATTAAAAAAGGTAGGAGTCATTGCAGGGCTGTCGTATTGTAAAGCTTGATGTACCTAATAAAGTGAAAACAGAGCATATATTATAGTGTTTAAAAACGTATTGTTTTCAGTTTTTACAATGAAAACCTTTATGTTGCCTGAGCATTTAGTGTTTTAACAAAGGGGGTATATGCATAAACACCTAGGGAGGGGACTGAAAATTTAGCAATCAGAGATCTAAGCAGTGCATCACAATATAACTGCAAATCATAAAAAAAAACAAAAAAACAATCTAGTTCAACTTAATTCACTTTCCCACTGTTCAGTCTATTACAGCTATTGTTGAGGCATAACCAGAGCACTTTAATACAGCTCAGTTCTGCTGTATACTAGAGCCATCAATGCGAGATCACTGGAACACTAGCTCGTGCCCCCAAGATGAACACTAATATGAATCTCGAGCTGCCTCAATGTTTTTCTCATTAAAGTTCAAGAGTAGGCTTTTTGTTAAGGGCAAGATTTCTTTCAAAAGTTTGTTTTTTTTGTTTTTTTTTAGCAAACTACGGTTCTGGATTCTCTTTTCACACATTCTCATTTGCAGGATTCAGCACCCCGGTGAAATCATGTGAGGGGGAGTCGAGTGTGATGTTTTCCCATTCGAGGCCAGTTTGTGAAAACACGCTGCAGGGTAGCTCCCATTCCCACGGCTGCTGCCGCTGAGGTTGCGGTCTTGCATAGCCGTGCGTGCCTCCAAGACTTCCATGGATCAGTTGGTCCTTCTGTGGGAACTTCAGGGTCCAACCTCTCCCACACAAATCTCACAGTCTTCCTTTGTAAGCTATCCTTGACACTGGCTTACACACGTGGAGACACACACTGCATGAACATGCATGCATGCGACCGACACAAAACACACACTCAACCTCAAAGGGGAACCGTTGCTATTACATCCGATCCTCACCCACCCTGATTAAAATGTGACAGCTTGCTTATTGCTCTCCTCCTCTTTTTTTCTGTGCTGTCAGCCATTGATTTCCCTGGCCTGATCTAATCCGGGGTTCACATAGCTGAGCATTAATTAGAGAGAGAGATGCAGCAGGAGAGAGAACAAGAGAGAGCCAGTATTACATACACCCAAGGCTTAAAACCTGCAGGTTCAAAGTTGGATCAAGGGCGGGTAGAGAGAAAGAGACGTGCAGAATCCCTGAGTCAACCATCTGCTTTTATTTCATTTGTGTTTTCCAGACCTCAGGGTCCCCAGTAAACTGCATTTGGTAATCAAACCCGTAGTTTCTCGATGCCAACGCCCCCCTTCTCACTTTCCTCGCTCTCCACTGCTATTTTTCTCTCCACTCCTGCTCTCCATGTAGGGGTGCTTGGATCTGAAACCGCTGTATCTGTCACTTTGGAATGAAGCACTCGCAAAGCCCCCGCTGTAAGGAGCACTAGGTCTCTTTCTGCCTTTATGGAAACTTGATTGAAGAGACTTGAAAGGACCTGTCTGCCTGCTTGGGGAAAGAAGGGCAGAGGAGCTCCTGCTCACCACTCACCATCTGGAGAAACTCACACCCAACTTTTTTTTTT
>NTHP01000089.1:1413573-1430642 GCA_003416845.1 Oplegnathus fasciatus | reverse complement strand
TACAAGCAGACTGCATCTTTCATCAACCATGAAGAAGTGAGATACAAACTTTTCAGAGCTGTTTTTCAAGCCTGTAGGGGGTGAGTGTTTGATACAAACAAAGGTTTTTGCCAGAATATTCATTTAGCCACATCACAGTGAAGCCAGTATGTAGCAAAGAAAGGGACCTAAGAGAGGAGGTACAGTACAGTGGAAGAGAATTTCAGCATTTTCAGCTGTTTTTCCTTTTGCATATTACATATATTTGGAAACAAACTATAGATATAAACCGCAGAATATTCAGAAAGTACCAGTTAAGACCACACTCCTTAGACTGTGATTATCCATTCTAAATATACAGCGCACACACACACAAGCAGAGTGCTCTTTTTAATTCACTTCTGGACTTCACTTTCCCCCAAAGAGCTGTGGACTTGCAGTAGAGAAGCCAAGGCTTTCTCATCCCCACAAAGTCAGAGCATATTCATGCAGCGCATAAGCAATGTCGGTCTGGCAACTTGGCAGTTCCCAGCAAGCAAAGCATGGAGACAAGAATGATGTTCAACCCAATCAATTTATGAAAAAAAAACTCCTGAGCCCACAGATGTCCATACTGAACAGTTTTGGACATGTTAAGACCTGTGAACGTGCTGTGAAAATGATATCAAATCCACTCCTCAGACCATAATACAGCAGAAGCCAGCCAGGGCATTTCATTAGAAAATGAGTATGGGGTTGGTGTGACATGTGGACGTTATGATATGCCAGATGGATGGAAGGGTCAATTATTAAAATCTTGACTGATGGTTGTGGTATACAACAGCACCAGTTTGCCCGGAGTGACATATCACATCCTCTGTCCTTTCACGCAACGTCATTCACGCAGTTCGATCAGTGACCATCCAGACACTTTATCTGCCATTTTCTGCAGCATTTTGTGCAGGTGAATGGGTCAACAAGAGGAAAGGAGAGGCTTGAGACTCATGTTTGTTCCCTTCAACCATTCAAGCCTCTCTGAGGCGCTGGTTACGATGTTGGCTGTGTTGTATCTGTCTCCTGGCACAGCTGTTGCACCAGGGCGCTGGCAGTTTAGAGGTTGGGTTGTGTGTGTTGTCACTGTCTGCCACCTGTGTCTATGCTGGCAGGTTGGGTTTGGCATACATTGTGAGACAATCTTGCCTCTCCCCGGGTCCATGTTTCACACTTTGAAAAAGCCTGCCTCAGTTGAGAGAAATGTTTAGTCTAACTGTGCAGATTGAGCATTATGACTATATCCAAGTTGTTTCCTCTGTGCATGAGAGCAATTTTAACCCAGCACCGTTATGGCAGACTACGCCATTTACAACAACACTAATATACAGAGAAGCAATTACAGAATCTTAATACATTGAATGGCTATTGCTGAAAAAATGCTGACCATAAACTGTATTAAAAATGGGGTCTGATTTCATGAAAATCTTCAAGATTATAACTTTAAAGATGTTAAAACACAAACAGGAGGGATTCACTGGTACAGTATAAAGTTGCATTCAATGCAAAATTGCAGTCTGCTCTTTAGTAGCTTATCTGTCAAAATTAACAAGTCAGCGGACTGTACATGTGAAGACATACACAGAAGTAATGGTGTAGCTCTCACCAAGCATTACTTAGCCAACCGTCCTACACACACACACACACCACCTTTAAACCTCTCCCCACTGACACACTGATAGCACACCCTAAAAAAATCTCAACAATAAACCATCTAACTTCCAACCCCTGCTTCAGAGCCTGTTAGAGGAAAAAAGGCTCAAACAAACGTGGGAGGCCAGGAGCTGGACTCCTGTGGAACCAGAGTAACAAGACAAAAACATTACTTCTGAGCAACACAGCACATGTGTTTTCCCCTCTTGGCAAGCATGATAGTAATTTGGACTTACTGATTACCTTTCTGAGAAACATAATCATTTACCATAACTCTGTAATTACTGCTGATTACTGAAAACTGAAAGCAATCAATTAATGTTATTTCCAGTGTCAGGGTTTATCTTAACACATGCTCACATGATTAACTTAAGCCAACTGACAAAAGAAAATCTATGCCACGCAACCATCAATAATGATTTAATATGATGTTAATGTCTATAATGTTGAGATAATTATATGCTGTGCTGTCCTTCGCAATTGCGAGGCATGCAATTTTTCTTTGCATTGAGAAATAATTACATGAACAGTGAACAAATGGTGACGAGTTCAGAGAAATCAAGTCGCAACGGCTGCTGAATGTTAATCTGATCCAGGTGCTTAACTTCACCTACACATTCGCTGATGCCTAATCCACGTGTTTGCAGAAAAAGAACAAGAGTAGGCAGTCAACCGCATGCAGCTTTTATCTGCTCTTTGAAAGTGACTAAGCTTGTTAGGGAGGGCTGGGAAAACATTGCTTCAACTCCCTCTAAAAAATAAACGCACAATTAATGCTGAAATCCAAAGTATTGCTGTGATTTGAGTGATTTAAACTAGATCGCACAGACCCTTGTATATCCTGCTGAATGCGCTTGCTTGACTTAATTTAAATATGAGATCTAAAGATTACAGTGTTATTCATTACCCAGCCTATTTTCTTGTGTTTTTACCCACTTAATTCTTTTTCGGGTTCAAGGGCAGATGTATCCCAGCATGAACAGGGTGAAAGGCAGGGTCACACCATGGACAGGTTGCTGGTCAATTGCAGGGTCAACACAATCAAGAAACCTCATTCACACCTGTGGTCAATTAAGTCAGTGGGAGAAACATGGCGGGGAAATGAAAATACCACAGTGACATGGTTGAGAGTCAAAACTGCAATTAAACTTGTGTTCTTCCTCCTGCGAAGGCCCGGTCTGAACCGCATGATATCAGCTATTTAGTTTTAATGATAGATGATATGTGATGATACATTTAAAGGCTGTCCAAGTCCCAAACACACAGACAAAACACACGCTCACCCAAGCATGTATTAGCGACTAATAACAGCTAGATAATTGAATAACCACTCAAAATGTGACAAATTATAAATCCCACCAAATCAGTTAAAGATGTAGGAAAACCCAACAATGCAATAACCTTCTAGCATTAATTAATGCAATGTAATTAATGTAAGAGCTTTAATCAAGCAGCTAACATGAAAACACCAGTGTGGGTGGAGAATTGGCATATAGGGCCTGTCTAAGAGCTGTTACAGGTCCTCACTTTTCTCTCTTCTGAAATAATGCTTGTTGCCTTCAATGACTTAAGAGCAACACACATCTGCGACATATGATGCACGTCAAAACACACGCACCCACTGTTTTCTATGTAAGCCCACACACTGGCGGCGGGTTGATATGAGTCATTGCGGGATGATGCACATCAACTCGTCGGGATACGCCACAGTAAAATTTCCCCAAGCCTTAACTCTCCAGAAAGGATGGCTATTTTAACACATTCCCCGCATCAACATATACCAGCTCTATTGTAGTATAGCTGAGCCGAGCAGCCAACAGGCTACTACCCCCCACCCCTGCACTCACACGTCAACCTGTGCTTTGGATGGTTTTTTAAGGGCTGGTTAAGGGCTGGTGAAGAGGTACAACAGACCTCTCTCACAGCAGACATTTTGGCTTGTCATAGCAGGAAAAGCACAGGTGTAATTGATGATTAAAAACGAATGCATTACATTTGGGTGAAGTAGTTCCAGGGTCCTGGTGTTGGTACCGTCATGGCTTACTGAGACACTCAATGGAAATGAGCCATTGTTAATGACTGTTAATGTCACCTGTGCTGTTCCTGCTGTGACACGTCAAAACGTCTGCTGTAGAGAAGGTCCGTCATATCTTTGTTGCACTGAATGTATTTTTAGACTGATGGTAGACCAAGGCTAGCTTGCCTGTACTTGTGAGCACCAAAGCAAAAGCTCTACCAAGGACACATGAATGATTACAGTGGCATACTTGACAGGCAAGGTGACCAGAGGGGGCAAAATTCATGCATTTACAATAATTGTAACATGCTTAAGAGACAAGATCTCTCTACTTTCTTTGTCTGTGTCAGTCATACAGTACTTCTTCCCCTATATCCCGTGACCCCCACATTTCTCTCCTGTCTCCCCTCTGTCCTTCTGTCTCTATGTCGTTTTTTTTCAAGGATCTCATGGGGGCTTAATGAAGCTTAAAGATTGTGAAAATGAGACCCCGCCGGCCCCGCCTCTCTTTCTCATCTCCCTGAGTACCCCATCCGTTTGTCCTCCATCCAGGCCGTCCAACTTCCATTAATCTGACACCATCACACCCCGCTTCCCAGTTGAAATTATTCTCATAATCTGTTGAATCATTTGAAGACCGACACAGTACTAGACACACATGTCAGAATATTTATCCATTTTGTTTTAAAATGCAAATAACAAAACGCAGGTATAGCCATGGTACGGTATACATATATTCATCTGTAACAAAACACACCGATGGAGGCCATCCATCAGCATATGACTCCTACATAAACACTGGATAAGTATAGAAGCGCAGCCAATTTTCTTAAACAATACAAGCCTTCATGTTTATGCAAACATGTGGCACGGTTCCATATCTGTACATCATGTATTGCGCATCACTAATGAGCAGCAGCAGGAACTCCCTACACTGCATGCGTCGTTCAGTGCTCTGCTTCCAAATTCCATTCGTTCTGCTCAAGGTTAATTGTTTTCTAGGGCAGACGCAAATGGCTTGTAAGTAGCATGTTCATGCAGCTGTTGGTACATGTTTACGTGTGTCTGCGTGTGTGTTTGTGTGCACGTCTACCGCTGTCAGACCAAATCAGCATCACAATTAATGTCAAATCGTAAATGAAACAGGCGTGCGTATGTTTACCCACCTCTTGTGAATATATACACAGTGACAAACACACACACAAAGGCATTCTGTAAGTAAACGCTCAGCTGTGTTTTTGCATGAATAAACAATCAGTCCACGTCAATCAGTCAAACGGAGACACACAAATGCGCACAAACAGGGGGGAAAAACATGCACACGTTACTATGAGCAGCGATTAGGGCAGTGTAAAACCAGTGGTGAGAAGCTCCAGGTCAGGGACTGCATTTTGAGGTCCTGAATGCTGCCTAACTGGCTCATTAAATGAATTTTACATGCAACCAGCAAGCACAGGGTTAACTACCCACAGTTTGGTCATGTTTAAATGTATTCTCACATGAAGACTTAACTTTCTTAAAATGTAGACTTTTTGTTCAGACATGTACAATCAATATGGGACTCAAACACTGGATGGACAAAGGACTGAGTACAATAGGAGACCCATAAGGTATTCTAATATCCTTTCAACAACTAGAAAATGAATATGACCTTCCTATGATGAAAAATGCTTTTTCAAGTACTAACAGATTATGAGCTTCCCAAATGAAAACCACTTTGGAACCTGCACTGTCTACTATTAAACAACTCATGGTAAACCAATTACATGACCGAGGTCATTTGTCTGTGTTTTATGACATATTACCAGCAAGTTCTAACAACAAGTCCTCCAAAAAACACCCTCTAGAATGACACATATACGCTTTTTTTTTAATGTTACGCCACCATCGACAGGATGACATTGTTTGTCAGAGCCTTCCAAAACCAGAAGTAAATCAATTTCATGATCTGACAAAGCTATAGTTAGATTTTTTTTTTTTTTTATAGTTTGGGTTAAAATTACTACTTCTTTATTGTTAAAGAACCTTTGTCGTCATGGTTACAGCAATAAACACTTGGTTAAGGTTAGGGAACAATCGTGGGTTAAAGAAAGAGGGCTTTGTTACTTGAGCGTTGACATATGTTGTTTTCTGGGGATTTCCTGAAACTGTTGCTCTAGTTTGTCTCCTTTTTAAAGAAACCTCTCTTATTTGCCTCATTTTCCGGCGTGGAATAATCATCTTTAGATACTTTAGATATCTCTGTAGAGGACTGGGAGGAGACATGACTTCTAGCCAAAACCCAAGCTATTAACACCAGATGCAAACTGTTACAGTAGATACGGCTGTTCAGGACATTACCCCTGTTAAATTACCCCATTTTAATCACAATATTCCTGATAACGGTATCAAATGTAATGAAGAAGAACAGGTATCCTTTTTTATTGAATGTGGGAGTGTCAGGTGCTCCAGGTGTTCTGGAAAGAGGTTCTTGACTTGATTTCCAAATTACCATCAGTGTTTTACCTGTAGAAGCCAATTTATTAAATACAGTACTGAAGATTTTCCAGTAAACAAATCATGTAAACATTTTTTTTTTTTTACAGCCCAAACGTCTAACAGTTTTAAAATGAAAGGGCATTCAACGACCGAAGAATAGTCAATGGATTAAGGAGTATGGCCTCAAGAAAATTGACATACTTAGTATGTCAATACTAAGATGGAAAATTGAGAACTTCTAGAAGATTGCACCAATTGCACAATATCCATTATTTGCTCTGGTTGAGCTTCTAAGATGTACATTTCCGTATTATAATATAATATTTATCTATCATTTCTTTCTTTTCTGTAGTTTCTTCTGTATATCTAATGTTACATATACTAAGTTTTTCTTTTCTCTTTACACAGAATGTTAACCAGTAAACATAGTGCTGGGAAAACACATCCACAATCCACAAAATGTATCAAGTCAAGTCCTTTCGTTCACAGAAGTAACGCTTTTACAAAGTGGATCCTTTAAATTTTAGAGATAATTAATGCTCAACTTTAGGTGATGATTTTTTTGTGGGTCAACCTAAAGATGCAGCATTTCATGTAGCATCTCCATCCGGCCAGCACTCATCTTCTAATCAACCACCTTTGCCTCACTGGATTGCCTGGAGACATGTTAACAAACACTCTAATATGCAGGAATGAAAAGCCTCTATATCACAGGAATGAAAACGGTCCATACATGTAGGTGCTATACAGCCTGAGGGCAGCTGTACGGTACGAGAGGAAAATTGTGCTTAATAATCAAAAATCACTGAAAGCTAACGGCCTTACATGTGAGAAAATGTTTATTTCAGCTATAAATTATATAAAACGTTTGATTTCCCAGTGTGGGTTAGTAGCCTTTTGGCGTTACATTTCAAGAGGAAATGAAGAAGTTTATGGTGCTACCAGATTAAACGGTGTTCTAAATACTGTATAGTGATATTTATTTCATCAGGGAGCCTGAATCTCCCCAGAAGAACAAGACAAAACGTGATGTAAAAAACCAGCATGTGCTGAACAGAGTGGAAGGAAGAGAGTAAAGTGTAAAATCAGCTCTGTACTCCATGTTCAATATTACACTACCAAATCGCATTCGTTCTGCTGAAGGTTAATTGCAATCCGGGGCAAACACAACTCATTTTGTAACGCCGTGTAGTTGCAGGTAGTCAGTGTGTGTTTGTGGGTGTGTATGCCTGTCACACTAAATCAGCGTCACAATTAATGTCCAATTGTAAGTAAAATTGACATCTGAGTGTGTGTCCTTCTCCTATTAACACACACACACACACACACATACACAGAGATATGAAGGCAGTTTACCATCGGCAGGGTTGCCTGCAGCAATTATTAAGGTCGTTATGACCCAGTTGTGACTGGCACAGTGGCACTCCTGTTTGGAGACTTAATCGACAGGTGAACTCTTTATTATTTTGACTGCTGGGTACCGGAGTCAAACAAATAAATACACACAAGACACACACACACACAGATGCCAGGCCTGCGCTGATAGCCGCCTACCCTGGTTCCCCGCCAATTTAGACTCGTTAACTGTTTTCCACAGCCATTCACAGCCACTTAGTACAGGAAACAACTCGCTCTCTCCATCTCTCCTGGACCTCGCCCTGTCACTGACCCGCTCAATCTCTTGCTCTCTTTACCACTCTTGTTTTGTTTTATCCCCCCCNCCCCCCCCCCACCACCACCATATCTCGTCTTTCTCCCCCATTGACTGGATTCTGGCCATTTAGCAGAGCCTATTAGGGTCCATTGTCTTCCGAAAGCAATGGCCAGTCAAACCAGCACAGCCTAATCGGAGTGCAGGGAATTCATCACAATCTTAAGGGAAGAGAGCTGTTGATGCCATCTGTTTTTCTCTCACACTGTTCAAGAGGCAAAAAACACACTCAGCTCAACTACATAGCTCCACCGAGAGAGAGACACAACGGTTAATTGTCGACTTTCAGGCCATTAAACTCACACAATCATAAATACACAACTGCCACACTCCCACAACTGGTTATCAATCACATTTAAGCTGCTAGAGTGTTCTAAGCAATTGTTCCTGAATTGCTTTATGATACGCAGGTCATAGAGGGACAAATTAGCATATGTGCGCGTGGCTATCAAAGCTAAGCTGTATTTTTTCAACACTAGCTGCCACATCTGGCACGCAGACACTTAAATTGATTTGATCATGCCAATCCATCAGGCAGGCAGTCAGTCAGTCAGTCATTTACACAGATAAATTGCTGTGAAGCCAGCCACAAATCAGGTCAGCGAAGTGCCGAGGCAGCAGGTCTGTAACACGTGAACGAAAAGGGAAAGTGGCACAAAACACACAAAAAAACGGAGTAAAAACACACAGGAGTCAGGTAGCATGCGAATCAAACAGTCATTTCTTAATTCAGCCATCAAGACATCCATTTAATCAAGTGAATTTGATTTGATTTGACAAATGGAGGAATTAAAACTTAGTAAATATGGGCAAATGCTGAATAAAAGTGGAGCTGACAAGCCCGTTTGTCTTGGTTTTAATTACAGGATGCTCAATTACTTTTCATTACTAATGTAATTTGTTCTCTAATTTGGTTAAATGAGCTCTGAACTTGGGGATGGAAACCTTTTCGTTTAATTGTCTAGAAAACAGAGAGACTTTTAGATTTCGTGGAAGACTTGGACCAGCTGAGCACATAATGATCATTTGTCTTAGATGTGAAGAATTTTGTTAAGATCGATTTGACCACCTACATGGTAAATTATTAAGATATGCGAGTTATCACATTTTTTTCAGTACTATCCTATTCCAAAGTCAGCCAACTCACTGTAATTAGGTGAATACAAAACATGTAAAGAGTTGATATTTGGCATCAAGGCTCTGACCTCATCACTCACCACATGGTCTCAGCACAACAACACAGTGACAACAATAAACTTCCCCCTAAAACAGCACCATATACAGCCCCCCACGCCAGTTATTAACACCAAACGCCATGTTACCTTTCCCAATCAAAGTACCTCCAATCATTGTGGGAAATCTGGCTGCTGTCAAAAGATCTCTTATAGACCATAGTGAGCTTTTTTTTAACATCACTGTAATGCTGTTTTACATGCTGTGGCTAAAACTGTAGTGTACTGTACTGACCGAGCCTGTGCTATTATACAAAACTGAATTTCGCTGGGGACCATTTTGTCCACATCTTCCCGTCATCTGCTGCTCCATATTTTTCTTTTTTCCTTTTTCCTTTCCTTCGTAGTAGAATGGCACAGAGTAGCGCTCCATTTACCTCTTTTGTCAAGATTGTTGAGGATGGAGTTATCTTGTTTGAATAAACTTTATTAGAGTTGTCAAGGGACAAAACCGACATTCAGTGTGAGAACCCACGTGGTGGCCGGTCAATTGGTTCATACAGTGTGAGCATGAAAGTTGCAGGTTAAGCCGTGCAGAACGAAAATATGCTGATTAAAAATGTAGTGTGAGTTAACACAATGTACAACATTTATAAAAATGCACAATGTCTGACCATCAGTTATGCAGCAGATATGAATCAATTTAAGCATATTAAATGAATAAAAAAGTCATAATCCATGACTTGGAGCAGACAGTTTCAAATTATGAAATGTTATGTAACACTGATAAGCAACAGTTGACCATCCAGACATCCATATAAGTTTAAAGTTGAAGTTAAAGAGTGCAGCTGAGTGTAGCAGCAGCTAAACCCATTAAACAGAAGGAGCTCAGTGGTTCATGCTTATGTGAGTCGACATATTTCTGCAATGCTTCGTTAAATATGAAGCATGCTACGAAAATGTGAATATGACAAAAACCAGGCTGAGATTCCAGTGAAGCCAACATTACAGCCAAGTAATTAAGTGCATAGTCTGTGTGCAAGATAACATGTTAAGTTTTCGTCCCTGAAGCCAAAATACAACTTTACACTCAGCTACAGACTTGTAGAGCCAACAGGAAATCGTCCAATAAAAACAATGGCAACAACCAAGGAGGAAATAAGTTATCCCAAATCAATTCAGCCCGTCACACTCAAAATACTGAAACACATGCTAAACAAGCACCAAATGAAAAGTTAGCTGAGGCAAAGTTAGCTGATGAAGAGGCTTTTTTCATGTCAGACATTTGGACATGTCATAGTAGGACAACTACAGGTGTACAGTCATTAATTCATAACATTAATGAGAGCTGCACTCCATTTAGCTTCACCTGTTTCATTAGCATTGTGCGCTCAAACATGACTTACTGACGCACACAGTAGGCTAAATGGAACAGAGCCATAAGGGGATGAATTACACCTGTGGTGAGGAGTCAAAATGTCTGCTTGCGTTGCACTACAGGTGTTTCTATTATTTTGTCCACCCCCATTTATATCAATGAGGATAGGCTGAATAACAGAAACACCTCTCTGTGTGTATCTCTGTATGTCTGTGTCTGTAGCAAACACTCACAGTAGCTTGGTGAAGTCATGTAGTGATTCCTGTGTCCACCCAATGAAGAATAAAACCTCGAAACAGACTGAAAAACTCTGTTGGCTGGCTAGCTAATAAGCTGTAAAGCAGCAGGCTAGCAGAGGAAAAGAGTGGGCAGGGCATTGGCAGGTTAAATATTCCGCCTTACTGCTGAGGTGCGTTAGATTTATGTCACAGCCACTAGAGTGAATCACGTGTTTTGCATTTGAGTTCTTCAACTTGCTGGCTCCATTTCTCATCTTTTCAGTTTCGTAGGAGCATCAGTGCTTTTTCAGCGTTGTACAGAAAATTAAATGTCAAATTAAATGTCAATTAGAAAATGTCAAGAGATTAGAAAAACATTTCAAAGTTATAATGTTCCAATCATTTAAAATCATTGTTAATTCCAATTAAATAAAATGTTCAGCACTATGAAAGGCCCAAGTAAAAAGGAAAACAATCAGTTTTTGTTATTAAATCCTATCATCTCAGTAGATTGAATGCACGAGTTAATACCTCGTCCAGCATGTTCAACTAGGCCGATTTAGTTGGAGTATCTTGGTAACTTCTAAGCACTTTTGTCAACACCAAAGAAGACCATACACTTTATTGTTTAAATGTGTTTGTTTTTTTCATGTTTGAAGATATTTACACACATACAATATGCCAAATTGTTTTTGCCAAAACATTTGAAGGTCATAAAAGATCAGCTGCGTCAGGTGTCATTTATTAAATAGATCAGCCTACATTACCCAGAGGTGTTATGAGAAATCTTTTTACGTGGCTGCTTTATGAGAGTCAAATTGAATAAAACACACTATCAAGAGACAAACCGGTCAGACAAAATTAATGGAGGAAGACAGTTGGCAGTTGGCCCTGTTTTTGCAGAGCGTGAGATAATTGAAATGGCAGGTTTGTTTCTAAGTACTTTTGCTGGTAAGTCTGTCCTCCCTCCCATATCAGCTGATTTATTCAAACATCCTAGATTCACATAAATACCGCTGGTGCCACTGCTGTCTTTGTTGCACCCCCGACAGGTGAAACCTTGCCTGTTTTTTTTTTGTTTGTTTGTTTTTTGGATCAGTAAAATAAAATCCAGAGGGTCTCCTCTTCACCTTTTCAATCATTTAAGGGGGGTGTGCATGTGTGATACTGTATTGATAACCTATCTTTTTTTTCTGACGTTTGTTGCTTCCATAGCAAGGTTACATTGTAGGTTCAGTTACAAAAAGCTTCCCCCTGCAGCTGATAAGGATTAATTTGTATACAGGCTGTGATTCATTCCCAAAAGTACATCAGCAGGGTGGTTGCTGCTGTAACAAAGCTTTATCCCAGGCCTGCTGTTAAAGGACAGACTCTACTCGGTGAGTGTGTAAACATTAAAGCATGTTGGGACGAATGCACAAACTGCTAATACAGCTCTAAGGCTGAGGGTATGCCACCCATACAGAGTGCATATGAATTGTAGATATTAGATACAGGGAAACACCCTACATATTAACTAAAAGGATGCTGATAAAGCTTTACATGAGTTTTCTAAAGGGCACATAGAGCAGAACTTCCCACGAGGCACTGCTTATACTGTATGCAATTGAAGCAAAGTATCGGTGTGATTAGAAAAGAAGGAGGTGAAAAAGGGCAGAGGGAATTGAATAATTCTCCTTTGTACTTGTTTACCGCATATGTGCATGCATGTATATTTTCTAACTTCTGGAGTAGACCTAGCATGTGCGTGGGTGTGCACGTGCTCGTGACTGCCAGTCATTTTCATTTAGAACGAAATTGCATTTATGCAGTGTTTGTAGTAATTAGCATATTTTTCATTTGTGAAGTAACTGTGCTCCTCAGGCAGTTACATCAAGCTCCACATTCATTTCACATATGGGACTATATTGCATTCATTTCGGGAAAAGGCGTCGTTTTAGAAGCTACAGAGCACCAAGGAGAGTGAGTGAGACAAGTGAGCTGTGATACAACAGAAACATGAACAGTGATGACGCAGGTGGGACGTAGGAGCGTTAACTGTGTCAATGATGAAGTAATATCTCATCTATTTTTTTAGTGTTAAAATATGAAGGTATAAATACAAAAACAAAAGACGGAAGCTACCCTACAGGCAAAGATGTTTATCTGAGGAGAATATACAGACTGAATCGAGTATGTTTTATTAGATTTAGCAAGCTCTGTTGTTGGGAAAGAAAAAAGGAACGGATAGAAAACCTACACTGTGTTAAACGGACAGAGCATGCAGAGCCCAGAATGTTAGGTCTGATGCTGCATGATGAAGTCAAGAACACGCGATCATCAGAAGAGACAGAAAAGTAAACATAATTTGTGTAGAAGAAACATGTTTTTCTTCGTCTTTTGGACATGCTGGTGGATTCTTCACAGATGACCCGACTGGTCAGCCACAGTATGTCAGGCCGCAGGCATGTACATCAGACACTGCAGTGGGGCAACACCGGAGCTCCTCAGAGTCTTGCCCTGTTCTTCCTCTACACCTCGGACTTCAGACATAACGCTCAGTTCTCGGATGACTGCTTCTGTGGGGTGTGTCAGCAGGGACTGAATACAGATGTGCTGTGCACAGGTTTGTCAAGTGGTGTGGGGCTCAACCACCTGCAGCTCAGCATCACTGAGAAAAGGGAGTTTGTGGTGGGCTTCAGGAGAAAGAGGGCTCCCCTGATGCCATACCTCCACGTACGGATGTAGAGGCGGTTGAGCCTGAGGACTATAAATACCTGGGAGTCCACCTGGAATACCTCTCACCCCCTTTAAGCCTTTCTGGATGAACACGGGAGCGCCTTTAGCACCAGACTGATACCACCAGGGTGTACGACTGAACCCCACAGGAGAGCCTTCCTCTCAGTGGTCATCAGTCTGAACAACTCCTCTCACACTGCTGGACACTGACACAGACTCTGCACACTGATGAGGGTCATTATCATGGACTGTCATCATGTACCTCCAACTCAATCTAGTGCTGTTAACTCCCATTACTTCTGTTTCTTATTATATCTGCTACTTGCTGATGCACCCCTTAACACAGTTCATACATTTGTTTCTATGTGTAATCCACATTTCTGTCCTTGTAATTTGTAACAGTTGACGAACAAGCACAACACCATCAACTGAGGTGTGAATATAACTGTTTCTTGAACATGAAACGCATGAGAAGTGAGAAGCGGTTGGGAATGGTGGAGCAGGATGACGGCTGCGATGTGGAGAAGGCTTCTGGGAGGATCTACCACGGCTTCTGCGTTTGGGGGACCCTCAGGGGTGTATCAGCAGGATACGAGAGGCTGTGAGAGAGGAGAGGGAGCGTGGGGCACGGAAAATGAGAACAAACAGGCATGGAGGCATGTATAGGAATTTCCTTCGGGATAATGAAGTTCTCTTAATCTCTTGTCTAACTTGTTAATCATCTCGCAACCCCTCAGATTTATCTTTTGACCCTTTTTGACCCTAACAACCACAGATCTAGCCTGACAATGCGCTGCACCGCAGTCATATGACTCATACATACAGCAACCAAACCAAGCTGTAAGTGTCAGTGCACTCAACCAAGGAAAGATTTTACATGTTAAACAGCCAATGAAAAGATGAGATCAACCTTTTCTGTTGGGGAAACATAATCTGTCACTCAAAATGTATTTTACATGCATTATTTGCCTTGTTTAATGAGGCTAGCTACATCAAAGCTGGGATGTTGTTAAAACTGCAACTTGACATGACATTTAATATTGCAAAGTGAAAACAAACTGCCATGCATAGCACCAATAATATAAGCAGGTATGGATAATGAGTGGGTGGATGAATGCAGCTGCGACCATTTTGCACTATTTTACTAACTATGCTTTATGAGAAGCGTACTTCTGTCTGTTTTTCTGCGAACATTCAGCATTTCAATGAAATGACATCATAGGAATGGCTGTACTGCTCGACTGACAGCTCACGACATCCATAAATCAGGGTACAGTAGTAAAGGCCGCCCTTAAACATTTGGGACATTTTTGTCCCCTGGTTTTTAAATTCACAGACATTCATAATGTTCCAAGGACATTTTTTCCTCAAGCCTCATTAATTTCAGACTGTCAGCCATGGAGCAACTTTTTTTTCCCCTACTGAGCAGGTCTTCAGTGTCTCGCTCATGGCAACTTAACAGTAATCAGAGAGTGGGGAGAGCATTCACTTCTTCACGAGATGCAGGGATTCAAACCAGAAAACACTCCCATTGTTCCAAGGTGAATGACGCAGTGCAACAGTTCTGTTCTGCCCTCCGCTCCGTCCCATCCACTCTCACAGCGGCACCAGCTTCAAACCTACACAACACATAGCCACCCACATGCGCAGTCTGTTCATGCTCCGGACATTTATCCTTTTTCACATCATTCATTCAAATGTGCTCATGTGTTCTGTAATATCCTGTAGAAGTGGCAGACCTTCCCATGCTCTTCATTCTCCTCTTACGTTGACTTTAATGATGGTGCTGGTGGTGGCAGGTAATGATTTCACAACAAAACAATATTATGATTGCTTTTTTTTTTCTCATCCCAGGCGAGTCATTTCTTCGTATTTTTCTGTTTTCAATTGTTCTATCAGATAATTGGAAAAAATTGCAGTGATGGCAAACACTCATGAATACAATGACGAATGCTTCTCCAACAGCAGGCAAACAGAAACACGCCAGTCAAATACTGATTGAAAGTGTATAAAGGGTATTCAGTTCCAAATCAGACAACACAAAAACACAAATGCACGGACTGAAAGCAAGTTATACAACCTCAACTTGAGATTCTACTCTCAAATTAGGATGAGATGATGTTTCTTTTTGAAACTCTGTCATGATATAAGGCTTCATTAAATGGCAGCAAAGAATTCCTTCAACACAAATACTCCCCGGTTGCTATTTAGAATAACACAGCATCTCTACAGCTACTTCTCAGGGGCCGTGGAGACAGAGGGAGGGAGTAAATCATGGACTATTTAAAACACAGGCACATCGGAAGCTGGCTGGAGCTCGCTTGCTGGATAGTTGGCAGATATTTTCCAAATCCTAAGCCATGACAACAGCGAGCTTGGGGAGGAGGACAGAAGGACAGAGAGAGAATAAAACTGAAGACGGAGAGAGAACGCTGATCTTGAGGATGATTATGCCAACCAGCCAAACATGGGGAATGTGCCTGTAATTAAGAAACCTAATTTATTTTATCACGCCAAATGTAATATTGGTAATCTGCGCTGTAATAACTTAAAGCTTCATATCCCAAGTCATCTTATTATTGCAAGCTACAACTTGTATCTTGTGCAACATCATGTCCGAATTCTCAAATACACTGTAAAAAAAGACATCTTAGATGATTAACCTTAGAAAAAAAGGCAGCTTTTACTTCATCAACAGATGTACTTGATCACAAGAAGCCTGCAAAGAAACGACCGTGGGCTTTAATCATGTTCCCAGGGTCATTAAATATTTAGATTTTTGGCAGATGAAACGGCTTTTAACCTCAACCTGAAGTCCACCGACAGCGTTTGTGGCTCTAACAGCAAAAGCAAATGCTTGTTCACAAGGTCAAAACCACCCACTTCACCACCTCTGGTTTTCCCCACACAAGCTCCACACAAGCCGCATGCCATGCATGCACGATTGCAGATGTGTCGACAACTAATAGGCCAGCGCCAAGTGAATAAATCATCAAACAAGTGTACATAGGACGGATGTACCAGTGCTATTGAATAATGAATTCTGCCTCATGAAGATGACATTATGTTCACTGGTCATGTTTTTTTTCCTCTGGAGGTTACACTACAATGCGCAATGTCCCATTTCTTGCTTTTAATATTACTATTACAGTGTGACCTTTGACTTGTGTTTTAACATAACACATCCTACATGTTGTTTTAAGGTGAAATGCCAAAATAACAACTACCTTAACAGCATAGTTCCAATCCTGTATCATAGAAATTATGTTTATATAATGCTAATTTACAACAGCAAATACATTTCAAGAGAAACGTAATGTCACCCAAATTACTTAATTAACATAATGTGGAAACGTATTAAACGTATCTGCCAAGTAGGAAAATGTTCATGCTGAAATGATCAGCAAAATGTTCACTGACAATGTATTTCATTTGTTTTCCCCACAATATCCGCTCTTGCTATACAATATCAGCTTGTAGCAGCTAAAGCATGATTGTGTTTTTTTAGGCACTAAAAGCATTTGGTTAGAGAAAGGTCATGGTCTTGGTTAAATGTGCTTGGTTAAAAGTTAACAGTGACAGGATACATTTACATTATAAACATTTAAACCTGCAATAACTGATTTTTTTAGCTACTTGGGGGCCGCAAAAACAAGCTATGAACACAACTCTGACATATTACCACTTTTTTAAGTTAATATGGTGAACTCGTTAG
>NTHP01000089.1:1386295-1413489 GCA_003416845.1 Oplegnathus fasciatus | reverse complement strand
AAACGTATTTGGGGGGAAAAAAATAGTAGTCTATAAAAATAATTTCAGATTGGATTACCCAACATGAAGCTCAAACCAGTCTTTTACAAATAGTGCTTATTTTATTGAATAAATTTGTACTTCAAAGTAGTGTATGCACATCCCAACACGATACCAGGTACAGTTATGGTGTTTTGACATGATGTCTTCACCAGGTAATGTCGAAACGTTGTAACTGTACTTGATCTTTTTGGGAGCATCTATTCAGTGTGCGGGCGCCTATTTCTCTTGAGATAATAAATTCAAAAAGTTCTAAATTAAAAAACCCATTCAAATGAATTAATCAGCAAAAGTTCAAACCCTTTCTGAGCTTCATCTTACTGCGACAAACCTACATAGCAAAGTGTAGGAAATGGATCTTAATTCCTAAGTACACATGCTTCAGTTTATTCCAAAACTCTTCACAGTGTTCTTACATAATCAACTCCAAAAAGCATAAATTATTTTATAGATGTAGTATCTATGCCTAAGGAGACAGACCTCTTTCACATGTCGACCAGAAATGAGAAACAGGAGGTCTTTCTGTTCAAGCTAAGATGGAGGCAAAATAGCGGGTCATTGGAGAATACAACATGGGACGATTATTTTCCACCACACATGGGGTTAGCATGAGGACAAATCCAGGAGGACTGCATAAGGTTCAGGTTACTTTATTTGCACCCGTAGGTAGATTTGGTTCACAGTTTGCATTGTGAGTTAATAGGCAGGGAAGTCACTGTAAGTTCATTTGCATATCTTTAACTCATGTGAGCCTGAAACTTTGAAGCAAAGGATGAATTAAACATTCACCAAAAGGGATTTGCAAGTTTAAATCAGATGAAATACTTAAGAGATGTACGGGAGGCGGTTTTGATGTGGAGCATAGCTGAACGTCCACTGACAACACACGGGCTGTTTGATAATTAATGTCTTCATTTGTCCTGATGCATCTTGATAGCTTCTACTTTCAACATTTGCTCTTTCAATGCTCACTTTACAACAGTCCTTTAATTTCGCTGCCAGTGGACAAAATATGAGGAAATGATAGACAGGAATTAATGGGGGTTTATATAAGCTAACCCAGATAGTTTAAAACAATGACGACAATGTTCAGGTCAAACCGAGGCTTTTTGACACCCTGTCACTGAAAACTTTTAACTCTTTTCTCACTTATAGGAGAAGATCGCTATTTTTGCCTGCATGGAACATGGAAGCCTCTTGCACACAAAAATGTAACATTTCGCCTCGAGTCAGGAAAATGAATCATTAGTCGTCACCTCTTCCCCTCATTTGGTCAAGTTCACGCCCTCACACTTGTCATTCATTGTGATGAGCTGTCCACCTTGCCTACGGCATGCTTAAAGCTGCCACAAATGTTGGAGAAGGGAATCTTGAAGAAGAAAAGTAACGCTGGTGTTGCCCCTCGTTCCTGACCTCGCTATTTCCACCACATGCTTAGTGACCTGTACACCCTGGGCCACAGACAAATACACACTGATAGCGTATTATATAGCCTATAAATGTCTTATTTTAATGTGAAAAGGTGGTGTATTACAAAATAAAACATCATATCGCATCTATACAATCTAGTTGATAAAAGTCGAGCATTAAGTTTATAAAAACTCCACGTCTCTTGAGCTGAGTTTGGCCTGAAAGTGTGATTTGTGGAAGGCAATTATGATAAAACTGAACTAATGTCTGCGTTACGTGGCAATAAAGTCAACACATATTTAGTTATTGACATAACTCGGGCTACACTGAAATGCTGCCTCATATGGGATTGATAAAATAGTATTGTAATATATAATAATAATATAGTAGTGAAGGATGTATTAAAAGTATGGATTACATAAAATGCAAAAGATTGAAGTTTTTTTTTTTAATCTTTTATTTAAACAGGTCGTCTAGTTGGGATCAAACTCTCTTTCAAGAGAGACCTGTGCACAAGAGAACATATACAGTATGAGCATGGAAACAAGCATAAATTCACAGTAAACACACAATTTACACACACTGAACAGCAGTCACACATTAAGAAAAGCAAATTACAAGTAGCATTTATTACAGCAATGACTGTATTCAGATGTGATCAGAGAGCAGAGATAGTTTAGCACTTTTTTGAGTAGAGCTTACTCGATAAATAATGTCAGCTAACAACACCTTTTCATACAAGACATAAAAGGTAGAGGAAGCAAGAAGAAGATGATAAAAATCAAGCACAAACAGCAAGACAAAGACACAGACATCTCTGCAATGAAGCTGTGTGTTAGAAGAAAAGGAGGACATTTGATTAAGAGAAGGGTCTGGACCGATGATAATAACTCCTGATTTGTCTCAGTTTGACTGAGGGACATTTTCAGATCCAGACTTCAACTCCTGTAAGGCAGACCTGTAGTTTGCTCAGTTGTAACCTTTGTGTGATCAATAAAGTGCCAGATTACTATTTATTGTGGCAAACAGAAGATTCAAGATGGGATTGTGTGAAAATGAGAAAATATCAAATAATAATAAATAAAATGAAATGTCAATACCAAATCAATAGGACAGCACTTGCCCTGCAGCAAGCCTACCTAAGACAAGATATTGTTATGTATTAATGACTTCATGCCTCACGTGATCTCAACAGATTGTGAACATATACAGTTTGGTGCACAGTAACAGATGTGCATTAAACTAACATGCCTCGCAGTAACATGGATTCATGCATTTGGTTATATGTGTGGTCTCAGGGGAATCAAACCCTGTCAGAACCGCATTCTCCCCACTGAGCATCCCTCCTTATGCAGACCCTTGCTCCCTTTTAATTTTCCCAGCTTCCAACCCTTTGAACCAAGTGTTGGTTCATTCATTAATATTTATTTCCCTTTACATCACTTTGATGGTGGAGCCTTTTAAATGTTTAATTTGGTTCAGAGCCATTAAACAGTAATGCCGGAGTCTTTTAATTCTAATGTACACATTATGGCACAGCCTGCGCACAGGCTGTGTGTTGATGACCTGTATACTCTGCACCATGGTGGCCTTGTTTCCTATTTTCTTGTCTCGTGTAAAGTACTTTGAATTGCCCTGTTGTTGGAAGGTGCAATACTAATACATTTGCCTTGCCTTGTTGTCTCAAAGCAGAAAGTCCTCCTTCAGTCCAAGCTCCATAGCACTTTTTCATTACAGCTGTATACCTTTTTCCTCATCTCCTGCTTTGTAATTGCTACAGATTTTATATATAAAATCACTAAGAGATAGTTGTGTTTTTATGAAAAGTAATATCTCCAATTGAAATCACATTTGTTCATCCCTTTTTAAATAAAAAAAAAGTCAAAAAGTTTTAAAAATATATTGTTCGTATTTTTTATGAAAAGGAAGAAAAGAGTTATTTGGGGAAATATCAGAGATGTGGTTGGAGCAGCGTGTCGGTGATTGACAGCAGCTGGCAGGCTGCCGGTGTTACACCTCAGGGAAGGAGAGACAAAATAAACAAACTTGCACCGTAGCCTACATGTCATGGGCAGACACAGTTTTGTTAGTGGTATTGAAGAGTAAGGACCACACCAGCATCTAACCAGACCGAAGTGACATTTGCAGGTTTACATGCTGTTTAATGAGCTGCAGATGAGCAGCTAATTAGCTAGCTAGACTACAAACTGATGTTAGCAGTGCACTTTTCCCCGGTGAATGTTTGTTTGGTCGCTCGTTCAACAAGCTAAGATGCAGGACAAGACGTGTGGTGTGTTCATGTTTGTAAGTTAGAGAAAAAGGATGCTTTAGCAGGAAAGATAATGTGGGTTGTTGTTCAGAGTCTGTGGTTCTTGTGTTGTGTAGCTGGCTCGTTGTGACCGTCTCCTCTGCCCATGATAGAAGCTGACGTTACTGCTTTATGCAAGATTTGATTGGCTGTATCGAAAAAAAGGTCTCCATCTGCGTAAACGGATACCAGAACCAACAGTTGGTTTCAGTTGGGTGTTCTGTTGCTATAGCAACCCCGAATGGCACAGTTCTATAGCAGCTTAACTGTCATTGTTACATACTGACAGGCATCTTTTATCTCCTCCTCAAATGCTCTTGTTGGAGTATTATCTGTACATACTCTTTTTTGTTATATCTGTGTTGTGATTGTTGATTTGTGATTAGTGAAATTTAGTTTTAATATAATCAGCTTACTGCCAACCAAGCTAGCCACTATTTTAGTTAGCTGTCTGAATATGGTATTGAAGTTTGAAGTTTGTATTATTTTGTCCACCCCAATTAAGCTCCAAAAATCTGAGAAAGAAAAATCACTTTTTGGTTGACTTGCTCATAACTCCATGACCTATGATGAGGGGTCATGAGTAAACACTGCTTAAAGGGACACTCTAGCAATCTAGTATTACACTTCAATGAAGTTGGGGGGCCCACAAGAGACAGATTTTTAAAATCTGATCAAAATCAAAGCAGCACAGGATCCTGACTTTTAGTCGCTAGTATGGATCCAGCTCCAAAAACAGTGGATCCTACAATTCCCATAATGCAACTTTTTGTGACACCGTCTCTAACATAGATTTCTGTTAAAACTGGAGTCTCAAGCAAAATCTGAGATAATGCTGATCAGTTCTGGTCTGAGTTGTCTTATGTCTGTGTGTGTGTGTGGCTGTGGGTATCTAGTGTGTGTGTGTGTAAGTGCTTCAGGTAATACAATCTGTCTGCTGCCGTCCCCGTTTCCCAATTACCACAGGTAATTCCCCAACCCATGTGACCACATCAAACACATGTCCCATTACCCCCCTGTTAGCCCTGCTTGCACTCAGTCCCACGTCTCGCTCTCTGGCAACAAGTGTTCTTCTCAGTTCCTCTCTGTTGATGCATCCTCGCCTCCTTGCTCCTTTGTAGCCCATCACATGACACAGACATCGATCGTGGTCCACCGTCTTTAAAGACATCCCAATTGGTAAAATGCAGCTCGGAGGAGAGAAGAGCGAGAAGCCTTTCACAGGAGGCTGCAATAAGGATACATCACACTTAAATGGGCGCTCCACTTATCTTACATGTCAAGTCAATTTACCAGTCACAGGGAGTATTACACAACCGGTGTTGTATAATGTCTCATGTGGCTACGGAGGAGCTTGTAAAAACTTTGTAAACTTGTAAACTTTTAACAGCGGGTGTGGTACGATGTGGGAGTTTATAGGTAAAGTCAGGTAAGGTCTAACGACAAACGCACAGTTTTTGGAGATTTACCCATATTAGGAACAATAAAAAGTCAAATCCAACTCTCGCAAGTTACCCAACACTTCTGAAGTGCAATACTAAATCACTGTATTCTTTTAAAGTCAGGACATTTCGTTTGTTCCTAAACTTTCCCAAGAGATCTACTGTAGTTTCTTTTAAAAGTGGGGCAAATAGTAAAAACCACATGACATGTAAAGCCTCCATTTTCATATCTGGCACAATTGAAAACCCTTTTATAAAAGTTATTCATGTTTATAATGTTTTATTGGGGATCAATGTTTTTGGGAATCAATGTTTTGCCATTATGTTAGAAAATTACACCATTGGACCATGTATGTTTTATGACTTTGTTCAAAGGCATCAGCTGGTCTATGGGCTGGAAATCCTGTTCAGTAATTGGATACTGGAGCTGATCTGATTGGACAGTAAAATAATGATATAGATTCAGCAAAATCGATAACATTTTTAATGTGCTTGAATTTTAATAAAACAACATGTTGGGAAGCTTATTAATGACATGCTAGGAGCTGGTGCGACAGCTTATAATCATCTGGGCGTGTGAAATAAACATACAAATCATTGGATTGATCTTTATTCACACAGCCCTAAATAGCTGTTTGCTGTTCACGTGTGGATTTATGGGACGCTGCATGTCAAATGGTTCAGTTTAAAGAGACAGTATGCAGAGTATTTCACATCCTATTTTCACAACTGACCTGCATCACAGGAGGAAATTACTCAACAAGATTTTGTTTTTAAGAGCACAAAGCAATATTTTCACAGAAAAGCATCCAAGCACCTGTGCTGGAAGTACTTGGATCCTTTACTTAAGTAAAAGAAGTAATTTACCCAGGTGTAAAACTCTCATACAAGTAAAAGTACAAAGTTTTATCATCGAAGTATACTTAAAGTGTCAAAAGTGCTAATCATGCAGAATAGCCTCTATTGAAGTGTTTTATTATTTCAGTATGTATGTCATATTATTAGGATGTTAACTATTGAGGCATTAACATGTAAGCAGCATTTAATGTTGTAGGTGGTCGAAGTCAGGCCAATTTTAACTACTTTATTTTAACTACTGTTGGGCAATTCAATCTATAAAAATGCATTATATTTTACTTGTTGATCATATAGCCTATTTTGTACCTAAAATCTGGACATGCAAAGTTAATTGATTTTTGTGTAGGTGGGAGGAGCAAACGAACAATAAGAGATGCATAAAACAGGATTTGAGAAGAACTCAAACACACATACCCCGAAGCGGTACAGTAACTTGAGAAGAGTTTGGCACCATCACAGCAGAGACAAACAGGAGTGAATCACATTAGCATGGATGAGCCAGCACTGTATCACATCACAGCATGTGTGCATGTGTGTGTGTATTTAGCAATGGGCACATACGCATGCAAGTCCTTGTTAGTATACCTTATAATCTAAAGGTTCAAAGCCGAGGTTGAAGTTCTCACTGCCCCTCGGTTTCAGTGAGGAATGCTAATAAAACTTTTGCTCCTGACATGAGGCGTTCGCTCATAAAAATAGCCAGGCAATATTCAAAATGTCAAGGTACAATATTCTATTAGCAGTTATACTGACAAATATTTAAAAAAAAATGAGCAAGTACATCCACATTTTGAATGTTTATAATGTGCTGTACCTTTAATTCTGCTAGCGGTTTAGATTAATCTTGGAATACGAAATATTTAATATGTTTTTATATTAAGCAATAAAATAGAAAAATATCCCTACCATGGCTAAATAAATTGATTTCAAATCTTGTAAAATGATGGGATTGTTCACCTTAAACTGCACTGAGAGGCGGCTCCAATACTATTATTACATTGTATAAAGACCCAAGAAGAGCACACAGTATAATTAAACAGTTCTGTTGGGGAAATAGCCAATAACAATCAAATGCTTATATAACTAATTTAAAGAAAAAATAAAAGCCCCTGTTCTTGCAGTACTAGATAGGCTTACCGCCAGCTTGGTTTCATGAACCAAAATATTGTCATTTCTAAACTTTCCAAATGTCACCACTCTATAATGCCTCAAATCTTATATGCTTTTGTATCATATATTTGTCTGTTGTTTTTATAAGAGAGAAATATTCTCATATCTCACAGGGTTCTGTCCTTCGTCTTTTTGATTTATACATAATGTGTTTAGTAGCAGACTTCTGGATGTATGCAGACAATACCTTCATGTATCTATTTGACGGTAAATGTAAAAAAAAAAAAAAGCTCTATAAAACCACTCTCCTATAAGGTACTCAAGGCCAAAAGGAAACTCTCAGTCTTCGCCCTCTGTTACTGTGGGTGTGGGTTATCTGGTGATTTCCAATTGCATTTAACCTACTATTAGGTTACTTTTATTGTAAATTGTATTTTCTTTTTATTGTTTGTCTTTGGTATAACAGCAGCAACGAGATATTTCAGCCCTTAAAGTATTTATTGCTCAGAACTTTTGGGACTTTTTGGCTTCAGGGTGGGCTCCAACAAAACAACAAACAAAATCGAGCTAAATCAAACCAACCTATAATTACCTACTCAAACAAAAAGAATAAACCAGAAGCTTATCTGAACTCCTTAAACAGGAGAAAGGATGGAGGAAGCTGGTCTTATAAACCTGTACCAACCAGCCTGGAAATAACCCTCTCCGGTGAATAAACAATGCTATGTTTCTATACCTAAAATTACATTCAAATAATAAAACATGATTTGTGTTTGTATATCATCATTTACACTGAATATGCTGTGTTTGTCAGAGAATTTGAAGATGATGAAGAGAGAAAACTAAATGGATGATAGCATCCTTAAAACTGACTTCAACATGATAATTAAGATGTCGAGCTTTCCAGCATGTGTGTGAGTGCGTGTGTGTATGTGTGTGTGTGTGTGTGTGTGTGTGTGTCCCGTCATGCTCATTGCTGGGGCAGGCGTTATCTCACAGCTGTTAAAAACCTGTCCTCATTTTAAAATGGGATGAAAAACAATTATTTGAGCTGTTGGAGTAAATAAAGTAGAAAGGGCTCCTGAGTGTAGATGCGAGTATTTTTTCTGTGTGTGTGTGTGTGTGTGTGTGTGTGTGTGTGTGTGTGTGTGTGTGTGTGTCCGTCACTTCATTAATGAGCACCTTCCAGGCAGGTTGCTGTGATGAGGACCGGTGCTCTCCTTTCCACAGAGATGAGAAATGATGGTGGCAGCCCAAAGTCTAATTATAAAGTGAGCCTAACAAACCAGCCGTTCATATGTCTCTCACAGCTTAATGCCTCTGAGGAGAAAAGCCTGAATTTTATTTCATTCTTTATCTTTCATGTGTTTTGCTTCCTCCGAAAGGTGATGGTTGGTTTGTCTTGTGCCTCCTCCTCTTCCTCCTCCTCCATCTCCACCTACACAATAGCCGCTCTCTTCGATGCAACTCCCCCAGTGACTTTTTTTTCCCAAGAAGTAATGACATGACCAACGGGTTGTCATGGTTATTAAACTGTAGCAACTTCGAGGTGCTGTGCGATCTATTCTTTAAAATGCATGTGGGAGGATGTTTGTGGACTACGTAGCTGAGTACTGAATGTTCCTTCAGACACCCACCTAGAGTAAAATCTTTCTCACGTTCTCAGGACAGAATATCATGTGCACTCAGGTGGGAGCACTTTACAATGCAATGAATGTATATTGTTTGCATATGTGGGCCCAGGAAGAAATTAATCTCTACCCTCTAAACCAGTGTTTTCCAACCTGGGGGTTGGGACTCCCCAAGGGGTCCAAAGATGAATTTGAGGGGTCACAACATGATTAAAGGGACGAGAAAATATAAAAATTGTGGCAATTCTCAAATGTGTTGCTTTCTTCTTGTGAAATAGATACTTTCACATCTTCAGGTCTCTGAAAATCCTTCAAATAAAAATCATCCTTTGGTTGAGCTTTGGTTGCTGCTCTGTGAGGCTGTACTTAGGCACAGTGGTGCTTTGAGCTAAATGCTAACATTAACATGCTAACATGCTCACAGTGACTAACATGCTGTCGTTAAGCAGGTATGATGTTTGCCATGTTCGCCATCTTACTTTAGTGTGTCAACATGCTAACATTTGCTAATTAGCAGTAAACAAACAGTACAGCTGAGGCTGATGGGAACGTCATCAGTTATGCAGGTATTATAAACCAATGTACTTGGCAATTGAAATTTTGACCTAATGATGCGCTATGTGAAAAGTGAAGCGATCGCCATTAGAATTCATCCTGAGGGGAACATGAATGTGTGCATCAAATTTCATGGAAATTCATCCAATAGTAGTCGACATACAGTATTTCACTCCAAGCCACAAATGTGAACCTCATGGTGGCGCCAGAGGAAAAGTCAGAGGATCACCAAAGTCATTAGGATACAGCCTCTGGGTACCAAATTTCATGGCAATCCATCTAATAGTTGTTGAGATATTTCAGTCAAGGCCAAAGTGGTGTACTGACCGACAGACCGACATTGGCATCCCAGGAGCTCTGCTGCTAGCATAGCTACAAAGTCATGAAATTCTACCTCCAGAAATATCCCCCAAAACTGTGAAGCCAACCAAGAAGCCGTGTCTCACATTTCCAGGGCTGTGAATGAGTGCAGTTGACTCCTTATATAAGACGATGGGGCAAAGCAAGCAGATGAGAAACAGTTGGAGAGGGTTGAGGTGCGGCATGAAAAATCAGCAGCTGCAACTCCTCCTTCACCTTGGTGAAATTAGATCAGAAGGTACTTTGATATTTCATCATGGATGTGCTGCTGGTTTCATGATGGGTAAGTACATTATACAGCAATTTGTTTTGGGGGCTCAGCAATGTAGATTTCATACATTAATGGGTCATTTTGACCACATGATTTCATTGTTCAGCGTGGATTATAAAACTGCTAATAATCCCCATAATGAGCAGAATTTCCTTCCTAATCTCCAGTGAACTCAGGATAACAGTAAAGAATACCCTTGCAGGTATTACTACCATAATGATATGTACAATGGTGGATAATTAGCTGTGCAATAATGATTATTATACAGTGGGTGGTTTCAGCCAAGCAATCTGATGCCATAAATCTTAATTTGTTTAATGCCCGAAGTAAACCCACACTCAATACTGATTAGGCCTAAATTTAATTCTTCACCCAAGGTGCTATACAACAGAGAAGTGATTTAAATGGAAATTTGCTTATTCCATTTTAAGCACTTGCATGAGACTGGTGATTAGAATTTAATTTCAAAGTTAAGAGGCATCTTACAAAAGGCTCCAAGTGTGGCTCATCCAATCACAAATGGAGCTGGAACCAAATATTTGTTGGTTTTACACTGGATTATAAAAATGAGTGCATGTGATGGGGGATATTTGCAAGGAGACACTAAGCTGAATAAATTATTGACTCCTTGGTCTTGAATTTAACAGCAAGGAAGATGTATGCTCGATGCACTTGGGGAGTAGGACTTGGACAAGGTTGCAATGAAACTCTAAAGGTAGGCATCCAAGGTCTACACTCCAATTACAGAAACAAATACCAAGAGAGAGGCAGCCAGCGCAAACTTAACTCAATATCCATACTAAAATGAAAAGGTTTTTGCAGTATCAAAATTAGTTTTAATATGAACTTGAAAGGCAAAAGGCGACACAAGCATGAGAGATAGAAACTGTAACTCAGACACTGGAAGATATTGAGTTTCCAGAAATTCCTAGGCAACTGCTGCTCTGCTTCCAAGATGATTTTATTATATAATATTTTCCTCTCTTTGTACTCTTGAGAGCTTTTGTGCAGAGGCTATTGAAAGCAGCGCAGCTCCTGTGTAACCATACTGCCCCCTATTGATGAAAAAAGACAACCACAGCGTCACACTTGAAGCTCCTCTGCCTGTTGAAGCTGTCGAGGACCCAGACGATCCCAGGGCAAACTGCTCTCTGTCACAGTATATTTCACGAAGTGTCTCCTGTCCAACATTTGAAAATGTGACACTTGCTCAGCTCTGTGAAAAGGAGAAGGTGAGCGCTCATTAGGTGGGAATAAAAGTGAGGACTGGAAAATATATGCAAGGTCATGCACAGAACCCACACAACACGCTATAAGTAGTATAACATGAAACTGCAACCCACTTATTTTAGTTTTATGTAATGATGACTTGATATAAGAGAGTACAAATGTTTGATTTTATGGCTACCATACGAAACTGTATCAGTCAAGACACTTGTATGATATTGTGCATTTTTGCAGGGTATTAAAAAAAGTCCACATAGGTAAACAAAACCAAGCATGGAAGCCCCTGTACCATTTCGGATTTAATTTAATTGAAAAGTTAAAAGTGAAACTTTAATAACATAATGGAACATTTGCAAATGTGGCTCGGCTGCTCCTCTCTTCTCTCTACTTTTTTTTTTGCTCTTTGATGTACTTTTCTTGTGAGCAGCAATCAAATTAACCATCACCCCCCAAAAAAGAGCAGAAATCCCCTCTGATGATTTGCCTATTTTATGCTGAGATTTAAATTTATTTTAAGTCCTTGTTGCTGCGGATTTAATAAGACATGTGGATTGGTGATGTAACCTTCCACTGTTTTATCTCCATCCATTATGCCACATCAGACACACTGACTGTACAAAGTAATAGGACAACCTGGCACTTTTCCATTAAACAGACCATGAAATTGATTGAGCTGGCCTCAATGTTATTATCTCGATGTTTTCCACCTTCAGCGTACAACCTTTAATAATGACATGAAGGCAGGGAGAAAGGAGCGTCGTGTTTTTGTATTATTCAGTCCCACGTCGTGATGATGGTCAAGTTACGGGCTGCTCTCCCAGCTCCCACCTCTTCGCCGCTTTCTTTCTTCTCTCACCCTAATGATGTCAAGTCTCCCCCTCTGGAAATTCTCCACTAAATCTTTTTCAAGGCAGGCAGGGGTGAAATCTGACATCTGAGAGCCAGCCACAGAAGGGTGCTTCAGAGGAGGAACAAAGAGAGAAGGGAATTATTTTTTAAAAAAATGAGCAACAAATGGGTGTGCAGTTCACCATTTCATCTTCATATCACAGGGACGATGAAGAAAATGAAGAACAAAACATGACTGGGGTTGAGAGAAGCTGTTGAATGCTCAGCACCCGTCTCAACATCTATGCTCTGGCGTCTGTCTCCCTCCAGTGGTGGGTGGTAGATCCAACAATTTTTAAAGACTTTTATGCTAATGATCGTGTCAGCTGGCAGGAAGTAAGAATATCTGCCTCTAATGATTCCAGTAGCATTTTGATGGCCTATACTTCCAGTCACTCTTCCTGTATCTGCACTATGAGGGGTCAATGGATAAGTGCAGAATACACAGTCGGGTCTGTTGGCCAGGAACCATCTGCTAATCTGTTTAAATGGTTTTACTGCATTTGTACAGCAGATGCTTACAACTGAGCAGGAAGGCTAAATGCATATATATACTGCAGCCTATATACAGATATTACATAGACACAAACTAAAGGCTTTTCCAGAGTTACATTGTAGTTAAAAATATCATGGACTCGCACTTACTCCTTAAATGATTTGACATGATTTCATTTAACACCCATGCAGTGTCTTTTGCATTTAATTGTTTCATTGTGTCAATTGTGAAAACTGCACTCATTTGATGGTTTATTAGGTCAAAAGACCTGACATCTAAGTTAAAACTGGGTAGCATAAATGACTGTATTTTAACATTAAGCAGGTCCTAACTACATGTTGATATATAGTCATTAAAATACTGTTGCAACAACAGTTATATGTAACCTAAACAAAAAATGATGACTTTCCAACCAATTTAGCCCAGTTTTAACCGAGAAAACAAAAGACATCTTCTGACCTGTAAGTTGACCTCATGAGCAATCCACAATATCAAAACATGTAAGCATACTCCTGCAGTGTAAAGCTGCTGTTGATTAAGGTTTGGCAGTGTTATTGATTTTAGTGTTGAAACAATTAATTGATTATTCGATTTTGATAATCAAGTAATCATTAAATCATTAAAAATGCCCAATATATTCAAGTTCAAGCTTCTCAAATGTGAGGAATATGCTACTTTTCTCTCTTTTATGTTATTGTAAATTGTATATCTTTGTATTTTGGACTCTCGGTCGGACAAAATGAGGATCTTGACAAGATCACCTTGGTCCCTGGGGAATTGTGATGGACATTTTTCTGACAATTTATGGACTAAACGATTAATCGATTAATATACATTTAATGAAAAATTATCAGATTAATATATGAAAATAAACATTAGTTACAGCCTTAATTGATTTTGTTTGATGACATACTCTATTTGGTAAAGCAAGTGAAAGAAAGAAAAATCACCCTGGACTTAAAATGAGCCTGTACAAATGGTTGAAAAATACTGTGTGTCACAAATTCCTAAGGAAACATACATTTTTGCTTCTCTAATATTTAACCATCATGAGGTTACAGAAGAAAGGACTTCCATGCACTGTCCTTATACCTGCAATAAAACGTGTTAGAAAAAAATGTTTCAGCCCTAAGATCGTGATAGAGTTAAATCTATTGCAGGTGAGATGGCAATGTGCAGGAGTCATGCGTACGAGACACACATTTCATGCCAACCCAGTTGTCAAAACATTTAAGTCTGGATCAAAGTGGTGGATCGACAGACAGACCAACTCTGCCATCCCCTGAGCCACACTGCCACAAAATACAAAATTTGTTTATTTTTTTTATATAGATTTGGTACACTGAGAGTATAAAGGTACTGTAGGATACAATCTAACAACGTGGGATGAACGTTTTCTTCTTCTCTGTAGTTATCTATAGGGATCTGTACCATGAGTAGTGTAGTCAGTACATAATGTTCAAACAGTGAATTCCTGAAAATCTGAACAGCCCTCTGTGGACTGTAGGCACGCATGGACATAAGTTTAGCTAAGCCAACGCAGAGGCGACAATGCTCGAGAGGGGCCTCAAAAGATAAAAAGAAAAGAAAAACCATTTCAGTTTGGCCCGACAGGCAGTGATCAAAGTCAGAGATCAGATGTGACTCTAGGAACATAATGTGCTCAGCCAAGTGCACAAAGCTTTCCTGACAGGACAAAGTTGGTTCAGGGTTGACATTGATTTACGGTGTGGTGCTGAGCATTCTTCGGCTACGGGGGCAGAGGGGAGACGCTGGGGGGTCTGCAGACACATTGTAAATTCTTGTTAAACTGATCAGAGCAGACTGTGCTCAAACCATCACTGAGATATCAAGCTAAACATGTAAAGTCTCCTTTTCTGTTTCATACCTAGGATCCAAGACGCTGAAGCCAGTGTACCCCCGAGGCTCTGTGAGTTTTTTTCATCTCTTGCACAAGCAGACAAGCTTGGCTCCCTTGCGAATATACCGTAGCTGTACTGTATATGATTATATACTGTATGTGTTCCTTTTGGGTAATTCATGTTTAATGTTTCATCTTTTAAACTTCACATGTGCAGATTTTCATTACCATTTCATACAATCAGACAATCTGTGCTTAAGAAAATATTTATGCAGCATGTTATCTCTTTGGTAGTTGATGTTTTTCACACATGTATAGCATCATAATTATGGCTTCAACTGACAATTTTTCATTTAACCATTTAATCTAATTCATGTTAAATATTTAGTTAATCAATCGATAGTATGTTAAAATGTCAAAAATAAAATAATAATAATAATAATAATGTCAAATTTTGCATTACATACTACCAGGGGCCAAAATGGTATAGTAATGGTAAAATAACTTACTTTGTCTGACCAGGAGCAAAGAAAAGTCCCCAAAGTATTAATTTTACAATGATAAAAAAAGAGAGTTTTGAGCTGTGTTCAGCAGGTATTTGATATTTTAATTTGATAAATGCCAAACAAGATTAATTAACAAACCAAAATAAAATAAAAGCTGAACTCAAGGTCTGTTTATGATGTTTTTGCCTGCACTTTTAACTGCATCTCACAGTCTTCCTCAGCAAATGGAGTTGTGATTGTAAAACTTAGTATATTACAGATGTAATCATTTTATTGTATTATTGTTTATTGTGCATTATAAAACTTTGGATTCATTAGCTTTGTCACCTGATCAGTTTTGATTCTGATTTGATTTATTTATGGATCTACAAAACACATCAATGCAACGTGGATGTTAAACTGTTAAACACTATTGACAGATGTGCAGCGGGTATAGGTCACTTAAAGGATACAGTAAGTCTGGGTTAATTCTATATTTTTCTTATTGTCAACAAATCCCATGAAAAGACCAAAAGCAGCAATGAGTTGATCGACTAACAAGTATTGAAAACTTGAAACGTGGGCACTGTAGTTTTACTTGTTTTTGAGTCGAGCCCACATACAACGTCCCGCTGTGTGAAAAAATGCATCAAATCTGCGGCTAAAAATAGTCCCCAACAACTACACCACTTACACCTGTTAGAGTAACATGTGCTGGAAACTACAGTGCCCAGCTGTTTTAGGAAATTACTGAGTGTTTTTTTAGAAATGAAAGTATACATATGTGACTTGTTTTAAAGATTTACGTCTTCAGTGGGAACGAATGGGCTTGATGCAGAGTGCCACAGTAGGGTAGGGAAGTCGGACGGTATTGAGAGATATACTAACACATTGTTGGTTTTGGTCTTTTTATGGGATTTGCTGACAATAAAAAAAATATAGAAGATCCCCAACTTTATCCTTTAATTGACAGGTAATCTTCAGTAATTTAACAAGTTTGTCCGTGTATTCGCTTGAAAAAAACAAAAATAACAACGTATTGGCTTTTTGTTTTTTCCTCTAAGCACTGTATAATTCCATGAGTGTATTCATTTTTAACCTGGCTCATGAGGGAATTAGCGGTGTTAGTGCTATGCCTTTTCTCCCAGAGTTATACAGAACCACCCTGAAAACAACCTGACCCGAGTGATACAGACACCTCTGTTGCGACTGTGTACCAACAGGGAACAGCTAAACATTCAATCCATGAATATCAACAGTTTTCTGCTCAGTCATATTCCCACTGGTCATTGGAGAGGGATGGAATGTAAACAAACACACCACTGTGCAAACACGTAAAAGCGTCCGATCAGCAGAAGCATGACATTCTGCATGATGCAGTCCAGATTAGAACGAGGAAAGACTCACAGTAAGACAGGAAGATAAAGAGAGTTATGGGTTCAAGCTCCGGAATATGTGAGAATAACCTTTTGATATAAAAAAGAACTCACCATTCTCATCTCAAGCACTCAGAACAAACAAGATGTGTAAGTCAAACACAACCTGACTTGATACAGAGCACAGCCACTGTGTTCCCACTGCTCGTTACACTCTGTCAACATGCAGATATGCTGCTCGCTGTGACCGTCCTTCCTTATCAACATTCCAGTTGTGACCTCGGCTCAGACACACTGGCCAACTTTGTTTTTTATCAGTCAGCTGTGTGAGGTGACTGAGGGTGGAAAGAAGCAAACACTCTCTTGCCCGCAGCTGACGTCTGTTGGTTGCTGTTAGGTAAAGTTTGTTGACAGTATACGTGGACAGAGAAGGACCAGTGCTTCTGAAAGTCGAGGCGGCCAGAATGTGAGTTTTCTCCTTCTGTCGTTATGAGCATCAGTCAGAAACGAAACAATCTTTGTAATTTAATTCATGCACTGTTGCACAGTCTGCAATCTGTACACCAAGCTGTCAGATCCCTAAAGGTCAGTCAGTGTAAAGTGGCATGAAGCAATCTACTACCTTGTGCTGACCTCCATCGGGGACAGAGAAACTAAAACAACAGTGGCTCAGCTTAATGATGGCCTGTAATGGACATAAATAATACATTCATATTTCAACAATAACAACGAGCAAGCTAGCTAATTAGAGCAAAAATCCAACATTAATAATTACTTAAGAGGTTATTATGTAGTACCACCATGCTAATAGGTTACAGGCACACTGCAGGCTGTGAGTATTTGAGCAGCGCAGAAATTCTTTGTTCATTCGCTCCTTTCTACAAGGAGGTCAGAGGTCGGAGACACCTACACAAAGACGCCCCCACCTCTAGAGATTCTTAGTCGTGCTCAAGGACATTTCAAAAGGGGAGATAAAGTAGTGATTGACTCAAGGATGTGTGCTTACCTCCTCTGGTTGAAGGACAACCTCTCTTAAAGAAGAAGAGGAAACCCACCTACCCTAAAAACTAAGAAATCCTCACGTTCAGACACCTTACTACCAGAGCAGACTAGAAGGGAGCTCATAGGTTAACTGTCACAAAAAAACAAAAATGCAATCATCCATCCCTGGTGGGAGGATGAAATGATTATTGGCTGCAATTAATCAACTCCTACTGCCAGTAGTGACACATTGATGGATGCTCTCAAGTTTTCAGTGGCTAAAGAGAAAGTGAAAAGGCAAGTTTGTGTGTGAATTCATACTGCCATAGCAATGAATAGTACACATGTTTCTTTATTTACAATTCTAAAGAATCCCAGAATAGTTTATTTCTACATTAAATAATATCTACACCAGTATTTTAATTGATATTCAAAGAAAGAAAGCAGGATTTTTTGGCATTTAGTCATTGCTTGTTGTAAAAAGTCCATTATAATTTATGCTGTGATACATGAAAACTGGATAAAACCGACTATTTAGTAGTAGTGGGCCACAATCCCAAGTGCGTTTTTAGCCATGAATTCCAGTAACCAAGTGGCTAAAAACAGATTTTGAGGAGCAAAAAGGAAAAACAAGCTACTGTATTAAAAAAAAATGCCATTGAGCAACACTGAGCGAGGATTGTACAATGTTCTCCAGTGTTGCAATCTCAGCTCTGACATTTATTTTGTTATTCTGAAGGTTTGAGGTTTAGTTTCATTATCAGTTGAAATGGCATTGAATTTAACCTAAACCCACATTCAGAAAAACTGGGTGCAGCAGGTCACCTTACAGCAGTACAAACAATCGGTTTAGGTCTGGATGTGGCGAAAATAACCATGTGAAAACGTTACTTTTCTTATCAGTTAAGGCAGGAAAAAGGAGAATGAAAGCAAAAGAAAACAAATAGAAAGTATTTTTGTATGATATGTGCTCCACTGATATACACATATATATGAAAACAGTAGAAACTACCATAACTATTTCATGTTTTACTATATGCTGTCTGCGTATCATCCATGTATCATCCAATGACAAGTACGTTGACAGACATACACTCCCCTCCAAAAGTACTGGAACAGTGAGGCCAGTTCCTGTATTTTTGCTGTAGACTGAAAACATTTGGGTTTGACATCAAAAGATGAATATGAGACAAGAGATCAACATTTCAGCTTTTATTTCCAGGTATTTACATCTGGATCTGATACACAACTTAGAAGATAGCATTATTTGTAACGGAACACCAAATTTTTAGGTGAGCAAAAGTATTGGAACAGATAGACTTAAAATAGATTAAAGTGAATAAGACTTAATATTTAGTTGCAAATCCTTTGCTTGCAATAACTGCATCAAGCCTGTGACCCACTGACATCACCAAACTTTTGCATTCTTCTTTTGTGATGCTTTTCCAGGCTTTCACCGCAGCCTCTTTCAGTTGTTGTTTGTTTTGGGGGGTTACTCCCTTCAGTCTCCTCTTTAGCAGGTAAAATGCATGCTCTATAGGATTTAAGTCTGGAGATTGACTTGGCCAGTCTAAAACCTTCCACTTCTTGCCCCTGATGAACTCCTTTGTTGTTTTGGCAGTGTGTTTTGGGTCATTATCTTGCTGCNATCTCTTGTCTCATATTCATCTTTTGATGTCAAACCCAAATGTTTTCAGTCTACAGCAAAAATACAGGAATTGGCCTCGCTGTTCCAATACTTTTGGAGGGGAGTGTAATTATTCATTAATACACTGAATACATCATAAACAGTTATTACAGCAACAGCATGAGACATACCTGTAGGTAGTGCAAGTGCATGTGATTCTGGTTCTTTGATAGCAGTGTTGGTCAGTCGCTTGATTAGTCTCTCTTTCGGGTAGAGCTGAAACAATTAGTTGATTAATCAATTAGTTGATCAACAGAAAATCAACTGGACTGTTGGTCAACCAAACTAGATATTTGAAGATGTCACTGTGGGAACTTATGATGGGCATTTTTCACTATTTGCTGACATTTTATACGCCAAACGATTAATCGACAAAATAATCTGTAGATTAATCGATAATGAAAATAATCATTAGTTATAACCCTGCTGTCTGGTGGTCCAACGCTTACATCAACACATGCTAACATTAGCATATGAACATTATGCTACTTTGTCAGCCTTGGGCAGGGCCACATTAATTAATCTGCTAAGATGCTCAGGGGCAAAACTGAGCTGTGGGACCCTGTTGACTAACCCCCACCCCCCACCCTACGTTTCTCCAAGTATCTGTGCATTGTGTCCTGTTGCCATTATGTACGCATTATGTACAAAGCACACCAAGAGTAGACATGTAAGCTTCATTATATTTTGCCCAGAAATCAAACGTTAATCCTGAGCTGGGATAAGGCTACTATCTGGCCCCAGATTTGCTGCGTGTCAATTAGTCTGTGGTAATTTGATTAAACACAATTTTGCAGGAATATGCACCATGTTAGCGTTATATCAACCGAGATAATACAGGTATCAAAATCTGACATGGGTTCAAGATTTGGTGAAAATGCAGGACCTGCCCTAAGGCCCCTGTCATTTCACTTTATATTGTTATTTGATGGTGCATTAAGTAGTAATGTATCAAATTACCACAAACCAATTGCCACGCACTGAACCTGGTGCTCCTGGGGTCCCTGAGGGTCAGTTTCCCAATTTGTCCGGTTCCTAAGGCCTCAGGTCAGCCTCTTAAAGGTTCAAGGTTCATTTATTTTTATCATTTTACAACACATGGTTGCACAATGAAATGAAAGTTGTAGCCCCCTTCACGCTACACACACAGTATATACAAACATTTAAGATTAGAATAGAATAAAAATGAGAATGAAAATAAAAACAATCTACAGTTACTTATATACATATATTATACAAAGGGAAAATGTAGTCCAACTGTGCTTTGACCTCAATGTTAGCAATGCTAATGCTAATTTAAATATAAATGTTAGAAATGTAAATTTCATCAGTTCTTTTCTTAACAGACTTTTTCTTGGCAGATATTTTGACGTACATACGCACTCTATTTAAAGTGTCCCATTAGCCGCAAAGATAAAACATGTTAAAGTGGTCTCTGCGGTGGCCCAACGTGCAAGAAAAATGTGTTAAAGTGCCCCCTAGTGTGCCTTTTCAGTGGAGAAAACGCAATGCTATACTGTGTATATTATACTTTAAATCTTTAAATTCAAATCTGAGTCACATAATAAAACAATTTTAATCTTAACTAGGGTTTGAAAGTGACTCTCTGTTCGCTGGTGCCCCACTGCATGCATGTGGTGCCCTTTTTACTTTTTTCGCCCCTGCCCCTCAAACAGCCTGAGTCCGCCACTGTGTCAGTGAGCCACCATGCACAACACCGATGCTCTGGACCTGGCACATGTAAAATGAAACAAAGCCATCATTCATGTTATTAGTGACCCCTGTGTTTTCCACCCTATGACTACACAAAATGTCCGCTGCGAAAAAAGCCTAAAGGTAAAATCAAAGACAACCTCAGAGATGAAGCTGCAGGACCGTACCTGCCCTCAGACTGAGGTATGGTGGGATGTGCCATGACCAAAACCAGCCCGCTCTTCACACAGCTGAAGGAAAAAACAGACCTGAAGTCATTTAAAGCTGCTGTTTTAATGTGAATAAAAGTCAAAAGGTGTCAAACAAGCACAGGATAACACCCCAGAAATGATCCATTTCAAGATCGGATATCTTTGCAATGATTGGTGAATGAGCCTGATTCAAATTCCTCCTGGAAGTTATTCATTTATAACAAACATCAGAAAAAATCATGCTGCAGCAGAGAAAGAGCTGCAGCTGGACACGCAGTCTGGCTCTCAGCAGGATGGATTCCCATAAAGAGGGTAAACCCAAAAGGGGGGCCTGCTGTAATACTTCAGCACCTGAACAAACACACTCTTGGGTTGGGACACACACACACAGTAGAAATCTTCCATTTCCAGTGAAAGCTCGACCATTTTGTGTGAGGGGTCCCGTATGTCTGACCCACTAACACATTTCTGCTTAATAGACGGCGTGACGTAACGGCGGGGCGGAGTCTGCAGCGTTCAAAACACAGCCTGCCCTCAATCCTCCCTGATTTCTCGCTTCCTGCCTCTTTTTTTTTTGCGCTTATTCGTCCCACTGCCCCACTTATTTGGAATAATTCGCGCTTTTTTCCCCCCTTTTTGTTTTAATAGCTCTTTTTATATAATGCGGCTGCTTTCCGTGCATTCACTCCCAAACACGGTTCTTTCCGAGATTGTCTTCTCTAACAGCATCCGATTGTTGTTTGTTTGCTTGTTGCTTTCCGTGAATATGGACTAACTGGGGGAAAAAACCGTATAAATGCACCTGCCGTCGAAGGGATATCCTGCTGTTGAACTCGAAGAGGTAAGCCCGCTTGAGCGAAGAAAAACAACAACAACAACAAAAAAAGAGGAAGACGAATGTTTTTGACTGCAGCAGCAACTGTGCAAGAGGCTGCAGCAGCTGCAGCCCATTATCCCGCCTGGATCCTGTGTGTGTGTGCAGAATTTAACCCACAGCAGATTAACACAAAGCCACATACAAATAATATAAACATTTTACATTCAAGTGTAGCCTCTCAAGCCTGCGCTGTTTTCAAAAATGGCGATGGTGGCCTGTTTCCTGCTGCATACTTTCTCTTTAAGCTTGCCTGTTTATACTAGATTAAACTAACTGGCGCCCAAAACTGAATAAATATAAATATATATAAATATATAAATATAAATATATATAGATATGCAAAGTGGGACTTGTTTAAACCCGTCAGAAATTTAATAAAGCTGTCCAAGTTGCTGTTTTGGTCTAAATGTAAAGTCCTGAACTTTCTCTGTCCAGTCAACCCTTTGTGTCGTCTCACACTTATTTTTGTTTACCTCTCAAAAAGGGAACCACAGTGTTGCACCTTGCGTCCTCATAAAGTCTTTCATATGAGGGTGAAATGTGCGTTAAATAAGGAACTGAGAGGATATAACAGCTGAATGAATAGATGGTTGTTATTGTTTGACCCCTGAGTGAATTCAAGGGGCCCATAGTGTATATAGAGGGTGTGTGCATTGCTTAATAGAAGTCTTGTTTAGCGTAGGCCGATCTGTGCCCATTGTAATCTCTTATCTGTTTCCTCCTCCTCCTCTCCATCAGGTGTGTGTGCCCTGGGTGCAGCCTGGCCTGCGCTGTGGTGGCGATGAAGAACCCAGGAGCTGTGGAGAGCCGTCGCCTGGCGGGCCTGCTGGAGGCCGCTCTGGTGAGGGAGGCTCGCCTCTGGAAGGTACCTGTCTTCAAGAATGGATGCATCCAGGTGAGACAAGTAGTCAGTGCACACAACATGTATGTGTAGAAGATCATTGTGTATTTCCACTTGTTGTATTTTAATGTTAGCAAATCATTAATAGATGTAGGCACACTAACTCTTGACACGCACAGGATTTGTATTGGCCACAAAATTGGCGGGACAGCTAAAACTAAGATTGGGCTAAAGCTGATTTTCTATGATGACATAAAGGGATTGAGGCCAACAGAAAAATCAGTCTTGGTCCTCAGTAAAATGAGAAGTCGTCTATTTTTATGTGACAGGAAGTAACGAGGTTTGTAGTGAACGTCTTAATTTTGAGAAACACTAACAAGTCCACTGGTGTAATAAAGAAGTGAGGTGTGGTCTCATTTGTTTATGCAAATTATATCCGCTCTTGTTTAGCTCTTAAAAATGTGACTTTCTGTAGTACGTAAATTAATATTTATTTAAAGAGCATAAAACCTGTTAGTAAACGGGAAACACAGAAATAGGTGCAAATCATAATTGGTGTTGGACCTCCCTCAGCGGGTGGGGCTTTCCATTAATTTAATGAAACTGATGTCATTATGTGAAAGAAAATCAGTATTATGACCACTTATTCCATTGTTGTCCATTCCACAACTGCATTCACAGCACTTAAAAAATATGATGTTTGTCCTGGTGTTGCCATTTTTAATGGCGTATATTTGTAACGTTCCAGTTTGAAGTATACAGTGGAAACACAAGGCAGGTTATGGGAAGCTCCATGTTACAATTTGTTAATATCCCATGGTGTTAAAGGCGTATTTGACTAATCCAAGTTAAGTATTTGCTTTTAATAACGCCTGACATCTAATCTTTCATTTATTAACTGATGGTTGTCTCCTGTGACCCCCTCCCCAGGGCGCTGACATCTCGTCATCCCAACACCAAGAAATGATCCTTTGGCTCCAAGAGATGAGCAGGCTGTTCCAGTTCTGTCCAGAGACCTTTGCACTGGGAGTCTGTGTCCTCAACCGGCTGCTGTCCACTGTCAAGGTACGCCGCTACAACATATGATGGTGGTTTCAAACCAGTGTCCCGTATCTAAAATGTACTCTGTCAGAGTAAATGGAAATAATGGAGAATTTCCCCATTTCTAAAGACCTGCACAAGTGGCAGCATAGTAAATGAATGGACAACATCTTATTCTTTTTCTTCTTCTTTGGTCCGCTGACCCCTAACCTAATGGTCTAAGTCTGTATTTAATGGAAGCAATAAATTTCATCTGTATTTGACAGGAGATTGTATTCTGAATAGGGCTGCTCGGTAAATCGTGAATCGTCATCTTAACTTTACCTTGCAAATTTGGTTTGGCTTAAAACAGCAGCTGCGCTCTAAAGTCAAAACTTCTTTAACATCTTTGCTTTTCATACTGTCCTGTCTGACCTTTTGACAGCCAATAATATACAACTTGCAGCTTACATTTCTTCACCATTTCTAATATCCATACATTTTTTAAGCACTGATGGGTATGAACTGAGCTACTTGTTTGTCCTTTGCTGCACAGATAAAGAGATGATATAGTATAATTGTCCTATTAAAGGACTCGTATCCATCATCCCCACTGGAACTGGTTGTTGCTGAGAGATGCCAACTTACTTTAACTTACTAATCGTCAGAATCTGATTTCTGATGTTTGTTTTTCACATTCATAGATCTTTCTGGTTCTTAAGAAGTCTTTTCTTTTTTAGGCCCAACCAAAATACCTGAAATGCATCGCTTTTACCTCATTGGTCCTGGCTGCCAAAATCAATGAGGAAGATGAGGTAAGATCTTCCGTTTGGATACAAAAAAACAACACCCACGTCAATGCTACTTCAAAACAATACGTTTATTTGCTTCCCTTTTGTTGGTGTCTGTTTTGAACAGGTAATAGGCTGTGTTAAAGACCTGGTGGTGCAGAGCGGATGCAACTTTTCAACAGCAGAGATTCTTCGCATGGAGAGGATCATTCTAGACAAGCTGCACTGGGACTTGTACACTGCAACACCAGTCGACTTCATTCACATAGTAAGTCAGAATTTAGCAGATAGACAGGCAAACAGAACTGTTTTTTTAAACTGGACCTGAGCGGTCAGAGCATCTCATAGTGAGCTGGCTGGACTTTGAAATGCTTTGTGAATTCAGGTCCCGGTCTTGCCTAAAAACACAGCAGTACAAAAGCACACATTAAACCATCATGCTTGCATCATGTTTGCTAAAAGATGGTGTTTACGAACCTTCACCCCCCACCCCCACCCCCACCCCCCACAGTAAAGAATTGGTCCTTGTAGAGATTGTGCATTTATTTGATTTGACTCATTGTGCCCATCATTATCATGAACTCCATTCAGTCCTGGTTGGAGTGTGTCCTTCCCTTTTTTAATCACTGTAGCCATGACGGGAAAATAAAATCATGCCTTTCTCTAATGCAAATAATAAAGTCAGAGTTTGATTAGAGGATACGTTAAATTTACATTTGGTTTTCCAATACATCAGAATAAAACAGGCTAAAATATAATTAAATATTGGTTGATAATAATTATTATGTATAATAATATAATGCTGCCTGACCTCAGCTATGATAAAACAGTCTGCTAAACCTGAAAAGACATTTTACTGTCTTTGTACACTTTTACTCAACTGTTTTAAAGATCTAGCAGATGGAATAAATCGCCTTGCTTTAAATACCTGCTAACCCTAAAAATCAATGCTTTAGTGCCACATCATCATTTAAATGCTGAGTATTTCCACTCTAGTTAAAGACGTTCATTGTCAGCTGTCTGCAGCTTCAGTGCAAAAGTGACAATATTGGACTTGAAGACCACATATTGGACAAAGCCAAGTTACATTATAACCCAGGCCAATTACCCAAAATGCGTGCATGTGGACAAAAAGCAACAAAAACGCATTTCAGCACAAGGTCTGAATAGAGCTGTACAATTTTCCTCAAACCACGTAAGACTGCATTTGCAAGCTGCCAGCAAAATGACAGGCGCGTTGCATATCAGGCCAAGGCACTTCTGACTGACTCTTACCCGCAGCCCTACAGCGAATACCCAAACCCTCCAGAAACAAGACGATTCGGGTCATTGGCTATCTATAACATGCTGTGAATTGTTAAGACTGTTGCTAATGTCAAAGCAAGGTTTGTCATTGTTAAAAATGCCATGCTGTGTTACTCAGTTCATGGCACAATATTGTTTCACAGCTTGGACCTGTTTACAGCAGTTTAATCGTTAAACCCTCTCAAATAATTGCCTAAAGTCTTAACCAGGGACTGAACTGTCAACACACGCAACATCATGTAGGTCCCTTCATGCTGTTGGGCCCAGGGCCGTATTCATAACGCTTTTGACAAGAAGTCAACCAGGATGTAACAGTTACAGTAATTATACTGCCAAGACAACAGTCTGAGCAGGTACTGATGGGCTTCACATAGGGCTCGGTGATATTCAATATGTCACGATATGGCAGATGTAGGCAAAATTAGTTTATTGCATTGAACATCAATTAAATTATTTGAACTGTAAACTCTTTACACATGTAAAACAAACCTTCAGCAACTACTTTTGTTAGTTTTTAACCACACTAGCAGCACGGCTTTATGGTCCTGCTCCAATATCTCACCAACTTTTGGATGGATTACCATGAAATGTGGTACAGACATCCGAGTTTTGTTTTGTTTTTTAGACGCTGAAGCCCAATGACTTCGGTGATCCTCTGACTTTTCCTCTTGCGTCATAAGCATGTTCACATTTCTGTTTTTTTTTTAAGTCAAATATATCAACAGCAACTCAACTATAAGTTGGATTGCAATTAAATTTTTTACACACATTCATGCCCCCTTCTGTATGAATTGTGATCACTTTGGTGACTTAACTTTCCATATAATAATCTATAATAGCATGGCTGTAGACAATTAGTATTATTATCATATCATGATACAATTCCACTGAAAGTCTGGAATGATAATCTTAAATTATTGCCCAGCTCGAGTTTCACATTATATGAAGAAACGAGACACTCTGGAACGTCGAAGGATATTCCAACCTGTGTTTTCTTGTTAAGCCATAGAAAGTGATTTAAAACATGGCTGAAAACTACATCTAAATGTGAATGAGGAGGCAAAACAGGTTGTAGGCCAGCAGTTGGATGCTTTTATGAATACAGCCCGTACTTTTCTTGACAGAAATAGTTTACACATCGTATTGATCCACATTATTCAAAGGATTTCCAATGACATGACTTCCTCAGTTTTAGGGATACCACAATTCCTGATACACACACCTCCTCTAAAATAAATCTGACCGTGATTTGTTTAGAAGATATTGATTTGCTTGCTCAAGAACAAATACCCCCAGTTGATTTGCGAAGTCTTGTTGCGCATTCTGTGAGTCAGTAATCTCACCCTGGACCAAAGGACCACCTACATTCCCTCAACAAATAAATAACAGCGTTAGATTTGTTTGTGATATTGAAATTGGTGGAGGACTGATACATTTTCTTAAAGCCACAAACCATAAACTGTCATCAAAA
>NTHP01000089.1:1372809-1386273 GCA_003416845.1 Oplegnathus fasciatus | reverse complement strand
GCCCCCCCCCCCCTAACTATTACAGTTTGTGGATCTGACTGATATTGGTGTCACAGGTTTACAGTGTGTGGAGTTATTGTTGTGAATCTATTATTGTCCTAGCACTTCACTTTAGGCATTACAAAAAATCCAAGACTTTTAAAATAAAGAGACATAATGTATTAATAAAAACTATAATAAAATAAAGACATTTTCTCTTTTTATACTATTCAAATAAATACTTTTTAACTATACTGTAAGTATCTCACAATTACATTCCCCCTGCCCTGAAGAAATCCCTTTCCTAAATAAAGTGGTGTTCTCCATTGTCTATAAAACAGCAATTAATAAATCTATCAATAATTTGTCACAGACTCTCCACCATGACACTTTGATATGAATAAATAAGAGGATTTACAGAGATGCCTCGTCATTACCTCTCAATATGCTTCAACATCCAAGTAAAACTCTTTTTGAGAGGCAGAATCAGCCGTGTGATGCTCAAATCTTTCGCCATCTGAGACTTTATCAGGACCGTCGAGTGTATACGCACAATTTTCAATTTTCTTTGTTTGCTACATTACCCTGAATCCCTTACGTTTTCCAAAATGGAGTGAAGAAGGAAAACTTACGGAGAAGGAAGGGACTTTTGGAAAGCTTTAAGAAGTCAAGAGCAACTGTGTCGGGGATTACTTTTTGACTTTCGCACCACATTGCTGAATCTACCTCCCAGTAAATTCCACTTCCTTTGAAACCCCATGGCTTATTTTTGCTACAGAGTAAGAGACGAACTAAAGCAAAATGAGCTAAACACAACGTGAATGAAAGACTGTAACGAACATTTGAAGAATGCGTTGATATTTCAAAATCTAGTCTGTGATTTTCTTCACCAGCCACTTGTCATGTGGTGGGAAGTCACTTTTTTTAGGGTCCATTTAAACCAAAGGCCCTTGGTTTCAATGAAGCTAGCTAACGAGATTTTAGCGGATGGTTTGTAATCTGTGTGACAAGAGTGTGAAGAAATTCTCTAACTTAAACTCAAAGCGTCCTTTTTAACATCAAGCCCCACCCCACACACACACTCAGGTTGTGATTTGCAGTTCCTGCTTACAAATGGGAACACAGAAAAGCACTGCACGTACGATACAATACGAACAATATTACCATGATTCCTCAGGCAAACAGTTGGGTCTTCATTAATAAAACCTGATAATGAGATTCTCTACCTGTTGCTCAAAGTGTCCTCCTGCACAGAGCTTCAGGTTTGCTTTTAATGCAGCAGTGAACGCTTGAGAAGAGTAGAGAATCACAGACTGCAAAGTGACAGTGTCCTGGGTGGATGAGAATGAAGGTTGGGTCAAAGGGTTAATTGATGTGTTGGACTTTTGTCAGATATGCATGGTTAGATGGTAAATGCACTGGTATATTGGATGTTGGTATGAATTATGAAGTAGTAGAGGTAAAGGGTGAGCGATGGATGGACAATGAGACAACAATGACATCATTATGCTAACGTTTTGGTCTCGTTCCTCTTCATTTTCTCCGCTCATCTCCGGTCCAGTTCCACGCCCTGCTCGTCTCCGGCCACCCTCACCTCATTCCGTCCATCGGGCTCGGCTCCGGTGTCGGCTGGGACTCGGCAACAGACCCCGATTTGCTTCCCGCCGGGCCGGGGCATCAGAAGAGGCCTCCGGGCTTCCAGGCGGCGCTGTGGACCAGGCAGGTGCAGCACTGTATGGCCTGCCACCAGCTTTGGCAGTTCAAGGGCTCCACGTTGGCCTTGGCCATCATCACTTTGGAGCTGGAGGTGCTCACGCCCGACTGGTTCTCCGTCTTCACTGATCTGCTGAAGAAAGCACAAGTAAGAGAGATGCACAGGTCTGCTAGGAAGGCTTTTTCCCCATGATTATCATCAGATACGTTGGAATCCGCATATATGTTTGTCAGTAAATAGCAAGAAATTGCAACACAGGAATGTCCAAAGATAAGTTTGAGATGGTAATTTAGAAACATTACATAGTTTGTCCACCAGAGGGCACTGACAGGTTTATTTTTCAACTGTAAAATGTCCTGCTCAGTACATATTTGGGTTTTTACTCATTTTTATCAACAATCTTTGGGTTTATGTTAAAAAGACAAATATTGTAGATTATTATCTGTTTGGTTTTATTTTTTACTCTCAAATAAAGATATTGGCATTATCCAAATCCAGTACATTCGTGGAAGTAATAAATGACTGCACAGCTTTTATTTGTGAATCCATAATATATCACTGTGCCGCTAATCACTAGAGTGATTTATTTATTGATTAACTGAAGCTGGAAAGGATGTTTTCAAGTTCTGAGTAAAGGACTTCCACTCTCCTGACTGCCAATCCATCATGGATTTCTAACTTTTTGTAAGCTAGCAGTCCTTATTTTTATCTTTAGATGTCCCACGCTATTTTTCCTCTCCCTTTCATCTTACGAACTTGCACCTTTGCAGTGCAGAATTAGCATTTATTTTTCCTCATACTGGAGGGTGCTTTGGATGAAGGCACATATTGGCACATTCAGCTCAACAAATGATCCTCTGTACTGCCAAGAACCAACACACATCTTTGGTTAAAGCAGCCGCCTCTACACATCCAACATTATCAGAATAACGATCACACTGAGGAAACTAAGGGAAGGAAAAGATATTTTAGTGAACGTTGCCACAAAAATTTACAACTTAAAGTGCTAATGCGCAAACCACAGTCCTGTGTGGTCCAATATAGAACTTTGAAAAACATCATGCCATTATGCTGAAACTGAAAGCCCACACAGTTGATCACAACGTTCATCTCAGAAATCATTCTTTAATCATTCCTACTGAAAGGTAAAGTAGTTCCAGCTTAGAGCATATAACATTGTAACATACACTCATTTTGTCTTTACTCTCCCAGGTCGATAGTGGCGAGTTGATCCACTGCAAAGAGATGGTGGACGAGTACCTACACAGCCTGGAGTTCTCCCTGCCGGCTAACGCCGTCTACATCTTCGACAGCGCCCAGATCCAGGACGCGGAGCGAGCCTGGAGCCCCACGCAGCACCTCAGGCCGGCCAGGAGGGGGCGGGGCGGTGGAGAGCAGGGGGACTCCGACGAGTATTACGACGGTTTCAGGTGTTTGTATAACGAGGAGACGACTCCAGGGGCGGAGGGGAGCAATGTTGAGGGTTTGTTTGATTCTCAGCAGAAAAATGTCTCGCCCTGCCCGCCACTGCACCCCGCTGTCAACTAGTCAGACATGTATTCACACCGCCCACCTCTTACAAGTGTACAGTGCTCCCATTTCAGTGAGAAGTCCCAACATACTGTAATTCAGCACGTGTTCACGGGGCACTGACGACTGAAATCTAGATGTTGCTCACCTGCCAGAACATTTACGGATTGATTTAAAAGATTTAAGAAAATAAAGGCAGAAACTCTCTCTGTGGCCTCCCTGAGGTCAGCTTTAGATATTGTTTTAGTCTCTTCTGTGCACTTGTCCACACCCAAATGTGAATCTGGAGGTGTGTATGGATCAGTGTTCGAGTTAACCTCTTATTCTGATGCCATGACTTGTTCTCTGTGTTGACAGCCGGGCAGTTGAAGAGAAATTGTGATCTGAATGTTTCTCCTCATTTCAGTGTTATTGGTCCATTTAAGTTCTCTACCTAATGTCATTTTTCCTACTTTTTAACCTACCTGTCCTTTATATCCACCACAAATTGTTTTGTTTAACAGGTTGGAGGTAAAGGATAAGAATTAGGTAGTTGTGTGTGTTTTTATGAGCGTGGTTGAGGCCAAGAATGGCTTTTTTTTTATGTTTGAGAGTTTGAGATCCTGATTTTGTTTGTTTGTGAGGTATCTTGGTGCTCAGGTTCCCCGCAGAGCCACATAGCACTTTGAGATTAAGCACAAGCTTTTTTTAATGCAAATAATTATATTTTTTCACAACCTTTTTTATTATTATTTTAATCTCTTACTTACTTGTACTAAACATTTTTGTGCTGTGTTTATTTACCAGTTATTTACAGAAGCATTTTACAAAAGCTTTAATTTCATGACTAAATGCTGCAATGTTTTTATTTCATCACTGCTTCCACCTGTGTTGATTTTTTTCTTCTTTTTTTTTTTCTTTATGCAACTGTTGTTACATATCAAACAAGAGCACCTTTGTGAGATTAGTTCAACACTAGAGCAGAATGACAAAAACTTGTCATTTTGACATCATGAGATTACCTGATTAGTGATCCAGCATTAATGGTCTCGTTTAAATTTATCTAATTTTTTTCTTATTGCATACTGTATGAGAGCACCAATAATCATACCCCAAATACTGTCACGTTATTGATATTGAAGTACTGGGATAAAAGTATCCTGTTTTATTTTGTAAATACCACCTGGTTATGTCAGACCTGTTTCATCACAATACTGACATGTAAACTGAAAATGGTGACAAAACATTATGCTCCGATTTAAACTGTATTTAATGTTGGCTGATACATGAACACGCAGTGTGTCCAAACAGTTGAAGCCTGTAGATACTGAAGATATTCATTCTTTGACTCTAGGCTGCTGAAATCAGTTACTGTGTTCAGGGGGAAGCCAGTGATGTTTTTTTTTTTGTTTGTTTGTTTTTTTAAATGTGAACTGGTTACTGTCTGTTTTCTCAACTGTTAAGTCTGCTTCGACTCATGCAGTCCAGCTGGATGGTACACCGGTGACCAATGTAAAAGTTTTTATTTTTTTCATATTCCTTCATTTACTGAGGCAGCTATATCTTATTGTCTGGTCAACCACAGAAATAAAGCTATGACTTCAAAAGTCTGAAGTGTCATGTTGTGGTTTGTCAGTTTCAAAAGGTTGGAGGAGCTTTCCTGTCATTGGAAGGTTGCCACGTTTAGTGCTGCGTTGAAGTTCACAACACATGTTCTCATTATCGTCAGAGACAAAGTGTCCTTGAGGAAGCTACTGTAATCCATACTTTTATCCATACTCTTGTTTCCATAAAGATAGTTATACTGGTATGATTTGGATACATGCAATGGACACTACTTTTTTGTTCCATTGTGGAATTTTTAAAGGTACTATCTAATTTACACTCAGAATTCGGACCCTTAAAATAAATGGACAGTAAATATGATGGGAGTGATTTCGGACACAGCTGAGGTCTAATCATCCAGGGTAATTGATAGCGCCTGTATGGCTGTGCAGGGCCTTCAGGGTTTATCTATGGAAGCCCATTACCACCAGGAAAAAAAAACCTTCATAATAAAATACATATGGGTGAAACATTTGAAATGATTAAAAACATTTTATTTCAGAATTTTGACTCACTAAGTTCAAATTTGGACTTTCTAAATCAGAAATCAAATCAAAATTAAAAGACAGAGCGGTTATTATATGTACTTCTATAAGTCAAACTTATTATGGTAAATCAATATTTTGACTGCGTCTCATAATTTTGACTTAGAAAATCCAAATTTTGATTTACTGAGTAAATTTTCTACACTAATTTGAAATTATTAAATAGTAAATCCAAGTTAAGATACTATCTCATAATTTAAAAGTGGTAAATCAAAGGTTTGATTTATAATTTTGATTTACCGTGAGTATTTAATGTCTATCTGGTCCACAGTTTGCCCCATTATGACTTAAGTGTACTTATGTGTGGTTAACAACATCTCAGCCTTCATAATATAATTTCCTAGTTTCTCAAGTAAACCTCTCAAAACCCTGTTTGACTACAGCACTCTACCTCAAGCCTATAAGATGTGTACCACCATGTTATCCTGCATGTACAGCATGTAGAACAGACTGTCAGAGAGCCATTATCACTGAGCTTTGTTAGCAGAGCTTGTTGGTGTACCAAAGGATAGACGGAACAGAGAGCTCTGAACAGATTGTACTGCTGGATGAGATCCAGTGAGCCCTGCAGGTGGTGGACAGAATAATAATAGTGCTGGCAGAGCCTTCGCAGTGAACAGAAAACCATTACTATTGGAAGATCTCAATACTATGCTGTGACTTCCTCTGTCTGTTTTCAATGAAACCGCTCGATAAACATAATACAGGAAATGATAATAAATAAAGAAACTTACAGTGGTTGTTCAGTGGTGTTCTTCAGACAAAACAAGACATTTGAAGATGTCACCCTGGGCTCTATGAAACTATGCTGGGCATTTTTCACGGTTTTCGGATGTTTTACTGAGCAACCAATTAATCCATTAATCTAAAAAGTAACTGGCACATTAATCGATAATGAAAATAATCATTTATTTAAGCTGAGGCTTGTATGTTTTCCTGAGTTGAGGGCCCAATAGATATTATTCTAAATTCATATTGACCAAATTAAGTACATAAAAGGAATTATTCTGGAAGATACTCCCTTTTTTAGAGATAATAAACTACCTTAAATTAATGGTACACCTCAGTGGTGGAAAAATCCTAACACAACCTACATTATCCATTCCATGTTGCAACTATCTGTGTTTTCATATTAGACTGAGGACAAGCTGAAAGGGAGACGATGTGAGGAAGCTTTTACTGAGTGCTGAGATGCAGCCGTGTGGTTTTTAAACAGGGCAACAGCCGGCTGCAGTTCGTGTTAACACGCATACTGTATAAACACACACGTCTCACTCACACTCACACACACTCACACACACTCACACACACTCACACACACTCACACACACTCACACACACTCACACACACTCTCTCACACACACTCACACACACACACACACACACACTTCCTCCACAGACACACAAAGTCAACAAAATTCACATATTTCTCTTTTTCACACACACTTCTTCCTTTCCACCTTTGGCAAACCCACACTGTAAACGTGTCGTCTTGCACACCCACACCCACACACACCCAGCTGAGGTCAGCAGCACGGTGGTGAAAGCAGGGAGGATTGTGTGCAGACTGAGCAAACATCTCACAGCTCTTCAGTTAGGGATCACTAAACAGGAAACACTGCGTCTCAAGCTGACAGCTGTTTGGGTTACAGATGAGGCCCACAGCCTCTGCGTGTTGTCTTTGTGTGTGTGTGAGGGAATAAGTGTCTTCACCTGCCTGTGTTTCGCTTTCATCTCCCTCCCGGATGAATATCGTCAAACAAATGATAGCAGAGAGACACATCAAAGTCGGGAGGGGGTTTGCATTTATTTCCAACGACAGACAGTAAATACAGCTGCTCTCTTCTCCGTCTCCGAGTGTAAACTCCTCTACAGCGAGCTGAGGCTTGTATGTTTTCCTGAATCCTGTGTGTGTGTGTTTATACTGGCTTCACGTTTGTGTGTGCGTCCACTGTCACAACATCAAGGCGACCTCTCATGGTTTACAATAAAGTTACATTACTTATGGACAATGTACACCGTCATATGTGCTTCTTACAATAATATCATATTCAAAAACTAGTACATTTTGCATATTAAGCTGGGTAAGCTCTAGAAAATATTCACATACATTTATTGAGTTAATATGAAACAGCACCAAAAAATTGCATACGTTTTTATTAAGACTTAAGAATAAGTTTTAGGTTGTCAGTACCTATGTATATGCAGTGATATATACAGTATACAGGTACTCAGTTTTATTGCTTGACATAAAGTTATTAAATGTATTACTTGGGCTCATTTGATACAGGGATTTATTCTACTGTGAAATGTACTTAATCGAAATTCTCGTGATTACCAAAAGGTTAACAGACACACGTGGACAACATTTCAAACAGCGCAGGTATTTAAAAAAACTTTAGGAAAGGCTTGATTTCACCGATTTCTTCTATTACTAATTTAATTATCAGTCCTATAAAATCAAGCACACCCTAAACTTTTTTTAAAATACCCGACGGTTTCAAAAGACTTGCCCACTGTGTTACACTGTAGTACCCAAAAGGTTTGAAGGGCTTGAACCTCTCGTTTCTGTGTGAATAACTGATGGCAAAACACAAAAAACCAAACAGAAAATCTTTAAGTCACAACATAGAAAAACAAAATGCATATATATATATATATAAAAGTGTCAAAAAAACAAAAAAAACAAACATAGAATGAAAGATCCTGAATAAATGAGATGGCCACTGTTGGCAAGTGAACATTTTTCCTCATCATCTCTCACCATCTTTCACTCTTTTCTCCCCTCTGGCTTCATCATCATCATCATCATCCTCAGTGTCTTTGGTCCATGTGCACAATGTCAAGATGGAATGTCAAAACAAAAAACAAACAAACAAACGAGACAAAATAAACAGGTGTTGTCGTTGCTATGGTGATGGAGGACAAATCCATGGTCGTGTGTGGGAGGGTATACAGCGCCCATAAATTAACTGAAAAACAATGACAAACAATAAACAAAATAAATTGAATGAATAAACAACTACTTTATGGAAATAATAAATGAGCAATAAAGATTTGTAGTGTTGAAGCAAAGAGGTGCTGCAGTTCAGTGCTTGTGTTAGTGATTATAAAACAACTACGTTCAGTGATGTAGTTAATCTGTCCGCCAAGGGAGCGCTACATTTTCCTTTTCAAACATCACTTTTCAAAAATTAATCACGTAAAAAGCAAACTACGTATCTGTAGAATCTCCCTCACAAAACCACAAAATGGAAGATCAGTCTGCTACAGCAGCACTGAGAGCAAAGTGTGTGAGCAGCCACAAGATGGAGCCACATGTCTTCACATAAATTCTCAGATTTCAAGCCTCAGTCAGTATGACTGGTGGGACTACATTAACTACAAGTCCTGTACAGTTCACATCATTGCAGATCATTGTCTGAAGCTTAGCATACATCATTTCCAATCTCCCAGACAGCCATTAGTTTTATTCTCAGTACAACCTGAAGATGAACTTGCTGCGACTTAAAACCTGCTCTGAGATGCATAAAAAATATATCTTTACAGGAGTCTCCCATTTTCTATGAGTTTTTTCTGAGAACTCTTCCTTGGTGGTGAGGTGAGGGGACCTCCAACATCCAAGATTTAAGAGATGGCTGCAGACATACTGCATACATTAGCTGCATAGCAACTACCTGAGCACTACACCCATATAAGATTGTGGAACAATATGCTGTGAGCCTGCAGTCGGCGTTCTAATTTATCCAAGAAGTGTTGGATAGGGCTGACAGGTTTGTCCGCTTACATTTGGCCACATAGTGTACATTGTTGGTAAATCACAACCAGAGGAAGCTGAAGGTTCCTTGAATGCACCTTTGAGGAAGGAATTTTAAAAGCAACGCCTACTGTAAACTGCATCACCGCACATTAAAAACAGAGCTTTGACAGGAAAGTAAATGCAACTATAATAATTATAATAATGGGTCTGCTGCATGTCTGCAAGTGTCATATTGTACTGAAATGAACAGAAACCAACAGCTGTCTGGAAGATAAAAAATAAATATAGAAACTTATGCTTTGTAAAAATATGTTTAGTTCATGAGACAAAACATGAAAAGCCTATATTTTAGTTATACCTCTGCCATCGTAAATACACAGTATGTACCATCAGCATATTCTGCTTCATCTATTTATAAGCGAAGCTTTTGATTGCCTCAGAGAGTGAGTTCACTGGATCCTCCCTGAATATCCTGAATAATTAGAGCGAGGCAAAAGGAAAGAGTGAAAGGACAGGAAATGTTAAGCTCGGGCAGGACAAAAAGGGGAGGAAGTTTCCTTAACACATGCCAGGGCTTTATAATAGCCGAAATGCTTGTGTACTGGAGATAGGTCGACAACTGCACGGAACATTCAGTGAAAGGCTCACTGATGTGACACTTGAGACTTGTAGACAGGGGTTAGAGAGAAAAAAAGAGAAGGTAGGATACAAAAAAGGAAATCATTTCAGGATTTAAGGCACCGAATAAAAAGACAACAGGATTAGTTAAAGAAAGGAACAGGGTTGGAAAAAGCAGCTTCCTGCTATGGAAAGGAGATTGAGGCGAGTGGGTGACAGAAAGGCGGGATTGGCTTACTTTTTCTTGTCCTTGTCTTTCTTGAGGGGCTGAGATAAGGAGAGCGTCTCGGCTGCCACCTTCTTCCTGTTGAAGGCGTTCATCTCCTCCTCCAGGTCTCTCCGCTTCTCCTCCACCTTCCTCTTCTCCTCCTGGTGCATCCGCTTGAGCTGCTCGAACTTGTCGTGCAGCTGAGAGGGAGGAGACGATGGCGGTGATGGAGGGACGGGGACAGACAGGCAAAGAAAAGACACCCAGAAGTTAGAATAGGAACACCAACGCCTTTTCTGAGCTTCATTTATCACTGTACCGATCAATATTACTTATATTAAAAATGGATGTGTAATATAAAAGCTCATAGTGACAAACCCACAGAGAATATTCTGCACTTTTCTTCAGCTTTACGGAGCCTTTTAGTCTATTTTGGACCATTGTTCTGGCTTTTTAGGCCTGCAACTGCACTTTTGCAACAGGCTGCAAATACAAATTCGAACTTCACTTGAGACTGACCTCTCTCTCCTTTTCTTTCAGTTCTGCTTCCGTCTCTTTTACTTTGTTGACAAACATTTGTCGCATCTCTTCCTCTTTACGCTGCAGGTCCCCCAAGAACTCTTTCCTCTTGGCCTCGTACGTCTCTTGAAGACTGGGGAGAAGAAAAGACAGGACAGGAGTGAAAACAGACAGGAATAGATTAGGTATTGTCTCTAAACAATTGAGACTCTCCCTGCTGTTGACACTTGAGTGTCTCTGTGGTTTTGGATTCTGTGTTCGCGCATGTGTGTGTGTGTGTTTTCACCCTCCATGTACTCTCCCTCTCTCTACCTGAATGGCTGGCTGTCAGGATCTGTGTCTTTGAAGCCCATCTCCTCCAGCTTACAGCGTCGGTACAGCTCGTAGTGGCGGGCGTGGGTCTGCTCCCTCAGATCCTCCATGTTGACCCTGATCAGCATCTCTCGGAGCTTTACAAAGTCGCAGTGGCTCTCGTTCTCGACTGGAGGGAGCATACGCACAAGTGTTAGGACAGCGGATGCGGTTCAGGTGATCATCATAGTTATTTCCGATACATGATGATAAACTCTGCTATGGTGTTGTAAAATTAGTTTTGGTTGTGTTATTGAGCCGGCATTAGAGCTACAAATGTGCAGTCATGTCTCGTTTCAAATTCTTAGTCTCTAATTCTCGCTTTCATTCTGTGCCTGGCTGTCTTTTTCACTGCTTCTAACTTATTTTAACACCCCATCTGTCACCCTGTTTCCCTCCCTTCCTTTCCATTTCTCAGAAGCAGGAAATCATACCACATCTCTACAGGAATGTGAAGCAGTCTGCACAAAATACACTGGATAAATCACATTTGGCCTCCGTTAAATTAAACCAAATCTATCACATTTCGCCAACAGGCAGGAGTTGATAAATTGGGAGATATTCTACACTTTTCGTGTTCATTTTTTTCTACTGGAGCAACTTTAACAACTTCACTTTAGTTTCACGTCTGAGTGACTCTCACACTTAAATGGTGGGAAAAGGGCAGGAAGCGTTTCCTGCCTGACAGACTGACAGCAGAGGGGAGTGTATGCGTGTGTGCCCTGGGCATCATTTCCATTCTGATGAAGCCTTTTTACTCATAGGTCACCTCATTCACTCCATTGCAACAATATGGTCTGTTCTGGAAATTAAAATGTTGATTGTTCACTCTGTTAGAGGCCAGAACAAAGGTCAACATGGGAATAGCAAGTTGGCAGGGGTGCCTGAATATGGACTGAACCTATCTGTACTGAGAATCAGCCTCTGGTCTTTGAGAATGTGTGGTTAATAATGTGGCAATACATAGGCAATAATAGTCAGCCACAGGGTTTTCTCCCAGGACACACCAAGTTAAATTTAATACTTTTTAAGACCTTTTTAATACCACAACATCTCCAACAACAGCCAGCAATCACATACAAAAACATTTTATAACAAACATTACGGCCTAGGCAGGCAAGATAAAATATTTAAGACTTTTGTAAACTTTTCGAGACCTGCAGATACCCTGCAGCCTGCCTGGCTCTCCTGTTCTGCACTGTTCTCATCAAGAAAAATCATTCCTCCCTTTGAAAATAAAGTTTTCCCTTCTTGACGTTATTTTTCCCCCCATTTAAAGACTTGATAATACCCTCATAGTCTATGTGGAAACTTGGAAAACTGTTAATTATTTGATATGCTCAATCTCCTCCAATATTTAAATGAGGGCACACTAAAGTGCCAAAGTACTAAAAACCTGGAGCAAAAGCTCGAGCAGCTGTGGTTCGGTGTATAACTTGATACATCTCGGTAAAACACACAGAGGAAAAATAACTTTCCCCTTTAAAGGAAGTTAACGTGATCAACCTGTTCGCAAACTTCAGAAAGATGCCATAAAGAGCTTTTTTGTTGTCTCAGGTGTGTGTGGTGGCCAAGGGCACGTGCAGAGTGAAGGCACATGGCCTTTCAGGGTCTGGAGCGTATGCAATGAACCCCAGGGTAGCAGTGGGATGTATGTTGTGTTTAAATACCACCACAAGCTGTGAGCTCTGGAGATGTAAAGACAGCAGTAATGGTGATTGAAAAAGCCCAATTAGCATGGCATTTGGCTTCTCATCATGGAAAATGCTGGGAAAGCGGTCTGCAGTGCCTGATAGCGAACCACAATGTAGTATCAAAACATTGCAACATAACACAGTCAAAGTGCCTGAACAACCAAAAACATCCAAAGAAATAAGACTGTCTTTCATTAGCCTAGGACAAAAAAGCAAGTGAATAAGCACTAACTCACCCTTGTCTACTTTAACGCTTTCGGACCCAAAATAAGTGTTTAAAAAAAGATGTGAAATAGAAGCTGTATGAATCACTCTCTCTTATTTTTACACAAATTTGCTGGTTGACCACACATCATTAGTGGGAATATACAAGTTAAAAAGAGAAATGAGCTGTTCTCTGGGGCTGCATCCAGGCTACTGAAATTGCCTGTTCATTTGGCATCTAATAGTCTCTCTGTACTGGCCCCCCTGCTGAGGGCTGAACAAGGGCCAATCCTCTGACTGACTGCAGCACTGAGCCCTCAAGATATCCGAGCACAGGGCTCTGTAGAAACACACACACACACACACACACACCAGCATGAGAAGAGAAATATACAGAAACACACAAATACAGAAGAATGGAGGAGAATAGACAAATGGCTGCAAATAAATCTGCAGTTATCAAAAATGAATGGAAATAGACAAATGTGTAAAATGAAAATACATGAAAACACCATGTTGCAGACAGACTGGCCCCCTTGGTCATCTCACCAAACATAAAAATGATCCATGTGCCTCAGGCTGATCATCTGCTCCTGTGTCTTTGATAAGGCTTTAGCATCTTTTGAGTGCAGACAAACAGCATTATCTATATGATAGTAGCGGCTCTAAAGCCACATGGTGAATTATGTTACAATATCTGGTAGTTTTGAGTAAGATATTAGCAGAATGTACAGAAAATATGAGATAAAAAGATTAA
>NTHP01000089.1:1214899-1365092 GCA_003416845.1 Oplegnathus fasciatus | reverse complement strand
AAAAAAAAAAAAAAATCACATAGCCTGATATTTCTGGCACTTTTTGTTTTAATCTTACATAGGGGAAATATCTGTATATGAAAGGACGGAGGAGAGTGTTGGTGTTCAAGGGATACAAGAACCATGTTGATCTGAGTCTTTGTAATGTCAAAAAATATTAATATTATATTAAAACGATTATTTTTGTTATCTATTAATCTGCCGATTATTTTCTCAATTAATCGTTTGGCCTATAAAACATTAGAAAACAGTGAAAGATGCCCATCATAATATGTGATGACCTCGTCAAATGTCTTGGTTTGTCCGACCAATAGTCAAATCCCAAAAATATTAAATTTATTATAATGCAAATTTTCACATTTGAGAATTTTTTTTGAATTTTTGCTGGAAAAATAACTTAAATGATTAGTCGATTATCAAAATAGTTGCCGATTAGTTTTCTGTCGATCGACTAATCGATTAATCGACTAATCGTTTCAGCTCTAGTTGCCATGGAGTCAGTTAGCAGGCTGTGGGCTACAACTTGTGCCAACTTGAGCTTTGTTTCAGCCTATATTTGTTTACATTTTGGCAAACTGGCACCATTAAAAGTATGCTGAATTATGATCATGATAAAAACCATATACATTTGACTGATTGTATTATGAGACATTTTATAGATTAGCAGGAAATATCAATCCTTGTTTGTCAAATGACCTCTATAAACTGTATCCTCTACATCCTAATAATGATTTCCTCCAAATCAAGAAAAAAAATCTTCATGTAAAACAAAGGACACCTCCTTCAGGCTCTTATCTCTTTTCCTGCCTTCATCCACCACAAACCACACTCTGGTGGGCCTTCAACCATCCTCTGTAGGGAGGGGCGATTCGTACGCCATTTACAAGAAAAACACCATTGTCTAGCCTTGACAGCAAACTCTACAGACTCTGTGTGTGTGAGGGAAAAGTTGTTTCTGGTCTGCTTCCCTGGTTTTTCCTGTGACAGCACTATCTGGCAGACACGACAGCTCTGTTTATTTATCTTTAGTTTCCAGATAAAAGTTAATATTCACACACAGTAATGCTCCTCTTGACGTGAATATAACCTCAGCACAGAAATAAAAAAAGAAACCGTGGACACTAATTCTGCTCTAAAGATGGAGCCACTCTTGAAATGCCTCACATGGCAATGAAATGTATTCATGATGACCTGAATGTAACAGTGTCAGGACTTGAATCCTCACTTGTATCATTTATTTTTGCTCCAAAACAACTGGTCTATTAATTGAAATTAATCATCATCAAATGCCAAACAACCACCAATTCCAGCTTCTAAAATGTGAATATTTGCTGATTTTCTATAATTTTATACTTTTAGGTTTTGGACTGTTGGTTGGACAAAACAAAAACTTGAAGATGTCACTTTGGGGTCTGGGAACATATAAAGGACATTTTTTCTGTGTTATTGACATTTTACATGCTAAACAGTTCACTGAAAAATAACCAGTATGATGAATCAACAATGAAAATAATCATTAGTTGAAGCCCTGATTTATTTGTGACTTGGTCAGGCTCTTCTCTAGGCTTGTAGAAGAAAAGCAGGTACTTTTTCTCGTCAACCTGTAGCCATCTAGAGCGCAGAATAAAACTGCAAAATACGCAATGAGTAGCTGCTGCAAATATTGCCTGAAACACATTTATTGTATCTAGAAAAGAGACCACTGCATAAACAACCCCATCAGGCCCGTAAAACAAAACAGTGTCACATCCACACTGTGGTCACTCAACACTGGCTTGCTTTCAGATAAAACAGTGGTCATATTTCACATAGTGGAAAGATTGCTGGGGCAGAGCCACTGAGGTCAGAGTGGTGTTCACCGTGGCCACCCACTCAGGATAAAACCAAGTCCACTGTTGCACTCACAATGCTGTAAATAATTTTGAATAGAAGCGCCAACATTGCTGTTATTTTACACTTTCTGGCACTGTGCAACTGAAAAAGGCCAGTGAGTAACCAAAATGTACCTTACAGCCATACTGTGAGAGTTTGGTTCATATGAATGGATGGGGAGATTTAGGAGAGGTAAGCTACTTTGCTTTCACTGATATTAGGGGAGCGTATAGCAGGTAAGCTGCTGTACGATAGCAAACACATTCAGCCCAAGTTAACCGCTTTGCTGTGGTTCATATACTGCGATACAGATAATATATTTAGCTCAGGTAAGCTTCCATGTCTTGCTTCAAAGCAAGGGGTACAGAGAGTTGGCTGTGTATGCTGTGGTGGTTTGGATGGTATCAGGGGACAGTTGGCAAACGCACGCTGCCAGGTTTTGATCACTCTGTTGGCTGGTAAAGACAGCACAGAGGCTCAGTGGTCAGCGCTGTCACCTCACAGCAAGAAAAGTGCTGAATTTGGATCTTGGCCTTTTCTTTGTCATGTCCTCTCTGTTGTTTGTGTGGGTTTCCTCTCAGGTCAGAACAGTATTCTTGCTCCTCATAGAAATAAAAAAGAAAAACAGAAGTACTCCTGTCTATGACCATGTGACAAAATCAGTTTTTCTGAAGTGCTCATAAAACAATCAACTGTCCCTTGCGGGTGGCAGTTGGCTGACGCATCCGGTCATTGTTTTCAATAGTATCAGGAGACATTTGGCAGAGATGGACAGCCGTGCGTTGATAGTTGGCAGAGGTAAGCTAGCAGGTTTTGGTCACAAGCTGACCATCTGCTTTGTTCTGGATTCATTATCATTGCATCACCAGACACAAGCAGGGCTAAAGCTGCCACCTTGTCGGTCCTACAGCAGTACTATCAGTAGTTATATGTATATGAAACAACAAAACATCATCAGTGAGGCTTAAGGTGTCGTGACAGGACGTTAATAAGCATATACACATCCCTAAAATCACACAAGCAAATGCCCACACTTTGACAAAAAGACATTAATGGCATTTTGTCATCCACGTACGTGCAGCTTTCTCATTTAAGTGCTTGTAAATATCCAAGACGTCAGTATAATATAGGGTAAACAAGCACATAAAGAGTTGCAGACACACAAGTCTTGATCTTTGCATTTTAACCGCCTCTTTCTCTGTCATTCCTTCTCTTCTGGGCTTTGTGAACATGTGCTTTGAAATGTTTTGAGGATCTTTTCCCTTCCTGAAATTCCACACTTCCCACACTTTGACACCAAGATTTAGGATCAAAAACCACTGAATGGTTTCAGCTGTGTTTATCACTGAGCAGTTTTCAAAAACATTTTATGAAAATGTCAAGAGGTTGAATTTATTCAAGTGTGTTTGTTATCAAGCAGAAAGAAATAATCGTTATCAATGTCCTATATATGTATGTCTATAAATTCTTTGTTTAATATTAATGCCTACGTATTTCTTTGGATTACAAAGAAAGAGATCTGGTAGATAACATAAGTGGCAATAGCTACAATGGCAAAGCAGCTACAGAGACTCAATCTCCAACAGAAAAATTTAAGGAAAACCTCAGCAATGACCTCTTATCGCCAGAAATTTCCCCAAAATTAAAATATAAATAATAAAATCTTAACAAATACAACATGGCTCCAACGTGGACCTTAAAATTCAATTATTTACCCTCTCTGACTCTGTCCTTCCCCACTAAAACTCACTCTCTCCCCCCTCCCTTTCTTTCACGCTCCAAGTGCTGTTGTGATGAGATTTTTTCCACCAGTTGTCTAATTGAGACCAAGCCAGTGATTGTGTCTCCACTGAGCTGCACTCATCGGACGTATGGCAAAACGCGGATCCACTGACCAATCATCTGTGCAGTAATACTCGCACAAGAGTAATGAAAAAGTCGCAAATCAATGTGGTTCTGAATGTGACTATTGACTGGTGTACGGCTGACCTGTAAACTGCAAATATGTCAAACCAGAAACAATGTGTCTTATCTTACATACATTTCTACATTATAGATGGCAATTCAGCTGGCTTTTAAGAGTGAAAATACTCATATAGGGCACGTCTTCCCAAAACTCTGGGCTGTTAAAGTCTAACCCTTAAACCTTTTCCACAGTAACAGCCAAATAACTTCACTCCAAAGAATGCCATGTGAACTTTTCTTGATATCCTATACGATGAAATGGAAGCATGCACAGTCACAACAACATTTTTCTTTTCGCTTTATTCTTTTAGGACACTGAGAGAGTCCACACCCCAGCAAAAAGATCAGGGATCTCCATGTCACAGTGAAATGCACACCGGTCACAGTGAAAGGGAGGTCGGATTTCAGCAACACTGATAGTTATTCACAGACAATGGGAAAGGACTGGGAGTGTGTGCTTTTTGCCAAAGGGGAAGACCACAGTATACTATATATGTATGTGTGTTTCTGTGTCAGTCGTGTGTACCTTGCTGTCCAGTTTTTTCATAGTAACGAGGTCCAGGGACTTGAGGGAGTGTCCTGTCGGGGCGATGAAATAAAGGCAGATGTGGATCCTGGTGTCGTGGTAGTTAAACAGCGAGCGTTTGATCTTCAGCTCTTCCTGGAGATAGTTTTCAAACTGAGTGTCGATGTAGTCAACGATGGGCTTGTAACTGTGGAGACAGCCAAAGAGAAACTGTGAGGATTTATGTCTGTGGCTAAAAGCATAAATATTTGTCTTCTTATTCATGCATTGGTAATGAATATAAAAGGAAATATGGACTTGTCACTGGGGAAATGAACCGAGACAGTTATGTTTTCAGTAACTGTGCGATCTGATTCTATGCCAAGATCTCAGCTTAGAGCTGTACAGCTTAGTGCTGCATGAAATTTGTGCTCAGCTTATGGAAGTCTGGTTGAAACTAATCACAGAGGCTGCAAAACATCCTGTCCTCTCTCACAGTGCCGTGATGGCCTCTGCAGCCTAAAGTGTCACCAGTAAATCAAAGAAATTAGTAATGTGCGGTATGAAACACAGTTTTGTAGTATTTGCTCATGAGCGTTTTGCATGTGTAGCAAAACAAACGAGACCAGAAAGGTACTTTATGTCAACACAATTCTGGATGTATATCAATTCATCAAAAGCTAAGTCCATGTTTTTTTTTGGCAGATTTATCTAACTCACTAGAACATTGAGATTCACTTTGCAGAGACATACCCGGACTGCTGCGTTGGAAAACATTACCCACTTGTATAAATGAGATAAATACATGAATAATATTTTTCCATTGGGATGCACTGTAACGTTCTTCTAGTAGCGATGAGGAGTCAAAACAAGTGTTTCTGACTCTGCTCTGTTTTCTCAATGCAGTGATTATCAAGTTTAAATGTCAGGAAATATTAAATGTCCTTTATTAAAATGATTATGTTTGTTAACGCAGCAGTACAGTTCATCTCTGCAAAACTGTTTTTAATGTCTTTCAACAACAAAACGGTCACCAGCCTGATAATGTTAGGGTCATGAGAAGAGTTTGAAGATAATTTATGCCATATTCTCAGCAAGCTTGTTTGGAGCAGTTTACTTGAGTGTGCAGCTTAAACTCATTTGGTTCAGTTAATTTGAGAGAGACGAGAACGAGACCATTAGAAGTCTGCCACATATTTAACAAACTGCATCACAGCGGCCTGAAATGCAACTCTCTTTCAAGTGAGCTTGTGGTTTATTAGTCACCATAGATACAAGTCTCACAGTGATAGCTGAGTTTTCATGATGCCACTTGGCATTTTCAGACTACATACCTCTGCTGTTGTGATAAATTGGTTCCGATAATCTGTGTTTCGATAAATTTGTTCACTATCCACGAATTCCACCAGCCTCACCTATAATTTATGCCTCAAAAAGGTTTTAAACAGATATTGCTATTGTTCCCAAACAAAAAGCTTATGTTGCGCTGCTATATTTGGGCACTACACGTCCACCTCAGCCTCACTGGTTACAGCAGCTTTCACATTTCCTCCAGCTCTCACTGACAAGATTGACAAGCAAACATGTTTGAAAGCAATTGTAATATTGAGCAATGTCAAACATCTGAAACAGCTTCTCAATCAACATCAGTCACAGGCAACCCCAATGCTTCAAAGTGGCTGAAGTGCAAGCCTCGTGATGAGGTCTACAAGAAGTGTGCACTACTGTTCTGAGTCTTTTGAAGTGAGAACACACTCTGAGTCACCAACAAGAAACAAGCCCAAAATACACAGTTTCAGGGGTATGAGGAGACAGAACTTTAAATTTGATAGTCAGATGTTTCTTTGTGTGCTCTTAACTGGTACAGTGAGTAACTTCTAACAGCAACAATACCAAAAGTATAGCTTACTAGTAAAATGATTAGTCATGTACTCCTGTTAACCACCATATTTCACATACATCCCTGCTAATGACTTAAATTAGCAGCAGGCTATGCTGGTAATCTTGTCAAATCCTAAACAGCAAGTCTTCCTACATTCTATTTTACAGCTCAGAGTGAGACAAAAGTCCCAAAAATATATTCTATATCCTCAGCCAGCACCATGTTTACAGTCATCTGTCCTCTCCCTTCACATCCATCTTCAATCCTCTCTGTGGAATGCACCAACTTTGACCTTTTGAAGCTCTCTCAGTGTGCATTTACAGTCTGCTGCAGGGTCCGTCCTTCAGCATGCTGGTTTATACAGGCTACAGAGAAAGCTGCTATCAAAGGGCGTGAGAGTGCTGCTTGCTGGCTTGGTCACAACAAGAACACACCATTCCACAGCTGAATGTTAAAAAAAAAACTATTTCCTCTTCATTGCTGTCCCACCTCGTCTTGTTTCCATCCTACAGAGAGAACCAAAAATGTGCAGAAAACCTGGACTGAGATTAGTTTGTGTCTGTTTCTCTCATTTGTAACCCTAGGCAACATTGACCTAATTTGGGCAAAACTATGGCGTTGTCATCTTGCAAATAGAAAGGAGGGTTTGGATAAAGATTGACAGAAAAATCTGTCGTTACAACAGTCTGAGGAGTCAAATGGAAAACACACTGAAGCATGTGTTTCAAGCATGTGCTCCGAGTACCAGATGAATGGAATTTGACTCATACAATGAGTACTGTTTATCAGAATATATCAAAACAGTCCTAATGCAGTAAATGGAGCTGTTGGTGAGATTTACCATGGTTTGTTTTATACACAGTGTCATCTAAATCCTGCTACAGCTTGATTTAAACCAAGCAGGTCAAGAAACATGAAGGAGTATGGCTTAAAACTGGCTTAAATTTGGTTGCAAAGTGTTACATATTTCCATCAAAAGCTTGTAGATGATGGTGGAATGTGACTAAGCACAATTAAAGTACTGTACCTAAATACTGTTTTGAGATACTCGTACCTAACTTGAGTATTTCCATTTTATGTTACTTTATACTTGTACTCCACTCCAAGTCAAATATTGTACTTTTTACTCCGCTACGGTTATCTGGCAGCTGTAGTTACATCTTACTTTTCAGATTAGGATCTTATATAAAAAACATATAATAAGCTTATAAAATACAACATACTGTTAAAGCTTAAATCAGTGGTTCTCAACCTTTTTGGTTTGTTAATATTTACAATATAGCGGTGTATTTGGGGCCCCTTGTCATGCTTCAGATGTCTATGAGTTGTTAGCAGTTTCACCAAAGAGACATTTCACCTCTAAACTTCTCACATGGTTTCATTTAACTGTTTAATGCTGATAGAGGTAAAACGTCCAGAAAAATGAATACAAATTAGTGTAGCAGAATTTTGTTTTTTCTTCTTTCCTCTCCCATTAATCATCTCACAACCCCTCAGATTTATCCTGTGACCATTTGGAGGGGGCCTGATCCTTAGGTTGGGAATCATGGGACTATACAGTTAAATAACTGTATATAAAGTACTTTTACTTCTGATACTTAAGGTACAATTTGCTGATAATACTTCTGTACCTTTACTAAGTATGATTTTGAATGAGGGACTTCTACTTGTAATGGAGTATTTTTACATTGTTGTATTGGTACTTTTGGTACTTAAATAAAGGATCTGCTTCCACCACTGCAATGACTACAGTTCAACGTGTAGTTAGTATCAGCTTCACACTGAAATATAGTCACTGAAATGTTGTCAAAACAGGTTATTTGCATCCTGGATCAAAAAAACATCTCAATCAAATTGGGTCCAGGTTTAACCAAAAGACCATCTTTGACTTTCATCCTCACCTGTCCTCTTTGTTGATCTGATCACCGAAGCCAACAGTGTCAACAATCGTCAGTTTGAGGTGGACGTTGCTTTCTTGCAGGTCGTATGTTCGCGGCCGCAGATACACGCCATTCTGATAATGGCTCGCCTCTTCGTTCTCAAACATGGTGTTGAAGAGTGTGTTCATTAACGTTGACTTGCCGATACCAGTCTCCCCTGTGGATGACAGGAAGTAGAGAGAAGCAAGACAGAGAGAGAGAGAGCGAGAGAGTTAAATTACTCAGTCACCGGGGAGCAATTCATTAGCTTTCAGACATGAGGTTTTTATTGCAGCAACACAAATGGGAGGCCTGTGCTTTTCTTTCATGTCAAGAAAAACAACAGAACGTCGCTGTTTTGTTGTATTTAAACATGTTGTTTGGAGAAAAATAAATCATGCAAAGATTGAGGGAAAAGGACTGTAGAGAAATGTTCAGTTGTTATGGCGTGGTATTTCCGCAAGTTGCTAATTGTATACAATATTTCACACAGTCTGTCACACACATTGCAAACACGCTGTCGCTCGGTACTCACCTACACAGAGAATGTTAAAACAAAATCCCTGTGTGACCGATTTACTGACCAGTTGGTCAGGGAGGCTGTCAAATCCAACATGTCCGCCCAAACTCAGGTTACGCTTCTCTTCATTCTGAGGGACACAAACAAAACAAAAGCAAAACATTAAAAGCCTGGTTGCATGTGAGGAAAACACACATGGGGAAGACATTAGTCAGAGGTAGGGAGAGCTAGTTGCTGAAGCCTTAACATTCCTATGCAAATGAACATCAAAAGACCCTCCGTACGTTCTGCAGATGTAAAACCCATCGCCTGACATTATGAGTTAGGTAATCAGGGCCTGCAGTGTGGATGAGCTTCAAGAATAATCCTTCACAAGCATGAGGAAGACATTTCCACACAGAGAAAAGACACAAGCAGAGAAATTAACTTGTTTGGGAAAGTCACTTATAAAGTTGTGAATTTTGGGCTAATTATGACAACATAGCCATTTCAAAGCTACTCTTTTCTATTACTTCAGCAGTAATGGGTCACCACAACCACATAGTACAAGCGATGTGAATACATGATATAAAACCGTTCATCTTAATTTAGCCCCTGTATCATCATGCTTTCCAATACAATCAAATTACACGCAACAAGCTGCACAACCCAAACCTGTAAACAAAACAAAAAAATGATCTCTAATCATCACTGCTGCAGTAAATTATTGCAGAGACCGTGCACAACCACCCTGTAATCAATCTGCATTTGGGAGAGAGCATCCTGGAACTAAAAGCACAAAGATTGCCGATATACAACAAACCAAAGACAGACAGACAAAACTATTGGCTTGTAAGCGTTTTCACCTTTGATCTCCCTTATCTAACCCATCTCGTCTGAAGGAGAGACAGTCAGTGAGAAGAGAGAGCGTGTTAGAGCTGTAGAGGAGGGGAGCAGACAGCACCTTGAGATGAATGGGGCCACCCGAGCTCGTCTGGCTCAGCCACGAAGGACTGCATACTTGAAGGCTGATGTCACCGAACAGAGGCAGCCTGAGAGCAGAGCAGAGCTCAGCTGAACGCTACCCGACTGTACTGAACTGAGAGGTGGAGGCAGGCTCTGCATACACAGTAGACGAGTTATAAACCTGACTGAACTGCACAATAAAAGGATGAGCACTGTGTGTGTAAGTATAAGGGAATAGAGAGGTGTGTAAGTATAAGGGAATAGAGAGAAATAGGGCTCAATCTGTCAGGCAACACCACTGGAATAATCTGACGTGAGCTGAGCTAAGCAATACTGAGTTGAGCTGCAGCACACATTGCATTACATTAACACCCATGTTCAATGAAAAATAAAATCCATACAAGCTGTAAATATGTTTTAAGTGTTTCTAAATGTTTGTGAAACATCCAGCCAAGCCATGGAAATGTGTTTCATGGTAAGTCAGGTAGCGGCATAGCCACAGTCAAAAACTTGAAACTGCTGTGCTTTCCTTATGGAACGATGTGTTTACGACATTAAAAGGATACATTCACATTTTTTCAAGTCTGAGCTTAAAACAATAGTCAGGTGCCCGTATGAACATTGCAGCAGGTTTTGTTCGCCATTCCTCCTTTTCATACCAGCACTGAAGAGATCCATTCCCAAAGCAACTTTAATGATGGGGGACAAAATCCACAAATATGTATTTTTGCACAGACTGAGGACTGTGAATTTTGTCCCCCATCACTTACGTTGGAAGCACGATAGGAAGGGATGGCCAGTATGAACAGGAGGGATGATTACAGCCAGCAAAATCTGTTTCAATGTTCACATGCGCACTTGACTATTGTTTGAAGACTTGAAAAATTGTGAACCTGTCCTTAAAGTGAGGTTGTGTGCATGACAGACAACTTTCATCAAGATGCTAAAATGAGGGATAAAGCATTTCAAAGGTTTCAGTGCTGTGCAATGTAGCTCTCTAACACGCTTTTAGCTGTTTATTTGGGAGGGTTGCACTTCCAATTTTTGATGACACTTAGCCTAGCTCTTGTTCCTTTTGAGTCTGAATGCACTTATTGTGAGTCGCTTTGAACAAAAGCATCTGCCAAATGAAAGTAATGTTTGTGGTACTCAGTAGCAGGTTTACAGGGATGAGGAAGAGGAAGAGGCAGTGGCCATTTTTTGTTTGTTAATCACTGTAAACTCAGAGCTTGTCAAACAACATTAATGCTTCCCTGTGGTATTCAGTTTGCTGAATGAAGCTTGTGGAGATATTTGGATAGATTGCTGGAGGGGGGTGGGTGTGACCGCTGGTATCGGGCCTGAAGGAAACCGGTGCAATGACTCTCTGGATTCCTGAGTTGTGTTTAAAATAGGAGAAGTCTGCAATTTATATTAGCCTTTATTTATCCAGGGAAGGATAAATAAAGGCCTGCATGCTCATGTTCCATCAACACCCAGTTTCATATGTGGCAGCTGCCTAACTGCACACAGTTGGTGATTAGGCATCTGGCTCAAGGGCACCTTGATTTTTTTGTCTTACGCCGCAAGTGTGGAAATTTACACTTCAGGTCACAGGCTTACTTTTGGAAACTCACTGTACTTATTCAATATATCTCTGGGCCTTCAGAGAGACATGGCTAAAGTTGAGGGGCAAGCTTGTGTCACACTCAGTCTTAAGGAGTTCTTTGACCCTATAAACCTTGTTTCTGTGGAAATTGCTCCAAACTTACCAAACCACATTGGTGAAACTCTCAGATTCTGAAAAATAACAAAGATCCTGACACATGAGATAATTCTAGGTTGACCTCCTACACTGAACCAGCAGCACATAATCGTTGTGTGAGAGCATGTGAATCATAAGAGGCAGATGGGTCTGCGACTGAGAGCTACAAAAAGAGCATGCAGACCTGACCAACAGTGTTATCTGAAAGGATCAGGAAGAATAGAACTGCAGACGTGGACACAAACTCGCCAAGCTGTGACTTAACTGACTGAATGTGTGAATGTGTACTGGACTCAGTTGTGAAAGGCGATCCTTTACTGAAGTAAAAGCAGCAATACAACAAGGTAAAAAGCTACTTCATTACACGTAAAAGCCCTGCATTCAAATCTTATTTAAGGTATAAGTACAGATGTATTCTCAGCAAAATATATTCACAGTGTTGAAAGTACAAGTAAGACGGCTTCTTTGATGGTGCTATATTATATATAATATAGTCTAATATATAAACTCTGACTAAACTTAGCTTGGATGTAAGTTAATGTATTCATGTACAGCTAATCACTATTGTCATGTGAAAACATCTCCATATTTGGACATTTCTTGTTTTTACTTTGGCTGAATGATTACATATTTCACTGTAAAAAAAAAGAAAAAAAGAAGACTTTTCCATCTTAAGCTCTGCTCAAAACAAACTGGATGAACAGTAATCACAAAGCTAAAAATAAACCTGATCGTCTTAGTTCCTAGAACATGTAGTGACAACAGCATCAGTTAAGGAAGTGTAAGCGGCAGACGAGAGTTATTAGGGAAACCCATCCACCCATCCAAGCTAGTCCAGAGAAGAGAAGAGCAGCAGCGTAAAGTATGACAGGAATGAAAAGCTTCTGGTTAACTGTCCCAGGGTGAGGAAACAACACAGTTCCCAGGCCACCGTATCACCAGGCCAACAGGAAATGGCTGCACAGAGGGGCCCCAGGTGGCTCAAAGTGAAATGAGGCGCAAACCATATAAGCTAGTTCACAGTGCTGTGTGTTTGTAGCTGGCTGATGTGAACGGCTTTTTTCTGTCAGCAATAGGCCTTTAGCACAGAAGACATTTTGAAATGTCACAGAAGGAAAAGCACAAGAGAAGGTTAATGGCTAGCCTACATTTATTGATTATTTTCACTGTAGATGAATCTTTGCATTATGTTTCTGATTAAATTATTATTATACTGTTTAGTCTATAAAATGACAGAAAATAGTGAAAAATAGCCCACCTATCACAATTTCTCAGTGCATGTTTTGCTTAATCAATTACTTAAACGATTGATCTAAACCAGGGGTTTTCAGAGTCTGACACTGTGGGCCAACCCTCAAGACAAAATCAAGACAACTGTGGTAGTGTATTATTGCAGTATGGATTCAGTGAGTCACACTGCGTGCTACAACTTCAGCCCCATTCTTTTAGCCTATATTTCTTTACATTTTGGCAAACTGGCACCATTAAAAGTATGCAGAATTAGCTATTAGAATTCATGTTTGCAATTTACCCATGGATATACAGAACAACAATCTCTGGACTGCTTGGATACTGAAGAAAACTTAAAAATGTGATGATTGTCAAGTCTTTTTTCTATGATTCCTAGACAGATTTATGGATGTTCATTTGCGTTGGGCATGGAGATAATTATATACGGGAAGTGTAAGACACACTGAATCTAGAAATATGTGTACCATGTTTGTGTGTTCAGATTTGACTGAAGTTATGACTCCAAGAAGAGGTAGTTTCAGTATCTTAATTGCCTCCACAGGCTGTGTGTCACAGTCACTACAGCAGCTCCAACTGCTGACCATGTTGATAAGCGGGTCGAAGCAACGAGCAAAACTACAATAACTAACTTCCTGTTGTTTTCACAACACCGACATGTACCTGTCCCTTTCACCTCACCTCAGTATCTTTGCCTCACATCTCTCCCTCCGCCCTCCCCTTTCAACTCTCCCACACACCTCACAGTTTGAAAGCATCTGATCTAAACTGCAGTCCAGTTTTTAAACTGCAGCTCACTGAGACAAGCAGAAGCATTTCAAACATCTTAAAAATGAGTGAATACCCTGGCAGCAGGCAAGAAAGACATCAGCTGTGACATCAACTTTCCGAAAGGTTAAATAAATATGTGACGCACATCCAACCTGACATAAACTGAGGACAAAACCAAGGTCTGTTTCAAGCACCCATCACTCCACAGAAACATTTTCGGTGAACAGTCCTGATACGACCTGAAATTCTCCTATCAGTCATTCTCTCCTGCTGCAGACCCCCCTCCTGCTGTCTTTCTATCCCCTCTTCAGCCTCCCTCTCGCCTTCTGGCCTCCATTCCCACCTGACTTGTGTCTGACTTGTGTTTGCAGCTCGTGTCTGCCTCACTGAGCCTCCACCTGACAGACAGCAGCAACCTGACAGACTGAGACACACACCGCTGCAACTGATGCTTCTGCGTGGGGAAATACACAGAGGGAAGGCCTTCGAAAAGGCTTCAAATATTTACAATAACTTGAGGTGCGCTTTGTGTAGAACTGGTTCCCCTTAAATGTTGTGTTTTCACATTAAATTTCAAAGGAGGCCAGATCAACTGCTAGGTGGTATTCTATATTTTCACTATGGTATTTTTCCTTTGATCTCTTCACTGGGCATTTTTTACTTCCTATATGTATTATTTATATTCATTGTTTTTAAGACATATACTCTAGACATACTGAGACAGGATTCTAAAGAATTTATAATATATATTGTAGCATGCTAGTATGTGTTTTTTGGAGCATGGCATGAATTGTGATTGCTTTGTGTGAAACTCTTACTGGCTTGAGCAGAAGGGGTGACATGACTTGGACTTGAAAGTAGGGGCTGAAACAATGAAATGAGTAATCGATTATTTCAAGGACAAAAAATTAATCACCAGCTACTCCGATAATTAATTAATCATTTAAGTTATTTATCAAAGCCAAACATTTGCTGGTTCCAGCTTCTCAAATGTGAGGTTTTGCTGCTTTTCCGTTTCATATGATTGTAAATCTTTGTATCTTTGTGTTTCAGACTTCTAGTCTGACAGAAAATGCAATTTACAGATGTCACATTGGGCTCCAACACATTGCCAGGAACCTCCTGGCTGTTGAGGACTAAAGGGGACAGAGCTTTTTCTGTCAGGGCACCACTACTACGGAATGATCTGAGAATCTCTGACTCAAAACCAGTATCTCCTTTGAAGACACTCTTGAAAACTCACTTGTATTGTAGCCTATGGCTTTCTTAAATCGTAGTCTATTCTGGCAAACAAATGCTATATAAATAAACTTTATTATTATTAGTATAGTTCTCTGACATTTTTAAGTAAAACAACAAATAGATTAATCGATAATGAAAACAACTGTTTGTTGCAGCACTACTAGAGAGTTTGCGACTCTGTTTTGAGTCGTGTTTTTAACTTGACTTGGGTTTTACTGGCTTGAGACTAGATTAGGACTATTACTGAGTTTCAGTTTTCTATCCTATTGACTTTGCAAAGAATATCCTCATAATTTCAAAATTACATGACATTGAAAGTGACCCTATTTTTTATGCTATTAAAAATAATGTTTTACAGAATAGTTTGAGATATTTTGTTTGTTTGATTGTTTTTTTTTGCTGTGACTTAACTTTTTGAACATTTAACACACTAAAATACTGGACACTAATGGCACTGACTTACCTTTGTATCCTACACTTAACGTGACAGTAGAACCTGCATTTAACCTGAGACCTGCATAAGGTAAATACTTAACAGTGTCAAAGGACTCAAGCTAAGCTGACATGGCCATACATAGGGCCAGGTTCCAAAATTAAATGAAAACCTACCATATGAAAACAACATATGAAACTACTGACTATCTATGATTAAAAATGACTTTTATGACAAATACTTGGGTGGTTTTTGAAGGGTGAGTCATCCGATTAGCCTGTTGTGGTTAGTTGACAAAAAATGTTGTTTAAGTGTACCACAACATAAGCTTCATTTAATGTTGAGAGGGGTTTCTGGAGACACTACGGGCGGGGAGACCACATGATAACCTCAACGACAACCCAACATGCACTCTTTAGATGAGAAGGGTGGTGGCTGGTGCTTCCTGTCCAATGACGGTCACATAGATTTATGAAAGTGCCTTATGTCCTTTAAATTCATGTACTTGTACATCATACCTTTCAGATCTGATTTTTTGTATTAATGCTCATTATGAATTAGAGCACAAATGATTTCACATCTCATCCTATGTGATAAAACAAGAAATATACTTGGTTAAGATGTTTTTGCAATAGTGTCAGCTCTAACCACACCTACAGATTTTGTTCTTGTGTGCTGCAATAGCCATTCTCCTGCTGCTACTTGTGCTAGCAGTGATGTTGTAATAAAAATGTTGACAGAAGGGATTTGGATGACATGTCTGTGCCATCAGGAATCCACAAGCACAGAGATAAAAACTAGTTTATTATCTTATCAACTGCCCTCGCTCTCATTCTTCTCTCTGGTCACACACTCATGCACTACAATTGTATGACCACATTACTGCTCAGCCTCATCACTCATCTATGCCCAACAGGAAAGACAAAAAAACATGAGCGAGACAGACGGTGGAGGAGACAGGAATCATTTTACGAGACAGATGTACAGCTCAATCATCTTTACAGGGCTTTTTAAAAATACACAGTTTCCTTACCATCACTGAAGAAATTATTTTTATAGTTCTGTCAGTTATGTTATAAGCCACAAGCAAAATCTTTGTGTTTTCTTTATGGATTAGAGGTAAACTTGTCAGGATCTGGTGAGCCTTGTTCTCTCATATGCATGTGAAAGCTTTCACACCTGCAAAGTAAGATAAAAAGCATTTTTGTTTTAAGATCTAGACCATTATGCAACAATGCTGTTGGTAAAGACAACATCAAGGAGGCGAACCTGATCTAATCACAGACTACACACTTTAAAAATGTGGATCCCAGTGGAGAGCACTTTAGGTAGGTAATAAAAAAATCTTATGTGGGTTACTATGAGGTATCTATGGAATGATATATTGTTAAATCAGAGGAAATAACATGAAAGACTTCTTGCATTGTGCACACATAACATGCAGTTTTGACTTGAGAAAACAGCACGCTAAAGCATTTGTCTTATTTTCTGGCTTTCTCATCGGCATTTACGAGCATCACAACCAACTGAATTTGCAGGTAAAGTACAAACTGCCAGCTTTATGACTGTCCCTTTCTTTTACTTTCTGTTTTGTCTTGTTGTCCGCCCTGCCAGAGCTGTCTCTCGGCCAAGTCAGTTTTAAGTGAATGAGCCGAGATCAACTTGATTTGAGCATTCACAGTCATGCCTCGTGCAAGCGGCATGGTTCAGAATTCAAACCAGAATTGAAAAAATGTGACTCCGTGTAGCCTTTTTACTGCTTGTAACAATAAAACAACACATCTATATCCCATGTGAAGCAAATAAGACATCAGAGTTAGTTGACTTTCAACAAAACATATGACTGCTGATGGATTCACTGGGTGCTACAAGGACCAAACTTTCCTTCCTTCATTCAAACAGAAAGAACGCTGTTGGTATTACAACATCAAAACAAACACTACTGCCTCAAAATCTTCATTCAGCTTGGGCCAACATTATTTGGAAATCTATTTTAATCTTAGAGCATCGCCATTTGGGCTCCGAATTGGTCTTTGAGAAATTCGGACCTATTCTATAGATGGATATTGACTCATCGCCAAGAGGCTGCAACTCAGCTGTCATTACTCATCTACAACATTAGATTTGACAAGCTCGCCTCTAGGCAGTTCTGGCCTATATGTTCTATATACAGCTAACATCAGTGATGACACACAACAGTTAGTATACTCGACTTGCAATCTGACCTGAGCAACATACAGCTGAACAACATGGAAAAGGCACTGGCTGAGGTTTGAAGGAAGGCATTTTAAGCCCTAGGATGTGTTTAAAATGAACAAATGTAGACTGAATTCGCTAAATAAATCTGTAACTAGAGCACATGCAGTACGTTTATAATGTATTCACAAGTTAACATCACTCTCTGCACAAACAAGCAAAGCTGCAGTTTTAAAGTGCAAGCGAGTTGCCCCATAATTCCTGACTCCTCGTCTCTTGCCTTTAAGCACTTTATGAAGCTAATTTCATTTTCTGCATGCAGGCCTCACGGGAGAGACAATGCTCTTCAGGGTCAGTAAGCACTGTACATGCTAAATATGTTACAGGGCATTTCATTACATAACCATTCAAATGAACTGCATCCTTTAATATATATAGGCTACACACTCTAACGCAATCAATGAGTGAAAACAATAGATTGATAGTTGGCTCCATTGATCACCTCATGAGGCTCTGGCCTAGAAAGTTAACCCAAAGCGACGTAGGATTGACGTGGGCCAACAATGCAACCAACCACACATCCCTATCAATAGCTGCACGTAATTAACAGCGTGCCCTTTACACAAACTGCCAGGCACGTCAGTTTGTTCAATATGGTCTCACTTAGTTCCAAAAGTTAGACAGGAAGTGAGCCAGTCAGGCAACTGTGCTGCTGCTGCTGCTGCTGCTGCTGCTAACACTGTCAGTCCACTAGCCTGTTTCACTGCAATCTCAGCATTTTTCTCATTAATCAATTCTCTACTTCTGTACTCCAAAAGAGACATTTTAGAAACCGCAAGTCTGCAATATCTTCTGCATCCCGCACCAACTCTCGGACACCTCCCCTAATTTAAGAAATGCCAAGTGTGCAATATCCCATGCACCTTCTTTTTGGATCCTTTCCTTTCATCGCAGACATGTGTTGCACCAATAAGTGGTAGGAGTGGCCCGGAGTGTGTTCTTAATCTCTTTATCCCTGCAACTCAGTGCCGCTCACTGTCCAATTCACCACCGCAAGGATCTCTTCAAGCACCTGCCAAAAAGTTAATCACCCTTTTTAAATCCCCTCCTGTGCATTCGCCTCGTCACCATAATATTGGTTTTCCATAACGCACGTGCTTTTTCTGTGAATTCTTGACATACAGAGCTGAGTGTATCTTACTGTATGTTATTGCTATTTTTCTTAAGCCTGCATTGAATCACAATACCTGCACCTACAGGGTGACACACCTGACTGACGGGGCTTGTCAGTATGAAAATAATGCAGGATACATTCCACTCTCATCTGATAGTTATGCCCAGCCTTACTACTGTGATGTGCAAAGGCCATCAGCAATGCAACCAGAGCTTGTTTAGCATCTGGCTGGTAAAACTGACATGGCCTTAAGTGTAAATATCACATTATGAGTCAAAAAAAAAAAGTGAAGCACAAGTTTAATTTTGCACCCCTGAAGAGGAAGTTAAAATAAACTCACATGTCAACACATTGTTAGGACTGAGGCTCACCACACTGTAGTTACTGCTATCTAGATGAAGTAGTTCATCACAGCATTGCAGTTTTACACAACAGAACTGCAAGTAATACACCTTATAGAGACTTTAAGTGTCTGTGGTGCACAACACTGACTTTATATCCTACTTTATAGCATTTTTCATCAGCTAGCTAGCCACTGTATTTCTTGTATTAAAAAAACAATATGAGATAGTGCCCTCCCTAAATGTGTTGTGTTTACAGACACTTCTAATAACGCCAGCAGTAAACAGTTGAAAGGTGCCATGAGCTACACCCATATGTTCAGCAGCGCATACATGGTTAAGAGACGTTTCAAGTCACGACATTAAAAATGTCCAACAATAGCAGCGTCATCTTAATTTGTCTTAACTGAAAGAAACCCCGGTCACCATCACAGAAATCACTCCCACCATCTCGGCTGAGCCCACATTACAGGCTTCAAAAGCGGGGGAGGCTTATAGCTTCATACCCTCGCACACAGCAGCTAACACACTTTTACTAATCACAACCAAGTATTCCCGCGGCTGCTGCACTTCCAATGTTTTCAGTTGCAAAGATGAGGGGAAAAAAGGGAGCTTTTCCTTACCGAAAATACGTCAACGTCCGTGGCAGCCATGGTGCGGAATGTATGGTGTTGGTGTGCTGGGCTGGGCAGACTGAGCAGAGGCGAAAGGGAGCAGCCCTCGTCTCTCCGTACTAGCCTGCTAAACTACTAAGCCGAGCTGACAGAGATAGGAAGAGAGGGACTCAAGACGGAGAAGAGCTGGTAGCTGGGCAGGGAGGCTGCTAGCTAGGCGGCGAGAGCATTCCCCGCTGCTTCGCTTCTGTTTCGCTCAGTCAGGCGAAATCGTTTCTTTTATTCGTTGCGGCTTCGGCTGAGAGCGGAGGGGAGTGCAGAAGGGCTGGCATGGTTTAGCTTAACTATGTAGCACGGGTTAGTGGGGGAAAAAGTCGGCAAACAGAGCTAATATTGGTTAGGTAGATGCTCCTGTTTTGCGCATGCGTACTAATGCGGATATCATATATTTAAAGAATACTCACGATTTTTAAAAGTAGCTTCTGTTTTCATTAGTTATGAAGAGTGCTTGTTAAATAAAGGTTAATATATTTTGAATTTGGAGCAGTTTAAAGTCGCCTCGAAGCGTTTTCTGGTCAACGTTTATGCGTGCGTCAAAGTAGGACGCGAACTATCTTGACGTTCTGGTCACATCTTTGGGCGGGACAGATACGTTCCAATATGGCCGCTTCTCAGTAACTCCCATTCAGTCCAGGAATGTCATGCTGCACACACTGCAAGCCGGGACAGGAGCGAGCAGCACCGCAGAGCGACAGGGGGGGAGAGCGCAGAAATATGAGTGTCAGCGGTGGAGATAATAAAATATCTAATCGTCGCTTGTAGTGTAGCCAGCTGTGGATGTGTCCTTTTCAAGACAGCGCATTAATATTTAAATGAATTAATGAGGTCACAGATTGATTTTTACTAGAATGCGACTCAGCCAATCAGAGCGAGCCATCTGATATTGTTACTCCAATTATAAAACCAGTGTTTCTGTTTTGTAGTGTGGGTCTGGGGAAGTGTAGGGCCTACTTTTCGCAGCTTTATGCTGGCATCCAGTTTTAAATTAAACATGTTTAAACTTTGTGTATGTGTGTTTTTTAGGGCCTGACCAATACTTGATTTGAGGGTAATATTGGTGTGTTACAGTTTGATGGTTAATGACTGGCCTAATAAACATTTTTGATAATCCTTAAATATGGTTATTTGTTGAAATGTCCTGGTCAGATTATTAGAATTGTGACCATAATATAATCTGAGCAGGACATTTTACACACAATTATCTCTTTCTTCATATATGTATGTATAGATATATATATATATATATATATATATATATATATGAGAGAGAGAGCAAATAGCCCTACTGTTATTGTGTATTATTTTTTATCACTAGTAGTAGTGGTGGTAGAAGTTGTAGTATTATTATGGTTATTATTATTATATATTAAGTTAGCTCCTATGAGCCTAATAACCTAAAGTATAAGCATTCTATATGTATATGAACGCAATGTAATGTGTTTTTTTTTTCAAATTATTACTCATTTATGTGTTTGGAGTACTGAGGCTGTTAAAACATTAGTATTATTTTTTTCAATTCCTATTTCTTTTAAAAACGAAAGAAAGAAATCCACATCCAGAAGTCTTTACTTTCATTGTGACAGAAAAATAAACTCTAAACAACTTGATTAGTCTTCAGTTGAAAAGTGTTTTTGAGCTCGCAGCCACTTTGCCTGCAGGGAAACATCTGCATATATTATTCAAATTGCATCCACGTCTGCACTTTCCCCCGGAAAGAGCCTCCTGCAGGTAGGGAGGAGGAGGAGAAAGAGAGAGAGAACGGCCAGGTGAGGGCTACTGTACTATCTCACCGGGACAAAGGTGTAACAGGATCCAGTGCGGCTGCTGGAGCCAGAAGTTTTAACTTTAATCCGCGGACACTTTCCACAATGGCTTTGACGCAAGAATCCGTCCTGTTCCTGCTGATAGCGGAGGGGGGCAAAGTGAAGAAATCCGACCTGGTGGGTAAGTTCCAAGGTTCAATAGACCGCGACGACCCCGCACAGAAAAAACGGAACAGGGAGCTTTTCAAGACTTTTGTCAACAATGTCGCCTTCGTGAAAGAAATCGACGGGGTCCGGTACGTTGTAGTCAAGAAAATGTATCAGCATTTGCTGGATCGTGCCCAGACTGCGGAACAGACTGAACATGAAGAGAGACCGCTGAAAGGTGAGCAGCAGCGCCCACCTGCGCGGACTGAGAAGGCTGAGAGCTCTGATGGTGCAGGAGGGGAGAGATCAGCTGTTTCTGAACCTGATCCAGAACAGGAAAGTAGTGAAAGTGGTGAAAATCCCACGGAATTACTTCCTCCTCTACAGCTGGCGTTGCAGAGGAGCAAATTTACGGATACTAGAGTTAGAAGAATGCTGAATTTTGAGATCCAACGGCGGGATGCGGATGGAGATGATGGCTCAAGGAGGGGCGCAGCAAAGGGGCCCACCAGCATCCAGAGCAAACCATATGCCTTACCTCTGAGAGTGCCACCCAGTGCCACCATGGTTGAGATCCGCAAGCTGAAAGTGGACCCGGATGACCCCCCTGAAAGCCCAAAACTGGACTCCTTCAGGAACAAGAGAAGGCCCGCTTCAGTGGAGACGGGCGGCAGCTGCAGCTCGCCCCAGCTGAGGAGGGCGGTGAAGAGCACCAAGGCGTCAGAGGAGCCCAAAGAGACAAGAGGCCCCTCCTTGGTCCCCCTGGAGCCGTCCGAGCATGAATGGCTGGTCAAGTGTGCCTCTGGCCACTGGAGCCAGGTTTATGGGCTGCTGCTGAGAGACAACCAGCTGGCAGAGAAGAGGGACTTCATGTCAGGGTTCACCGCCCTGCACTGGGCTGCCAAATGTGGAAACAGCAAAATGCTGTTGAAGATTATCGACCTCTCCAAGCAAGGAGGAGTTGACATTGACATTAATGCAAAAACATACGGTGGTTACACTCCTTTGCACATCGCCGCCTTGCACGACCAGGAGTACATCTTGGCCATGCTGGTGGGGGAGCACGGGGCCGATCCGAGCATCAGGGACAACCGCGGGAAGAAGGCCTACCACTATCTGCACAAGGGCATTTCCTGCACGGTGAGAGAGATGCTGGGCGAACCCAAAGCCCAGGAGGCCGAGGACAGTGCCCCGCCTGAGAAAGAAGAGCTGGACCTGTTCCCGGATCTCTCCAGGGGCCTGCATTCAATAAGCCGCCTCTTCCAGCCCAACGTGACGGGCCACAAGAAGAAGCAAAAGCAGAGGCCAGGGTTTTTCTCCCTGAGCGACGACCCCAGCGAGGAACGGGAAGACAGCAGCTTCAGACAGAGACTCCTATCAGACGCTTTTATGTAAACTCTTTCTTGTCTTATTTTCATGAGGAATACTGTGCCACGCCAACCTCAGAGAATCTGACTGACGCTCCTTTGATTTTCAGGCCTTCTTCAACAAAAATCACTGACCTCTTCCTCGTTTTTATGTTTTATTTATATCTTCTGACATTAATATTTGGCAGGCGACATAAAAGATGAAATTCTTATCAGACATGATATGTAGAGTTTGGATGTGTGGTCAAAGAGACAATCAATGAAGACTTAAATTGATGATGGCATCAGGGGGACATCCTCTGGTGCTGGTTGATTGATTCTGACTTTAGAGTTTTAGTTTGAGATGTTACCTGTATGAGTTGTATCTTAAAGGAGTGCTTACAGGTGTAAATAAAACATGATTCAGATCATTTTCCAGTAGGTCCTGTGAGTCGTCTCATTGCTCACCGTCTGTGGTCTCTTAAAGACATCCTCTCTTCAGTCTGCCTTTCTGCAGTTCACCTTCAGGAGAGGCACAGACTCAGGAAGTAAAACTGAGTTTAACGATATTACAAAAACAGTGTTTATTTTATGGTCAATTTCCATTCATGTTTAATTACTGATTGTTATGAATTCCTGTTTTTTCTAAATTAAGCAGGTCAGTTAAAAAAAAAAAAGCATTTAAACCAGTAAGACAGCTGCCAAAATGAGGTTATTAATTTCATTTACGTCATCGAGCTTCTGCTGCCTGTGAAGTTGTGTCATATATTCACATTTATTGTGATTTTTAAATGAACTGCACTCCATAACACAAGGAATAAATCAGACTGCACACTACTTCTATTCACAATGTTTGCACACATCCATAACTTGATTTTTAAATGTCTGTTCTCTTCAAAAATGTCCTCTCTTAATCAGTTTTTTGATCAAAATGAATTAATACTAACAGGAAGTCAATCTATGACGAAAGAAATTCTGTAAGTGATTTAGCAGAGACATCAAGACTTGACTTGTCTTCCTCTGAGTTTCCACCTCTGAGTAAGAAGCGAGGCGGTCATCCTCTCAGACATGCCCAAACTAAAAAAAATTGTGGATGTGCCGACTTGTGGGTGAATCAAACCTCTGGAAGCAACGCAAATAAATTAATAAATAAAGATAAAAATGCGAGAAATGTTTGTGCCTCTGAGGAGGATTTAGAGGACTTCCCTCTCCTCATCGCTTCACTTTGTAACAGATTAATTATTAAACACTGCGAGGCATTTAGGACAAGCAAGCATCCCACTGAAATTCCCTGGAAGAAAAACAAACACTAGATTTCAGTGGATTACAATATATTTTACTAGAAAAGATAAAGGGTGTGTCAGTCATAAAGAGGTGTGCAGGTGCTCCATAAATCATTACATTCCCTCGGCGTGCCAAAACCTCTCTGAAATGTGGCTCTGATCCATCTCCTGCCTTTCTGAGACAGCTGTGATTCAGCCAGATGAGCGGCTGACTAAGAATGAGTTGTGTTTGCACGTGTGTTGCTGAAAGTGTGTGTGTTAATGGCATCACCGGCCCCAGGAGCCCGAGCAGCTACATGAAGACAAGAAGCAGCAGAAGAACTGACTTTGCTGTCTTGTTTCCTGTCTGTCCTGGTTCATTTTCCTCAACAGATGTGCGTTATCTTTTGGGTGTCGATAAGAGAAGAATAAAAGGTTTTGAATGTTTCAAGGTGACGTGTGTAGTTGCAACTTGTTTGGGAGGTAAAAGAATCATGAGTAAAGAAGGAGCAGCGTTTAGAAATGGCTCATTCTCCGTCTTGTCCCCGCCTCGAGTCGCCTCCTTCTGCTTCTTTCGTGTCTCATGATGTCACTTCCCCAGCAGCATCCATTGTCTTTACGTCAAGATGATGTTTCATCTCCGAGCCTCAGGGTTTTATTAAGCAAATGTTCTTTTCTGCTGCTGCTGCTGCTGCTGCTGCTGCTGCTGCGAGGAGAAAGGCCATCACAAGGTCAGGAACAAGACCCAGAGTGGTGGGAAAAGTACTCAAATCCTTTAGATAAGAGAAGCAGCAGCCCCGTAATATTAAATTACATTATTCAAGGAAACTGTTTGAGATATAAAGTTTTTGACAAAATGAAAATATGGAAGTGTGAGTGGTAAACTCAAGTGTTAAAAGTAGAGATAATTGTTTTGAAATTGGTCTATTTATGAGTGTTGGTACAGTAATCTTTCCGAACAAGGGCTGGCAATGAAGGTAAACCAAACAACAATCTTCTCAGTACCACAATAATATGTAGTACAAGATAAATGGAGGTTTAAAGGAATAGTTCGACAAATATGGAAACTTGCTTGTTCACTTTCTTGCCAAGAGTTAGATGAGAAGATCGATACCTCTCTCATGTCTGTGCATTAGGTATGGAGCTGGAACCGGGGGCAGTTAGCTTAGCTTAGCTTAAATACTGCAAACAGGGGGAAACAGCTAGCCTGGCTCTGTCCAAAAGTGACCAAATATACCAGCAACTCCAGAACCATGACGTTGCCGGGCAAACAGCAGACTTTGTCACATTTGGACAGAGCAAGGCTAACTGGTTCCCCTTGTTCCCAGTCCTTATGCTAAGCTAAGCTAACCGACTGCTCGCTGTAGCTTCATATTTATCCTATGGACATGAGAGAGGTATCGATCTTCTCATCTCTATCGGCAAGGATCAGGGTATTTAACAAAATGTCGGAACTATCCCTTTAACATCTGCAGATGTTGAGTAGGATTTGATTTAACTTGTCGCCTCCTCTTACTCGAGTATTGACACAGTCCAGTGTAAATCTGTCATCTCTGTAAAGTAAAATTAACAACACAATCTAAATTAGGCCTGCTAGCCATATTTTGATGAAGAAAGGTCCACATGAACGTGGGTTTACACAAATTTCAGTCTTAATTATTGCTGTTATGATTTCTTCTGATGATGTCCTACCTGTCATGAAATAGGAGGCAGTAGAGAAATATAATGAGGAGGGTCTGGAATGCATTTTCATCATAAATTATTGTCCCATGTGTGTCAGATAGTTATGAACAGGCTTGAAGTTAGAGGCGATAAATCACGGTGCTGTTAAACCAGTACAGCTTTACTATCTGCGTTTTGGCTTGAGAACAACGCTCTGTTAGTCTTCATAACTGAGCTGTGTAATGACTGGCAGAGGTTAGAGGAGGAGACTAAAGGTGTGCTGACATTCCTGCGGGCGGAGAGAGTTCAGGTGGAAAAGTGAGCTTTGAAGCCACTAATCTGAGCACCCGGCAGGGTAATCACTGAGTCATCGACATGTTCAACAATTCTCCTGACCTGCACACGCTCTATATCGTGGTCACAGTTATTTGGTGGTGTAGATGTTGCTTCCCAACTGGAGCTTATGTTTCATCCACCATTTTCTGTTTCCCCGCATAGCTGTTGAGACAGAAGGACACAGTCAGTGATTATCAACAGCAAAGCTCCTCATTACCCAGCGCTGTGACAGAACTGCTGCTGCAGTGTTCAGGCCATCCTGTTCCCTCCTGTTTTGTTGTCGGCAGCGTACACCGCCAAATGCTCCATCACTTACACTGTCTTTGTAATGACGCTAAACCTAATTACTATGCAATTAGTGTCTGACAAAGATCTTACTTGTTAAGAACTCCCTGAGTTGTGTTTTATGTCCCTGCTGCCTTCAGTGGGAATCTGATTGAAAGTGTTTTTTACTTAGTGTAAAGTACACTAAGTGCTGTCTGGTGTCTCTCACTGTCCTCCTGGGGTTTCTTCTGCCACTGCCAACATGAAATTTCTCAGTCCATTCTGTGCCTTTTAATAAGCATTTGTTACTGCTCACTAACAAACTGGATGGCATTCTGCTGCGAGGCTGAACAAACGAGGGCAGAAAGAGGCACGAAAGAGACCAGAGAGGAGGAAGAAAGACATACAGTATATCCCCCTATAAGCACATCATTTTGTCCTGTTTTGAGCCCCAAAATGTAATGTTTTTCTTAAATGAATAGTTGGACATTTTGGGAAATGTGCTTATTCGCTTTCTTTCTGAGAGTTAGAGAAGATTGATACCACTCTCATATTTGTACGGTAAATATGAAGCTACAGCCAGCAGCAGGTTAGCTTTGCAAAAACACTGTAAACACGGGGAAACAGCTGGCCTGGCTCTGTCTGAAGGTAACAAAATCCACCTACCAGCAACTCTAAAGCTCACTAATTAACACTTTATATATTGTTTGTTTAATCTGTGCAAAAGCAAACTGTAAAAATGACAAGCTGTGGTTTTACAGGGGTTACTGTATGTACCAAACTATTTCTTGGCTGGAAGCAGTGACTTCCTGGAGTCCTGTCGTTACCGTGACGTTGCCAGGCGACCAACTGAGTCTCCAAAAAATAGTCCTGTACATAATCATAAACATAAACAAAAGAAAATAAGACATACAAGATATAAGACAAACACAACCGGATTTGTTCAGAGCCTAACAACCAACAACACAGGACACGCTGCATTTGTTTCCAAATTTCCGTGAAATGTGTTTTCAAAAAGTCAGACTATTCCTTTCAACTTGGGTTGGTGATGGGGGGATTTTTTAAATTATTATTTAGCCTTGTTTCAAGATACTGGCACTCGAGTTACACATTCGATTTAAACCCAGCATTTATTTTGTGATGAAACATGTCAGCATTGAGTATGAGACCGACTTGGCGCAGTGCAGAATTCAATTATATGACAGAATTTCCCACTTTATATAAAACACTATTGGGATTACTGTAGACGCAACATTGCTGACTTTCAGTTTTAAAGCTCGCACAATCTAGTTCACAAAAAAAGCACCAGAGAGTTCTGTTTCATTTTTCCATTTGCAGGCAGATGACCCATTTTTTTTCTCATCTCATCAGCATCTTTCTGTATGATATCCTTTAAAACAGTTCTTTTCTCCCAACAGTAACGGACATTATTTAATCCCTGGTTGTAATTGTTCTTTTTCCCCCATGTATGATGAAGCTTCCATACGGTGTTTTAACAGAAAATGTAAATTCTTGCTCCCAGTTCAGTGACGGTAAATGATTGGACTCTCAGAAGCAGTGTGTTGATGTGCCTGCAGAGGGCAGAGGCGAGCTCTGAGAGGAACAACCAATCCAGGAAAGCTACTGAGGAAACTTCAGATTTTTAGTAGAGAGAAGCCAAAATATATGACAGAATTTAGCAAGTTAATGAGAAATAATGTGACAAAATATCCAGCGTTACCTGTTCTCACAGCTTGAATATTGCAAAACATACATCACTCTTTCCATAAATACTTCATGTAGCCTATATTTGTACTTCTATGTATAGTATGTCATGTCTTGCGCTCGATGTGATGGTCCTGTACAAATTGTTTGTAACTGTTCAGGTTGGATATGTGTGTCTGCATCAGGTAACTGCCCCTGGTTAAATTAAATGTCTCTCATTTTGGCAAAAATGCTTTTCAATTTAGTTCACTGTGGAGAAAAAAAGGAGAAATGTGGTACACTGGAGGGAGAGGGAGAGCTTAATTTATTCACAATATTACAAACATCATGGGATTTACAACTCCAAACAGGCACAAAAACAACTCAAACTCTCAACGGGAAACAGGTGTGAAATATAGCAGAAACAGTGGATTTAGAAATGTCTTTGCTGTCATACCATCAGCTGGGACTCACTGAAATATGTTTTTTCTTTCCTGACTTTAAAACAGGTTCTGTTCGTATCAATGTCACCCACCTACTGTATCTGAAACAAACTAAACAAATATAATCCTACTTCAAAAACAGGCCCCTTTCTTGCAACCTCAACACAACACTGCTTTGATTGAAGGACAGAAACAAGACCCAGGAAGTTGTCAAATGTTTGTTAGTATGCACACATAACAAGAACTAAAATGAGTATTTATCCATGTGCTGCTCCTTTTGTGGGACCGTTTTCCTCACTTTCTCCCCCAGTCTGTCTTTCTCCGAGATGCTGGTCTTTTTGCATACTTTAGGAATTCCAGCAGGCTGCAGGGAACAACATGAGAGTCTTTCTAACCCTTCAGCCCTGCGTCAGCACAAAGGCCAAAACAAACATACATTTGTTTAGCAAACTGAAACGGGCAGAGTCGTAAATCTCCGGAGAAATGCTTTAGGGGTGGTGGCGGAGGTGGTAAACTGTTTAGCAAAAAACATGAAGATATCTTTCAGCGTGGAAGGGTCTCCAGTTTCTGAGAAAAACCCGCCTTTGATTGTTTACTTGTCCACTTTTTGTGACATTTTGAGTTAGTGAACAAATGTTTTTTGTGTGTGTGTAGAGGCTTCTAATGATGCTCTGCCTCTTTGTGGTCATTAATACATAAATATCATATACACAACAGTCAACCCATACACTGGATCAGTTTTTTTCAGGTCTAATTTCCTGAGGGACGACAACATTTTGATCACTTTATGACTTCATAGGAGTTTTGTTGAAAATGTACACAGCAAACACCGAGAGGAGTTCTGTCTTTCTGTTCAACAACTAATCTCTACGCACACAAAAATTAAGACATTCATGATTTCACACACACACAAACACGCTGCACATATTCTGACGTAGAGCAACAGCTCACATCACTCTTAAGCAACTCTCCAATGTGTCCGGTTGAAGATTCAGTAAAAAGAAATTAATACAACTATAAAAACTACTGACAAATATTAATATAGACATAGATGCAGTTTTTTCTTTAAAAAATAGGGGAAAGTAGTTTGATTCAAGAGCGTGTTTTCATTCAGGGCTATCGAGAAGAGCTTTTTAACTAAAGCTGTGTACATTTAAATAAACTTAAAGGTTACATGTGTCTAAAAGGGGCAACGCTGTGGAGGTAGAGAATAGAAAACTAGTTTAAGACACCTGAAGTGAAGATTGTGGACTTTCCTCTTTAAAAAAAAAAGGATTTCAAGTATCACGTGTCACTTGTGCGACAAGGGGATATTGGGAGAAAATACTCAGTGATATAATTGTTGCTTACTTTTAATCTGCTTTAAAAGAGGTTTAGCACCTCCGTATGAGGAACCTCTCCAGCATGAAATCATCAAGACTTAATAACATTAAGTATGAAATTAGCTGGAAAAGTATTTGTACACAATCCTTAATGTTCCTGGGTGTGCTCGTGTACCTTTAAAAAAGAAAAACAACATTATTTCAACATTCCTATTTAGAATAGTGTTTAAATGGATGGAGTAAGGCTTTCGCTTGAGATTATTTTGAAAACAAATCTGATTTGAAGAAATGTGCATTTATGTATCATTACAAAGTGCTTTTTTTTCATTCACCCTTTTTGGTTTTTAGTGCCTTAATTTGAAACACATTTAAAAATAAGAACATTTAAAAAAAAAAGATTAAATCTACTACATCTATTGTACATTTTGCTGACATGATACAGTACACCGCCCCCTCTCAGGCTACTCTCTCTTCCACTGAAGCCTTCTCACTGGTCAAAATACAATCTTAAAGCTTATAATAGGTTTCCACAGGTGCAGATACAGGGCTGGAGCACTAACGTCTTAATGAAAAGTGAAGGACAGTTGCTGCTAACAGGGGACACAAAGTTTCCACCGAGGAGCTCTAATGGAAAACGTTCCGCAGCAACACCAATATCAAGGCACGCAGAAAAACAGTTCAAAGTCAACGGAAACATGTCCAACATATTGGGAAAAGTCCTCAGATGCACACTGCAGATAATGGGCGGAGGTGACAGAAAGGCAAGGAGCTTCAGTCTCAACAGTCAACGGGAGAGCAGGCGGCATTATGGGTTCCCCTGTAGACCTGTCAAACTCTTTTAAAGAACAAAAGAAAGTCATGACAGGGTGCAAAGGGTTGGAGATACCAGCTGGGCCACCTATAATCCATGCCTTGTGTGTCTATGAGGCAAACTGAACCAGAAAAGTACAGCCAAAACTCTGTCTTTTTGAACGTCAAAGTCAAGAAAGAAGGAGAAATCAGTGCTTTCGTCGCTCCTCCCTTCACAGATTCAGGCTGTTGGAAAGCGCCTCCAGCTGTTCCTCTCCCAGCCTCTGCTTCTCCTCCAGGTCCTTCTGCCGGATGAGCAGCGAGGCCTTGGTCTGGACGAAGCGCCGGTAGTCCTGCAGCTGCTCGGCAGACAGCTGGCGCGACAGGAAGGTGGAGACCAGGTTCTCTCTCCGGTCCAGGTTATCCTTCAGATCTTTGGCGTCCTCCCTCTGTTTGCACAGCAGACGGTGGCGACTGTCCAGGGATTGCTGAGTGTGGAGACAGAGACAAAGGGTAAAGAAGATAAATTATACCTGATAGTTACATTGCCTCTCTATCTTACATGATACTGCTGGGGACAAAGGAATATGTTAGGCCTGTTATTGAAATTTTAACCTTATTCTGGTGTTGAATTCATGCCTTGCAGAGCATCAGATCCATGTTCACAATATGAAATAAGTAAGTAAATATCCTGCTGTAAACATTACTCATACAAATATAAACTTTGAGAAGTAATAATAGAAAATCTGAAAATTAATCATGTCAAAGTCTCATATTTTGGGCTACATTTCTTGTTTTAATTGAAAGGTAATATGTTGGTCGATGTAATAGAGAGATGTGAAAGTTGTATGATCATGTTTCAGCCACAGGACAGGAGTTGCAGTGTTTCCTTATGTCAACAGAGGGCAGGGTAGGTACAAATGTCATCGAAACTGGGCTGGAGTTTCGGTGAGTCAGTGTAAATACCAGTGTTGCTGATAACAGCAAGAAAACAAATGAGCCTCTAACAAGCCCTCAGTATGCTGCACGTTCAGCTGGGCTTTTGCAGATGGACAAACTAACAAGGAGCCCTTTCGGGGATAAATCTAGAAGTCTAATGCATCCATGCAAACATAAATTGATGCAGAAAATACTGGGACGCGTAATGAAACTGGATATTCAGAGGGAAAACAAAGCAAAGCTCAGAGCTCACGTCAGATCCTGTGACACTGCACATGATAATATTTGACACCAAATTCATGACTGTAATTCAGAATAAAGTAAATAAAATTATATTTGAAATAAAGACAACTAACAGTAAACATATTTTAATTTAGCTACCTCCTTTAGTGATTATTTCCTGATGTATCAAACAAAAAAAGCGCAGTCCTATCAAACTGCAGTATATCAAAAATAATCTTCAAGTGTCTGATAAAGCGTTTGGCTCAAACACAGATAAGCTAAAAATTGGCAATTAAACGCAGATAAACAAAATTTTTTGAATTCCACACAGTGAGAAACCTTGACTCCATTAAAGTCGCCCTTCAACTTCTCCCAAGTGGCATGTTTGCTGTTCTAAAGCAAACAGAACGAGAGTATAGCTGAGGGCATGGGAGCAGCCACACACTTCTAACACTCATGGTCGTCTTTTGGCCAGAAGCTCCAGATGAGCTGTGGTGAATCATGAGATCTGCAAGCTTACATGACATAAGATTCTCCCAGGAGCACTCGCTGACAGCATGCTTTTACTCGCATGTATTAGTGTGGATGTGTAAACAGTTTCAGGGGGAAAAGACAGGAGCGTAATACAAGGAGCACATGACAGTGCATTACAGTACATCGGTAGATGTACTGTAATGCACCGTCATCACATCTTATTTGACTGATTCAGTTGACCTTTAACCCCAGAAATCAATCAGTGTGTGCCTTAGATAAATTCACAATATTAGTGCTCTCTACTGAGAAGAAGACATAGAAACAAGGGGCAGCATGGGTACATTTAGACTACATCTATATAATTTTGGACAGAGGTTCACAGTTTGACGTTTTGGCTCCATGCTTTTAATTAATTGTGTGATGTGAGATGTGAGCACTCATAAGCCAAAGACAAACAAAGGGCAAAAACGGATGTTGTGAAATGGATGATGTGAATTTGGTTATTTTTTGCATTAAAAAACTTTCGTCTCTCTCTTTAGCTGCATCTTGGATTTTGGAGGGTCATTGAATGCACCAACAAGAAGAGTTTTCATAACACTCCCTGCTGGCAAGTGTTTTACCATCAGACAATTATGCAACTTTGACAAAAAAATAAAAATAAGCATGCAGAAATTAATGAAAAACAAAAGGACAATGCTCTTGTGACAGACCCTCAACACCCTCATTTATGAACCTGTTGATCTCCAAAAAAGAAGCTGAAAAAAACCAAAGGTTTTGGTTCCTCACCTTCTCCTCAGCATCTGTGTGTTGGTCCACGGTGCTCAGGGCGTTCTGTACCCTGGCCAGCCGAGCAGAGAGACACAGCAGCAGGCTAACAACCCTCTCCAGGTCTCCTATGAACAGGTTGTACCTCTCCAGCTCCACGGGCAGACATCGCTCACGGACCAGTACCTCCAGGGCCTCGCCATGGGCCACGTTCTCCTGAATCTCCGTCTGGAGGGCACCACGCGTCTCTTCCAGTGAACGCAGACGCGCCTCAATATGGGACACTAACAGATGCTGTTCATTCAAGCAGAGAAGGTGAATGTGTGAGAGATTTTAGGCTATGATGCTACAGAACAGATACACATGGTGAAACAGGGCCAAATGGTAAAAACGTGGAGAAAAAAATACTTGTCAACCCGACCACATAACTTAAGATTTCAGATGAACCATTAAAAATATTTATTTCACATTTGCTGTCACAGGATCATGGATGAAAGCATACTGTATCAAGAGGGAATATGGAAGGCAGTCAGGGAGAGGGGAGGCTATTTGCTGAGCCAAACATTAGGCAAGTGGGAGACACTGATAAGAGGTAGACAGTACATCATGTGATAAGAGAGACACAACTATGTCAGTCTGAAATGAGTCCACTTAAGGCCAAAGAGCAACAAGATGGTATCAATATGAAATCACTGCAGAGCTTCTGTCTTAAGAAAAATGAGACCACAGTCCAAAAGTCCAAAGTGTGCAGCTAAAAGTTCTGTTTGCCCTGCTGTCATGTCTGATTTCTTGTCATTTTGAATATATATATATATATATATATATGCAACAAAGCTGTGACGATTCTAGACATATATTGTCCTGTCAACAGTAAAGTTACACTTTTTTTTCCTACACACTGGTCTGCTTTTGTTTTGTTGTGGCATGTTTATAAAGGCTTATTTCTGTTTTGACTGTGAAAGATCACTTCCACTTCTCTGTCGTGGGGAATGCGTAAAAGATCTCATTGTTTAAAATGATTAAAATAAATTTAAAAAAACATTCACTACTTTGCATAAACTAATGATTACCTTCTTCTCAGTGACGTCAGCTTTGCTCTGCGGGTCTGTACTCTGAGGTTTAAGGCTGTCAGGAGCAGGAGGAGACGCTTCAGCCCCTTCGACCGTTTCAGCACTAGAAAAAGAAACACGTGTTTAAGTCAAGCTAGCTTTCTTGCGCCCTGTTGATGCTGCCAATGATTCCTGTCATCACAATACAGCATAGAATTTTTTAACATTTTTAATGCCTGCTTCAGCTGCGCCACATAGTGTCTTCACATGGAGTATACTCTGAGCAAGGCCCCACTATTAGTTACAGATTACAAAACACTGAAATGCAACTGCACATTCTCTATGTATCTGAAGTGTGCTTACACTCGCAGAAATCTGAGTGCATGTACAGCAGTAAGCAGATAGCCAGGTGTGTCTGCGCATGTGATGCAACAAAAGGTAATGCAGCACTGGTGGAGCTCAGTTCTTTAGCCATTAAAAACCAGTATCAAGTTTCGTAGAGAATCATTAACCTAGGAATCCTAATTAACTCGGCTTTGTCTGCACGCTAAATGTCAGCTCTAGATGTGAGTCAGATACATTATTCTTTCCATCTACACAGCTGTGTATATACAAGATAAAGGGTTATGCAGTCACCTGCGATGATGGAAAGTCAAGGATTTGGGAAATTTATAAAGCAAGTCTAGTTATCTTCCATTTCTATGCCAATTTTTATTATTCTACACTTCCAAATAAGTCTTCTCAGGAGTGTGCTCTCTTCTAACTCAGGCAGTAAAATGCTTCCAACAGACCAGTAAAATTCCCATTCTTGGTTAGTGGAAACTAGTGGGATTTTACTTATCACTATCAGAGCTGGGTTATGTTCCAGGACATTAACATTTACCTTTCTGGAGCTCCTTTCTGCTCCTGCTTCTTCTTGTAGTGCTCCTCCATCAGCAGCGTGTCCTCTGACAGCAGCTGCTCCATCAGCATCAGCGCCGTCTTACGATTGGCCAGCGGGTAGAGCACTCTTGCCAGTGATTGGTCGGCCTTGACCACTGCTTCTACAAGCTCCTCCCACTGAGGTCTCTCCGCGGGCCTCTCCAGGCTCTCTGTCTCTCCCTCTGGTGTCCCCCTCTCCTCCATCTCCTGGTTTTCTCCTGACTTCTCGTCTTCCGTTTCTGGATTTTTCTCCTCTTCCGCCTGCTGACTGACATCTGTGTCGGAGACGGAGGTGCAGGGAGACACAGAGGTTTCACTTGTCTGCGTCGGAGGGGCCGAGCTGGTGGACTCATCATCAAAAACGTTGTCTGTCAGCGGCGAGGTCAATACTTCCTCTTTGATCTCTTCTTCTGGAGGGAGAATCCAAAGCGATGGGTCTGTGGTGACACCGCAGCTCAGAGACACTTCATGGGTCGAATCAGGCGGTAGGACGTCATTGACTGGTTCATCCACCGACTGCTCTCTCTCTGATCCAGTCACAGAAGGAGAAGTCCTGACTCTACTGGAAATTAAGCAAATTATGGTTAAGAATCACACCTGGCCAAAATCGTACTTGTAGAATCACAAACACCTTAGTTAGAGTTTGTTTAGTTTAGTTAGGTGCCTGAAGAGTGATATATTCAAATGATGATGATTCGATAAATGTCAGGAAGTTGTGGAAGAAAGTGGTGTGGCACATTCAATTAGTCAAATCATTTCACAGAGGAAACAAATGCTGCATTGGTATGGAGTCTAATCTTACCTGGAGCTGGGCCTGTTTTCAAAAGGAAGCTTTGTCTGGGTGGGGGTGGACGAGGTGGATTTGATCTCCCTCTCACTGGTCTCTAGACTTCTGGGGGAAGGTGGGTTAGATGAAGTCTCACTGGGCGGTCTACTGGATCTGAACTCATCTGTGGCAGGGCCGTGAAATCCAGGAGGTCCAGAGTGAACCCTGGCCCGGGAAGAAGAGCAGGAGGCCGGAGAGGTGGATCTACTTGAATTCCTTGTTCCTACGGTGGCATCCTCCCCTGGTTCTGAGTTCTGCTTCAACAAAGACTTTTTCTGGGTTTGGTTTTGCGTCTGTTCCTGAGCGTTCTTCTGACCAACAATCTCTGGTTCTTTTCCCGCTTGCTCTGTGACATACTGTTTCTTCCTCCCTCTGTCCTGCCCCTGGGCTTCTCTGACTTCGGCAAAGAATGAAACACTCCTCTTGTCTCTGTCTGGTCCTCCTGGTCCAGTCGAATACCTCCACAGTTGATCCAGCTGCTCAGAACTTTTACTCAGGGCTGACGTTCTTGTTAACTTTGATGTCCCGAGCTCTTCCATGGACTTCCCCCTCTGTGCAACCACACGGACATGCTGCTGGCCCTCAGGGGCTGGGGCTTGGGGCCTTATTAAGGAGTCCTCAGTGGCATTCTTCTGGGGACTGACATTGACATTCAGTGTTTACATGTGTAACATAAGCCATTGATTCATACAAACTATGATTACTTTAGAACAGAAAGTCTTGGGTTTTACATGAAAAAAACTATTAAATAAACACTCTTAACAGTCACGTTTTCATATGTAATTTCTATAACTGCATCATACAAGAACTCTGGGAAATTTAATTTATGGCAGCAATAATTTGATATTCCTACAAATCACAATACAGTTTGGAGAAATAGGTCAACTCCTTGAAAATGGGCCAGTCAATTATTCTTCTTTTACAGTCCATGCATAAATCTTTTAAAAAGGAATGTTGGTTGGCTGGAGCAGGTGGGTGTTGACTTTCCAGTGCCACAATGAATCAAGTAGAGATTTATAGTCTGTGCCACAGTGCACACATCACTGACCTAATACTCTCCTGACCTAAAACCAATGAAAATGTCCCAATTTGTCTGCAGTGCTGGTACATACCTCCAGGTTTCCATAGTATCAACTGGTAATGGATCCTTCTCATAGTCCTGTGCCTGCAGACCCTGCAGAAGAACCAAAGGGCAACACATAAATTTAATCAGTATACACACAAAATATTCTTCTGAATTTAATAGTATGTAAAGTGAGTGTGAAATACTGCAGTAATAGCCAGATGTGGGTTAATTAACATCTTGTTTTCTTTGACTGATTTTTGGACTCACTTGTTCTACTGGAAAGTTAAAAGTAAACACCAGAATGTGGCATGCAGGATTTAAGGTGAAAAGGTTAAGTCTACATATATCTACCAATACATTTTTGCATAAGTAGGAGACAACTAGATGGTCAGACAACACCTTATTGTCACAGATATGTATTAGATTTTTAAGTATCTCAATTTGAACACACTTACCTGAAACGCATGTGGTGTGGATGTGGATCTGTTCCTGAAGAAACTTGGTGGTTCTGGCTGGTCCAAAAGACTCTCCACTGAGGTGGACTTCCCCTGAGATGGACCTTGGCTCTCCCTCCATCTGGGTTGATTCGACTGGCCAGCATATTGGCCTGAACAAGACTGAGCTGAGAAGAACTGTGCATACCTGTTTTGTGAAAATTAAAATAGAACACTTAAAATGTTTGATTTGATCCAACAACAAAAAAAGCATCAAACGAGTTTTCTTGCTCTCTGGCTTTGCCTCTCTTTCGTACCTGATGGAGCTGGTGGAGGAATCAAGGATGCGGCCTGCAGAGTGAGGTCTGTGGAGTTTCTTCTTGGTGTTTTTGACTTCATGATTTGCTGATAGAGGCCTGGGACCCCAGTCAAAAGGTTTCTCCCCCAGAGAATGCCTCTGTCTGGATGGAGGTGGTAACTGAGGCACTGGTTGCTGTGGCTCAGCCACTTTCTGGCCCGTCTTACGCTCCATGTACTCCACCAGGGCTTTGTGCTGCAGATGCTTTAAGTTTGTCTTTGAAGCGCTAGAGGCTGAAAGGGCTCGACCTCTCGTCTCAAACATCTTCCTGCGTGCTGCAACCAGTCCCTGCTCTCCTTGCTGTACATGTTCCTCTGCCTCGCATTCAACTGCAAACAGGCTGTCACTTTCGTTGCCAAAGGAGCGGCAAGCAGAGTGTATGGGGGCACCACCAAGCTGGTTGAGTTTCTCTGGTTCAGAGTAGCACATCTTCTTCTGCCCTGGAGTCAATCGCTTCCTGCCTCCAATGCGTGCTACCTGGGGCTGAGCCACATTTGCCGGTCTCCCGTTTTCCTTCTCAGTCTCTCTGTCCATCTCCTTCTGACTCTCCCTGACTTCTTCTTTTATGCTCCCCCTCTCTGTCTCCTCAGAGGTCACTGAGGGAGTGAGTGTGTCTGTGGAGGTCTCAGAGTCCTGTGATGAGGAGAAAGTGTGAATCACTGCAGGCTTCAGCTCAGGTTTTTGCCTGATACGGTGTGGCCATGACAGCTGCAGGTCCCTCCTTTTAAATGACGTCTCCCTTAGGACTTTAGACTGGGCATCCTTCAGCTTCTCTTTGTAGTACTTTTTAAAAGAGTCATCCAGGGTGTTACAGGCAACAGAGATAACTTCCCCTCTATCGTTCTTGCTGGTGTCACCTTGTGGAGGTCTCCCAATATCGCTGACAGCCACGTCTCCAAGACCTGTTTTGTTAAGGATTGCTTCCTTGCCTCTTATATTAAAATCAGCATCCTTTTTAGGCTGTAACGCTGCCCTGCTGGCTCCGGTGAGGTGGTACAGAAGTGGGGTCGTTTCTTTGTTTATCCTCTCGCTGGCTACATCCCCCAAAGGCTGCCGTTTCCCTCTCTTTGCCTGCTCCTCTCTCTTGTGGTGATTTGGCTGTTCATTGCTTATCAGTGAGGTGACCTCCTTCGTTTGTGTGGTTGAATGTGGTGGGCAGTTTCTGTCAGGTCCACAGTAGAATATAGGGTTATTGGCAGTGTGGCGGCCAATATCTCGACTCTGCATCATGTCGATTTCTTCGAAGGCGTCGAAGCTTCGAGAGGACTGTGTTGAGATGAGGGATAATCTGCGATTCTCCTGATCCTGGCTCCAGGAGGACAGGTCCTTGCCCTGGGACACAGAAGTGAAAGCCTCTCTCTCATCTGGGATCATACCACTGGAAGTGCAAGAGCTCTCATGGAGAGGTCTAAACAAATTATCCATTGTGCTGTGGCATCTTTCTTTTTCTTTTAGCCGGTGTGTCTCCAAAACAGTGGAGCTCTCACTCCCAGCCTCAGACCCACATACTGATGCAGAGTGTGTCCTCACACCAGATTCAGACAGCTTACACACCCCCGTGACAAAGTAGAACTGGCCCTTATGCTGGATGCTGCTGTTGATAAAACTCTGACCAGCATTCCAGGGGCTGGCAGATCGGGGTGGCTCTGAACCAAGCCAATCATTAGCTGAGTTTGCTCTTTTGCGCTGACTCTCAAAATGGCTACCACTGGGCTTGTTGTGATGGTCTCCATTACATGCACCACTGCTTGAGGGCAGTCTGGGTTTCAGGTGCTCAGGCTGGCTGGTGCCTCGGGGAGGTGATCGGCTTAGGATGTTTGTTGACTTCTGCTGCTCAGAGGCAGCTTTGTTATCCGTGATGAAAAGGTATTCTGGGTTCAACGACACCCTGGTCTGATCATGAGGCTGGAGGTGGGGGCGGTAGCTTGGTGGCTGCTGGGCCTGTGGCTGCTGAGAGCCCCTCCATACTGAGTACACTGGGTCAGAATTGAAGCTCGAGTTGCCTGTATCTGGGTTAGGCGTCTCAGGTCTTGGGGCATTCAGACCGTGGGGCTGTGGATGGAGTCGATTGTGGGGTCTGAGCTGTTGTTGAGGCTGTGGCTGCTGGGGTTGAAACTCTGTACCATGGTGGTGGACCCTGCTGTTCTCCAAGTTTTTTGTGGCTATGAAACTATCCAGGCGTGCTGGGACTGGAGGAGGACGGACATTAAGGTGAGCACCTTGGGATGGAGCCCCCAAAGGCACCTCTTGTTTAGAGAGTGCTTTGTTGTTGGTATGGAAATTGTTATTGCCATTGTGGTGGTTTACATTGGGGCTGTTATTGTTGCGATACTGCTGTGAGATAGCTTCCACAGAGCGATAGAGCTGGTCCATGGTCTTTGAGTCGGACTGTAGAACCTGGGTTGGGTGGTAAATGGACTTCATATATTTAAGATCAGCATAGTGGCTGAAGGAGCTGGACTGTAGGTCGTCTGGGAGAAAGGGAGAGGGGTAGTCTGGGGCAGTAGACCCACCAGAGAAGGAGCTGTAGGCAGAGTCTCCTTTGCCGTGTTGGTGATGGGCAAGTTGGTCGGCAATGCTGCTGTTGGACTTGGCTGGGGAGAGCCGGCTGACAGGCAGGCTCAGAGGATGCAGGTCCACGTTGCTCATTCTCTCAAAGTGGAAGTTGTAGGAATCCATGGAGGACTGGGGCGGATGGCAGGAAGGGAAGGGCAGGGTTTGTTAATGTGTGGTACGTGTATGTGCACTGATGCATGTGTCTTCCTTGCTGGTGAAACTGGGGAAATTACCACCAACACATTTGCACCAGGTTGTCCGTCACGCTTGTGGCTAATTAGGTCATTTTCCTGCTTCCTTTTTGTTTATTCAAAGCCTCTTGAAGCGGTCTGCTCAGCAGCTCCTGAGGGAGAAAACACAAACACAGCACAGACTGGTTATCAGACTGAAATCTTGACTTAAGACTCCAGTCATACATCTGTGGCAAATGACTGTTCAAGAGTAAAATGGTTTGACAAAATGTGCGGTCAAACAGAAATTAAAAAAAAAAAAAAATGTACAGTGACTGAGCGATATTCAATATATCACATGGCTTGGTGACATCTTCACAGATACCCCATTGTATAGCTGTTTTGACCGCTTTGCAACGGCATGACAATTTAACACAAACGCACGTGTTTGTGTCAGATTCTCAACTTGGCATGTCCACTATGTCAACGGCACACACAACTCACACACCCATATTGAAGAAAAACACCTTCATACCTCAACAACGCTGTATGCATGGAACAAAATTCTCCATCAGCTGTGAAGTGTTGTGAAAATGTCTGTGAACCACTGATAAAACTTTGCCTGGCATTTCTAGGTCAAATTCCTCTTGTGAGAAATGTTGCTCCATCTGTTATAAGTTGTACAGACAAATCTTACAGTAAGCCCCTTGACTGAAAAAATGTTCATTTTCTTTCTTCCAGTAGAGAACGGTTTATGCCTACCCAGCAGAGTGGAAGTGTACATGGCAGCACCGAGGGGGAAATCATTTAACTGTCCTCATTGTGACTCCAAATGTATTTTAACCTCTATATGTTTCAATGTTCTTTCCCTTGTAAAGCCCTGTGTATGATTATTATTCATTCAATTGTATAAGTTAGAACAATATAATGTTCGACAAGTTTATGTCCAAATTAGGGCTGCAACTAACGATTATTTTCATTATCGATTAATCTGCTGATTAATTTCTTGATTAATCAATTAACCATTCGGTCTGTAAAATGTCAGAAAATAGTGAAAAATCACATTTCTCAGAGTCAAAAAACATTTAATTTACAATGATATATAACAGAGAAAAGCAGCATATACTCACACTGAGGAAGCTGAAACCAGAGAACGTTTTGCCTTTTTGCTTAAATGACTTAAATGATTAATCGATTATCAAAATAGTTGCAGATTCATTTTCTAAGGATTGATCAATTGACTAACCTTTGCACCTCTGGTAAAAATAGTAACTTGATAGCAATGTAGGTTAAAAATTATAGTATAAAAGTATATTCCCCTACACAGCAGTAACTTCTTCTGTCTGATTTAACAGCAATCATTAGATCTCATTTCACCAAAAATGATATCACCTCCTCTTGCACTATAAAGTCGATGTTAACAGCATTTTGTGTACAAGACATAAGGTTTTGAGTCATTTTTAAGTTTCACAGCTTGGTTTTGTAGGTCAGTACAGTTAACCACCTGTTGAAGGAGTCTTTCTGCCATTTTGCATCAACAAGGCCTCTAATTAAGGGCCTTGAGGTTGGCGCTGCACATTGCAGCACACACATGGAAAAATGTCAGGAATTCCATATGGAACTACAGAAATCTGGGAGGATTAGTCATGTGACAGATGTATAATGCCTTGTTATACAGCACTGCGACCCGTAAAGACGTCTAACTTTTCCCCTTATTATTCTTTGGACGTTGAAGCATTTGCTTTATCTATTTCTTGTCAAATAATTGCCTAAGATTAAACTTTCACTTAACTACACAAGCACTATGACTGAGACCATTATCGGTTTATCAGGAAACCTTTACAGGCTATTATGCTGTGATAGAAGCTGTAGTGTTTTGCAGACTGTACTGATTATATTGTCCTTTGCTGTAAAACCAATTTATTTCCAACTGAGACACAGCAAAGCAAAATTAACTCATAAAAATACTTGATCGATTTGGGCCTTTCAAACTGAATCTGCTGCAGCACCAAGACTCTAGTACATTTTTCATAAGTTTCCTTATTCACTGTAAAAGCACACAGGATTTAAAACTCATAGGGATAAAATTCCTACAATTTTGTAACACATGGAAACCTGCAGTCATCATCAGCTATCCAAAAAATCATCTTCAGTACAGAAACCAGCCCCTGCAAGTTAATGATAGGTTTGGGCTTCACGGTAGACTCTAATGACAGAGTAAATGTAGGCTTTTCTCTCCCATGACCTGCCTTTGTGTGACTTTGTCATCAAGTTGAAGCTACATACCTGTCATGCATACACAAATGTCAATGTTGCCAAAAAACACAAAGACAAGCCAACCAGTTAATCAACTCTGATACTGCAGTATGAAAGTTGGGCCTCACCAGTGATGGAAGGGCACGAAATGTTGTGCAAGTTATGAATCAGCTGATTTTGTTCCTTTTGTTTTTACCATTCAAAAGTTATTCTAACCAAAAAATCCTGCGTTAAATGACTGCTTAGCAACTTAGACTGACAACTGAAACTCCTTTATAATCAATTCCAATGAGCAAAATTTTCCCAGTATTGCCAAGTTTGTTGGCCGAGCTGAAAAACCTGAATCAAAGATGATCCTAGGTGGTCGTTTTGCATACACACAAAACCCACCTCCCAAGAGCCTTTCAAACTACAGTATTAAAGGGGATTCCATGTGTTTATGAAGGGCCTTCTGATCTATGGTGTGTCTCCGTGTGTGTGTGTGTGTGGTTTCCAGCCCTCCTCGTCCCTCTGCGAACAGAGAGAGGCTCCCGAACAGGGGAGCGCTCAAGTGGAAGTGATGGAGGGGACAGGCAGTGACAAAATGTACAGAGAGGAGAGAGGGAGGGAGGGAGGGTGAGGCAGAGGGTGACCAGCCCAGACAAATACCCTCACACGCAAACCACAACAACAAGAGACAAGAGAACTGAACAATGACAGCAGGAAAGCTGAACACAAGTTGGAAGGCTGGATCAACAGTCACAAGGCAGACTGGGAACTACTCAGAGATCAGCTACTTCGCCAGACTGGTTTGAATGAAAGGTTTATAAAGTTGAGAGACTGTTAGCGAGACAAAAATAGAAAAACTCACCCAAACTTTGAGTCTAAGTCGCTGACCTTCCTGATTTCCATCTGAAAAAGAAATAAGTTCCCTAAGTTTCAACATGCATAAGGATTTGCTGAATGATTTCCGTCCTTGTTTCTCATTCAGAACATCTTTCTTCCTCTAAAGAGGGACCAGACCAAGTAACCAGGAGAGTTTGATATTAGAGGGAAGACTTCTAGCGAGTCCCTTCTCCCCCCACCGCGACCCGAGGCTGCCTAGCGGGAGCCACTGATTGGCCAGCCGATGACGTCCGGCTCTCCGATGCACAATGAGCGCAGCGGAGGGAATATTTCACTGCTGCAGATAGCTGCTAGTGCTGCCGGCCGCCCGAACAACAGAGAGAGAGGGGCGAAAAAAGAAAAAAAAAGAGGCCTCGCATTCCTGGCTGGCTTCAAAGACGGAGCACAGCCCGGGCGCCATTCATTCCCAAGGCCCTGAGCCCTGCACATGGAGACTAGCCAAGGCAGGAGGGAGGACGGAGGAGGGGAAGGGTAGTGGTGGAGGGGTGGGTGGGTGTATGGGTGACCTCCCAGCCTCCACCCCAAAAAAAAAAAAACTGTCACAAAGACTAACTATCCCCCCACCATCATGATCAGTTTCTCTTTTATTTCTAACATGTATTAGTCTTTCCTGTATTCTTCTATTCTTCCTGTTAATGTTATGAAGAAGTTACACAGCTAATCATTAACTCACTGCAAAAATCTCTAGTAATCAATACTGCAGTAAGACTGATATAGGTCATCATTACTGTAAATTCATTTTAGAAACCAGTGATTAATTTTTGAAGATAAAGCAATCTCTGTTTGTGATAAATAATCTGTTAAAATAGAACTTTAAATAAATAGGCGATGGGGTTTATTACATCATGAAGATTTAGTGACAAGTATGTTATCAGTAACTGAAAATATAGTACTACAGTCACACAAATTGCTATAAACCATAGTAAGCTTTAAATTCACTATTTGACACTGATGTGTCTTTCGCATGGGTCTAAGTCGCTCTCAACGACACCATCAGCTAACAAAACTCAGACAAAGGCCCTAGTTGCCCTCTCTATTGTTTTCTATTGTGGCTGGCAGTGCTGGTGCTCAGCTATGCAGAGTTTTTGTTACTGTTAGCATCGGGTCAGAAAAAGTGGTGCAAAGAGCAGAATCAACGTAATGCGGTTTTACTGCTGCTGTGGCTGACTCCACCTGATGGACTTTGATTTTCTTTGAGATGGACAAATGTATAATGACTGACAGATGCCTTTTAACCAGATTATATGATTAATATCTGCAACTGAAGCTTGGATATTATTTTTCAAGTTGCAATATGAAAGAATCTGTTTTATTCAGTCTGACACCTTGTTTAACATCTGTGTAAATACTCAATATAAGCTGAATGCACACATTGGACACTTAGATTTGCTTGTTATCTTTTTTAAATTAGATTTTTTTCATTAGATGATGTGAACAAAATGTAAAATGTACCTGAGCACTACGCGACCAGCAAGAAACTTTCATTTATTTTGAAGGCTGATACCTGACCGCTGTGGTGGAACTTGTGAACCAAACAGCCAATTAGATTTTAGCTTTAAAATAATGTCCTGGATTTTTTAAGTCACTTCCCACATGTGATTATAAGACAACTCCATAACAGGGGTCAAGATTAAATAGAGACATGTAAACAAGGATAAGCTCATGACCACTTTCTGCCTGGCAACTTAGCTAAGTACCATATCACGGTGGAGGGAGGGGAGAGTATGCCTTAAGATCCGTAAGAATTTAAAGACCATATGTTTAAAGAAATCCAACGAGGTCAGGGAAGGTGTCAGGCAAGGACACATTTTCATAAAGAAGACTGGATTATTAAAAGCAATGAATGACTGAGAGAACGCGGGGTGAGGCTAATGGAGAAAGGGAGGAATGAAGGATGGGAGGGGGGTGTTAAATTCTTTCAGATTTTTTTTTTTGTCTTTCATTGGTGATTATGTGTTCCAGCGTGACCTTCACCATGCAGCCATGAGATTGGACCACCAGGCGTCTGAGAAGCAAAAGGCAGAAATAGATAGAGAAATAAAGAATAAGAGAGGATAATGAAAAAAAGATGCGACAGAATAACAAGAACAAATGGAGAAATAAGAAACAGTGAAGACTCAGATGAGAGAGAGAGGAAGACGAAAGAGACAGGCAGGAAGTTCGGGGACTATAGTGGCTGATGCCACGGTAGCCAGCCAACCAAGTGGCAAGCCAAAACCAATAAGCTTGTTAGCCCCGCTGCCCTGCTAAGTCTGGTGATAAAGATGATGATGCGTTGAAGCACCTCCGGACCTCTGACTGAGGAGCTAAATGGATTGGTTGTGTCCTCAAAAAACTACTGTTAGGTCTCAATCAGAAGCATTCACTGGTGAGAAACAAGACTTTAAACCTCCTCAGTAGGACTCAGAAACAACCTTTTGACATATCATAGCAGGAAAACTACAGGTGTAATTAATAACATGAATAATGGCGTTCGTACTGTAAGTGTAACTGTTCATTTCACAAACATATTTTAGATTTGTCTGCAGTGTTAGAACCAGACTTAATTTTGCTCTCAGTTTAGTCTAATAAAGTTAGAAAGTTTAACAAAAATTATGACTTATTTTAATCCTAAAAAGTTAGCCACCTGACCCCCAGGCTAACTCAGGACGAAGAGCCATGTTTCCATGGCAACAGTCAGTGACGCCTGCTGACCAGTTTTGCCAAATGACAGACAAGAGCAAAACATAGCTCAACATACATAACACAGCAGTGAGGACAATGTCAGTTGTTTTTAAACTGCCCAAGGAAACTATCTTGAGCCTGACGGACGAGTTAGCAGAAATACTGAGCCCCAAGAGAGATTGTTCTACTGGAAGTTTTTTGTATTGTTACACTTTTTGCTGAATTTTCCCAGTAAGATGTCCATGCATCTGTTGAATTCCCCCATCCCAACATTTTCTGCTGTAGTAAAAGGAGCTGAGTGGTTTGACACAGTTGCTTGGTCAGCCATGTCTTAATTTACCCAGAAATCATGGCAAATTAGTCCTATTTAAGAAGGTCAAGAACTAGACAGCTTGAATTTAGATGCCTATCTGAAGTCTTGCCCCTGAGGCACTGAAATGGAGCTATCGTTAACATTTTTAACTTTTCCTGCTAAGTCAAAATGTCTGCTGTGAAAAGGGTCTACAATGTAATATTATTTTCTGCTGTCTTTAAAACCTTCTAACACAAACAGTGAATCAGATCTACTATTATTGTATGTGTATGTCTTTAACTTTCAGACAACTTCAGTTAATTCCAATTTGCAAACTTTTGGAGGACTCACAACCATCCAGGCAAAACGAACAAATATAAATCATTAAGTCATAAATCAATTATTCTGACTGAAAGCATCCTGGTCACTTTGAATAAAAATGTACTCCAGGGTGGCACTGTCGAAACCAGCACAATGCACCATGGGGGCAAAACAATGCCAAAGAGGAATAAGCTTGAAGATGACTGTCAGACTGTAAACTTTACCACATAGTGGACCCTTCCTATAGGACAGTAACAACCATGGCAAACAGACCAGACACTCTGAGGGCAACAAAAACACAAAGGTATGCACATACTGTACATCTTAGTCAAGAGGCACCACTCTTGCTTATGTATTAATGATTTAAACTACTTGCTGTGTAGGATTAAAATGGTTCCTCCGAACTTTTGGCCCATGAAGGCCTTCATCAGAACGTGAACTATTATATTCTCTTACTCACAAAGTGCAGTACACGTAGTGCTTGACCCTCCATTAAAAACCACTGAGGTGCCGCTAACTCCCAAGTAAGCTGAAGACACTTTGCCCTTAGAAACTTATCCCGAATCTTTACCTGGTGTCTTGAAATCAGAAACCTTTTAAAATCTGTGAGTGTAAAATGGATGAAGGAGGCCTGGACTACGACTCATGTCTCCCACAGGACCTGAAAGACATCATTCCTATTGTCCCCCTGATCAAACAGAAACAGAGAGGAAGCTGCTTTTGAAAAGGTGGAAGTGGTCGGGTGTTGAGAGCACTGACAGAGAAAAGCATCCAGTTGCGGGAAAGGGAAAGCCGTGTTGCCACGCAGTGTTATCACCAATGAGATTCAGCGTGTCTGTGTGTGCAGGGGAAAGAAACCGTGGCTGGTGTGTTGCTGGGCAGTGCTCACTCCGGTGTCTAAAATCTATAGCTGACCAAGACAAGCTGTCACACTCTAATAAGCTCCACATTCCTGCCCTGATCTGGCCTAAATACTTACTTGACAATATTAACATTTAGTCTCCTTGATTTAATGTTTTCACTAAAAGCTGTGTGCACTTTAAGAAATGGACATATCTTCTCAATGCCTGCATGTGCAATATTATCTACAACACTGCTTCTTCTGCCCTGCCATCTGTGTGTGGCTTTTAGTTAAACAATTAATGCTTATATAACACACACACAAAATGCAACAAGGTCAGTAAGAGTATATTAATAACATTCTCCTCTATATAAAAAAAAAAGAACACAGTTAAGCATTCTGTATCCTCCTTGGTCAACCATTAACCAGGAAGTGCCTGGCAGCATCGAGCTTACAAAATGAACACAGGCCTCTGCGAATGATAAACTTCTTATTACTTTCAAGTGGCGTCTGAGAAGACAATTACTTTTGTATTAAGGACCCCCCGGGGGGCTGCAATATGATCTAGTCATGGTGAGTTTAACTTGATACTGTAGGAATTCCTCCGCACTAGAATAGTACAAGGCCGCAGGCGATGGAGTTTTGTGTGTAGGTGTGTGTTTGGTCTAAAAATGGGCCGTGCAAATTCATCATTACTGCAGCATATCGTTTTCAGTCTTTGGTATGTGTATTAAAATCTGAGAACATACTGATCTGGGTCAAAGTCAGATGTGGAATGATTATAAAAGAACAATTATGGGAGCAATTGTACGACCATGAACTGGGTATCAAACTGTGCCATCTCACACACTTTTTTATACATGAAATAAAAAGTTATGCAGCACAATGTGTCTTGCACTTTGCAGAGGAGATAACATCCGCTTGTGTAGGAGCCAACTAACTTTTCGTGATGCGAGGAGGTAACAGTGGAGAGGTGACCCGGGCCCAAGCAACACCCGACCTCAAGGCTCGAGGATCACATGTTTCACTGGCTCAACGGCATCTTACAACATCTCTACAAAGCAGGAGATTACCTTATTCAGACCAATGTGCGATACCACCAACAACAAGGGAGCCACAGCGACAAAAGAGGGCCAGGGCGAGGAATGTATGAAAGGAGAAAAAAACCCACAGAAAGTGAGAAAGAAGAGATGGCCCGGCAGGAAGCTGAGGACAAACACCACAGGAAAAAAAACACACAATAAGAAATGACCCACTTCCTGTTCGAAGGTGGGAAAAGTCTCACTGACTCCATCATTATGGAAAAATGTTATCCTTAAAAAAAAACATCTATTGTTCTTGGGTCCCCAGTGTCTCCTATAGCTCAGGCCTCATCTCTCAACAGTCCCTAAAGACACTGTCAGCAGTCTAAGCAGGACAGATAATATAGAGCTCAGTTTGGTCTTCACCTGAAATTCAGCCCAGTTTTTCTTTTGGGCCAACATCTGTCATCTGTTCATTTCTCCCGCTACCTTGGTGCAGTTGTATGTTATTTTCTAAATGAATCAATTAATTGAAAAATTAAAAATGTCAGAAAATAGTGAAAAATGACCATCACAGTTTCCCAGAGCCCAAGCTAACTTCCTTTCGTTGCTCGTTTTGTCCGACCAACAACCCAAAACCCAGAAAAGTTGAATTTACTGTCATAGAGGACTAAAAAAAAGAAGTTGGAACCACTGGAAGTTTGGCATTTTTGCTTAAAATAATTACTTAAATTATTAATCTATAGTCCAAATTGTTGCTGTCTTTTGTTTGACTAATTAACTAATTGTTTCATCTCTATTCTCAATGTGTATTACGATCATATGGGGTATAGGTACATACTAGCTATGGCAGGTTCTTAAGTTACAATACTGTCTGTACTTTGTACCCTGCCATGTTCTGCAGATGCACACAACAAATAAGCCAAAGTTGAAATGCAAGTCGCCATAACTACAATCATAATTATGACAGCCTCAATTTAGATTTTTATCACAGAACTGACACAGATTTGATGCTCTGGGCGTGTGAACAGCAAAAGTGGTACAGTGAGTGGTATAAAATCTACATTGTACCACAATAAAAATATACATATACTGTACTGCACTGAACAATTAAATCAGAAATTTGTCGGTGAATCTTGCATCATGTAACTAAGACATCTGACACAATTTTGACACCATGGCAGATTAGCTGAGCCAGTGGTCAAGAAAGAGAAAAACAGGCCTACAAAAATAGATTAAACAGTTTGTTTCCAATTGGAACTAAGCATGGGGTATATTTAAGTCTAGTAATAGAGTTTATTGAATACTATTGAATTTCTACAGTAGTGTATAATAATCCAGAAATGATGGAGACATGTATAAACCACTTTGTACCAGAGAGCACTGAGGTACTTCACCAGTTGGTTCAGCCCCGTGTCATCTCTTGCCTATAGCTGTCTCTGCCCTGCCAGGCTGCAGTAACCATCTCTGCCCTGTTATATAATGAGCTGTGGTCCGACCAGCTGACCACAGACACATAACAGATGCAGGAATTCACCCATGGTGGCCCCTGAGCTGGTACCGCGTCAGCCATGACACTGCATGACTTCACCGGGAGCACATGAGCTTTAACACAGAGAACGAGACTTCTCAGGGAGACACTGGCTTTACAGTACATGTACTGTCCTTGTAATGTAACCGATCATTAATCAATCTCACAGTGACTTCTATGTCATGATTAAGGGTCTGTATTAACTCACACAAACTATAATTTTTTTATCATTTGACCAAATGAACAGAGCAAATAAAAACTATGTTGCAGATGCTAATATCGGATCAAATACTGGTTACATGAAAGACCACATGAGGACTGGTGCCATTAATAAACAAAGCGATTTAGCAAGTAAGAGCACATAATGAGCATCAGTTTGTGTTTCATAAAGTGTCGACAAGAAATAAAGCTAAGCAAAGAAGTCCTAATGCAAACAGACAGACAGAGAACAATGAAATCCTTGTAGCCGGTATACATTTGCTCCTTCCTGGTATTTATTGTTACTGATGGAATGTATTAATGACGGTAAAATCCGTGGCAAAAGCTGTTAATGGACTTATGACGCCTTATACAAAGTGTTGTGGCATAAAGGCCATAAGATATGACCTGGTTCTTTCTCCAATTTGCATAAAGTGACTGCTGTTCTGCTCTCTCTGAGGGTCTGATTGTTTGCCATGGAAATAATAACTTTTAATGTACAGTGCTTTGTGTTTATGGGAATGGATTTATTACATGTTTACAGTAGCATTAATGTAGTTTGTTAGATATCGTGCAATGAAAAGCAATTTCATAGTCATATTTCATATTCATGGTTCCCAGAAGATGTATCCTTATGGCTTTGATGATCCCTTAAGTTTTCATTTAGCTCCATCATCAAGTCAAACAGTTAATATGTCCATTACTTTGGTTCATAACCAAATACCAGCAGACAGTGACTTAGTTTATGCTTTCTTCACACATTTTCTGGTCCTAAAGAAAGAAGAGAAAATGATCGACAGTGAAACTTTTAGAGTTTGTCTGCCAGACAATTTCAAACAGCTAGCAATATAAAAACCACACAATAAAACAATGTACTATCTGTACTGGGTACGCATGGTGGCAATATCCATCAGTAGGCCAAACACCTGACACTTTATGGCACTCTGACCCTCTGTGCCTTATCATTAAGTTCGGCTGGTTTGGTTGTTTGGCGAAGGCACATGGAAAGGAATGTGCTTGATAAGCAGCGAGGGCAGGTACAGCAGGTAGAGCAAACTGGTTGTTATATTCAGTTTGACACAAAATATGCAAATCTTATTCAAAGATTCAAATTTTTAGCTACTTACTAAATACTCTGTTTATCTAACACAGCCACACCTCAGGCACGGAGAGTAGTCAACCATCAGTTAGGTAAGTAGTTATTACGCAATGGCATCACTAGTCCTCTAGTTGGACCAATAGCAAGGCTCCACAAAGCCTGTCCGCCCTTAAATTCGACACTATTTCTTGAAAATATTGTCATTTGTGCTCAAAAGGTTGTTGAGTACACTGCTGCATTCAAATACCACTTAGATAACAGATATCCATCTGTGCATACAGCAGGTGAATATACCTGATAAGAGGATAGTCTGCAGGACACTTCCTGGTGGAACAAACAACTGTGCATACAGGAAGATCACAGGATTATAAACCTGTGGGGTTACATTCAACAAAGCAACGTGGTGACTTACTGCAGAGTGATTTAACAGGAGAGTTAAGATTTTCTACAAGTAGGGCTGCAACTAATGATTATTTTCATTATCAGTTATCTGTAGATAATCTGCAGATTATCCTCTTGATTAATCGTTTGGTCCAAAAGATTCCAAGGTGATGTCTTGTTTTGTCCGACCAACAGTCCAAAAAACCCAAAGACATTTAGTTTACTATCATAGAAGACAAAGAAAAAGAGAAAATATTCACATTCCAAAATAGAGCAGAACACCCACTTTGTTTTGCCTTTTAAACATTCACTTGTCTGAATTTCATGATACTGGGGCCCCCTTTCTGAAAACTTTGAATTTGGCAGTGAATTAAAACCTCAACTCCTTTTTTTCCTTGTTTGTTTCTTTTTATTTTCTCTCTCCTTTCTTCTCTCCATATACACATAACAATGCATATTCATGTTGTACATCAATACTTTTTTTGATGAAGTGTACACCCATGGTTGGAAATTAGCACCGGCCACCAGCCAAATGCTGGTAAGATATGAAAGTGGCTGGTAGATTTCAGACACAAAATAACGATTTACTATTGAGGGGCTGTTGGATTTGAACATTTATCTGTCAGTGGCTGGTAGATGTTCCCTATAGAGTCTGTTTATCTGCCTGTTTGTCTGTGCATGTGTCTAGCTATCTGACTGTCTGTTTGTCTATCTGTTCATCTGCCTGCTTGCCTGTCTGTCTGTCTGTCATCTGATTCTGACCAACACTCTGCTGGGGAGAGGGGGGGTTGTTTGATTGAATTTGTTCTCTGCTTTTTTTGTTTTGTTTTGTTTGTTGGTTTGTTTATTTTTATATATACATTTTGTCCTTGGTCTGGAGTGGCAACACCTTGTCTGTAAACACACAAATTGAATTAAAAAATAAAATAAATAAATAAACGTTCACTTGTCACGTAAACACGGGGAAAACAAGCCTGGACGTCACATTCAGTAAGACATCCTGATTATTTCATATCATGAGGCTTTATTATATCACAAGGTTTAGTTTCAATACCCATTACATAATGACATTAGATATTTAATCCTGTAGTGAGGGGGATATGCAAGGGAAGAAGTGCCAGGTTTATAACGTGCCAAGGGCGATTTTTTTCCAGAGACGCCTAAGCTCCAATCATGAACGCATGAATTGCAAATAAGTGTTTAGCAATAGCACTGAGTGACAGAGTACACCTTAGATTTAGTTGCTCTATTCATTTAGGCCTTCTTCAGACAATCATTTCATCCATTTAGCTGCAACAGATGGACGTTAGGCTACAGCCTTGGGTTATTCAGATATTGAAAACCAACATCTTTCATGGGAAAACACGCAAAACTTTATCCCCATCCTTCTGCAGCCACACAAATCCTAAGTCTCTACATCAGCACACTATCCTATTCACTTTGAGACACCCAGACTGCATAATTAGAACTGGGTGTTTCCCCTCCTGTAATCGTTCAACCTCCTGGAGTGGCCAAAGTCAGGTTACAGTACTAAATGACCTGCTGAGCTCCGAGACAACAGCATTCCTCGTCTGGCCTTATTGCTCCCCAAGACCCATCTAATATGAGGCAATTACAGCCAATGAAAGGACATTTTTAGACCGCAGAATGTAAAAGAAGCTCTGCAGGGACTAGTTTTGAAGGAAAAAAACACATTCCAGTCTCCAACAGGAAATACACTCCCCTACTGCCATAAAAAAAACACTGCACACTACGGTTTTCAAGCAAAGTGACAATCCACCTGTCCCTGCAGACCCCCACAGGTGTTTTCAGTTACTTTCACTGATTGGAGTCCTGCTCAAGGAGAAGGTGGATGGATCTATGCCAGAAACTATGCAAGCTCATCGGACTCCATGCACTGATAATGCTGCGGTCACGCTGGATTTTGTTCCTCATGTATTTCAGTAAGCCTTTTTCACAGAAGACATTTTGACGTGTCACAGTAGGAAAAGCACAGGTGTGACTAATAAAATGAATGATGGCTGAATTTCATTTAGCTGCTTCGGTATGTGGTCTTGGTATTGTGCATGCTGGCTCACTGTCACGGCTTTCTGGGACACTTGAATAGAACAGAGCCATCGTTAATGTTATTAGTGACACCTGTGCTTTTCCTGCTATGACAAGTCAAAATGTCTTCTCTGAAAAAGAGCTATGAGGAATTTTTTTCCACCCTAAATGGTGCAAAAAGCTATCGCGCGAGTCAGGGAGATGTCAATCAAACACACCCTGTACACACTGACACAGTCCTGAGAAGAGGTCTGATCAATCCAAAATCATCTGTGAGGGTATACCGTGTGTGCATGCCTTTAAAGGAATAGTTCGCTTTCAATTTGATTGATACCATTCTCTCGTATGTTAATACAAAGCTGCAGCTAGCAGGCGCTTAGCTTAGCATAAAGACTGGAAACGGGGAAACAGCCAAAACTCAGCCCAAAAAAATCCATCTACCAGCACCTCTAAATTTTTCTAACCAACATGTTACACCTTCTGTGCTTAATCAGTACTTCACACAACAGGTGTTTTCACTTATCTTGCCTGATTAGAGCTCTTCTCAGGACTATTTGCTCTATTTGTTCAGTGTTTACACAATCAATTCCTGATTGACTTCTCTTCTGTTGCACCTTTATCGTGCTGATTGCTTTGTTTGGTGGCCTCAAATGATTCCTGGTATAGGCTTCGCCCAACTCGAACCTGCAGTGCTCTGATCAACAGCAGCGGAATAACTGAAAACACCTGTATGGGTTGATTAAAATATAAATCAACACACACTCAAAAACTTAGCAGAAACCATTTTATGTTAATCCCTCCTCCAGTCACAGATGCAGAACATTTTTAACCGATAACTAGAGCTTGTGGCCATTTTAATGGGTGACTAGTAGAAACATCTCTTCCTCTGCAAGCAGCAGCATCCACACAAATTCTACACACTGACGTCAGAGGAAAAGGCTTACTGACCGCAGGAGTCATTCATGCATTGAGCTTCTGCTGTTACATGGGCATGCCGGTGACATCATGTCTGGTAAAGAAAGAGAAGCGGCAGAAAACAAAGAGAAATATGAGGATAAATAGGATAGGGTGTGAGAAAGTGGGTCGCTGTCCACTATCTAATATGGCGTGATGAAAGTGAACAGACATGCCTCTAATCTCTCCTTTTATACCTGCCAGGATGCTTTAAGAAGCATGAAAAGGACAGTCCAGATACACGATACGCTGCCCTGTAGAGCAGCAGCGGCAGGACAACAAGGAAACATTTGCTCAGTGTTGCACCAGAGATTTGAATTGCAAAAGAACCCGCCAGGCAGACAGAGACACTGTGTGAGGGCCAACGGTTAATATTCACTTCCCCCACTGACCCCAACATGGCTGCCGCTGAAGTCAACAACAGATCTGAGTCAAGACATATTCTTGAGAAAGTAGATTTTTAATCTATTTGAGGAGAGTGTGCTCGGCCAACAGACATTTCACTCGGCCAACATGAGATCACTTCATGTCCGACTTCGGGTCTCTATTTGTCTTAACAAGTGCTTTTGTTCATATAGACTTTTGCTATTGAGACATCAGGGAAATTTATCCTGCAGACAGATGCTGATTTAAACGCCTACTAAATTTTAACTGCTTGGTCCAGACCTGACCACAGCAAACATTTTCCCTCCTACCTTGTGAGGCACAATTTGATATGGAAAAAGCCCAAAGCACACAAAATAACAGATGGCTCGCTCACATTTCTCAAGGTATCCGATTTCGCCAAACCTGCCATTTCTGATGGCCTGAGCTTTCTGAACCTGGTGAAATATCCTCAATGAAGTGGACTTTGTTAGATCAAGCTCAATTTATTGCTTGAATTCAGTGAAAAACAACAAGTGATTCAAGTTTTAGGCAGACTTTGTCATGATTTTTGACACTCTTGTCGATCACAGAAACAAAAACTTTACCAATGTTATCCAAAAGCTATGCAAATAAGAACTAACAACAGAATCTCAATTACTCAGGATGACCCCTGACCAGATGTTATTACAAAATGAACATGTGTTACAACTGAGAATTTGTATTACCCATAATAACTATAAAAAGTCCTAATTTGGGCCCCATAAAAACAAAGGGAAAGTTCAAGTAAGTTGGCTGTCTTTGAGCCAAACATCTGACTAACAAGGAATTTATTTCCTCTCTCCTGCTTCTCACTCTCTCAATCTCCACACCGAGTATACAGGGAATTTTTCAGTAAGATGAACCTGGAATAAATTTGATTTAGTGGACAGCTTAGAGCTAGAAAAGCAAAACTGCAGTTTTAAATTTTAAAGTGCAAAGATCTCAGCTTTCAATGTGTTCCTCAATGGATTTTCCATGCACACATATTGTACAAACAAGTGCTGCTACATTTTTAAAGTCACACCAGTAAATAGCAATAACCTTGTCTTAGACAGGAGAAAAAAAACTTTCTGGCATTTAAAGCACCAACAGCTTCTGACCTTTAATTAATGTGTTCCAGGTGGACACTGAGTTAGCATTCAGCTAGTTTTGTCACTCTTCAGGCCATTATGAAGCAGATGATCAGCGTTAACACAGCCAACAATTTTTCCCTGAACAGGCTGATAAGTTTCTCAAACTGAGTAATCCTGGGTAAGCGCTTTTCTTCTGAGAAGTTTGCTTTATGCTGCAGAAAGCTATAAAATGAAAATAGTGTAACAATGAAAGAGAAAATTATTATTTTATCCGGAATACAGAAGTTCTTTGTTAGCTCGCAGCACTATTACCCCGTGGATTGTGATTTTGCAGTCATCCCGCCTCCATCTCGGGATATTTGACGGCAGAACACATGTCAAAAGAACAAATGTGTGCCTAATGTGCTGATAATTACAGAGTCCCACCTACACCTCAGGCTATAGACTGCAGATGATCTCCCATTGTATGCCAGCTGAGACGAAACACTCGGTTTTAACTTTTAATTGTCCTGCTTTTGAAACATATACAGTAACCTAATAGTACAGATCATCACGCTCAGGAGTCAAGTGATTTCTAATCTCCATTGTGTTTCCCTGCACAGAGTCTGCCACCGTGGTTAATTTTGGGGAGCGGATCACAATGGGCTCTTTTTACTGTTGGCAGCACAGGTTTCCTACCTCAGAGCAGGGGAGGAGAGGAGGAGGGGTGGTGGTGGTGGTAAGGGTGGGGGTGGGGTTAAGGCTGTAAAATAAATCACACAGAGATTAAACTTCACCAGAAAACAGTGCAACACACTCCGGACTTTGTAACCTGGGAGAAAAACATGGTGTGGTAGTCAGATGTGGTGCTGCCTGAGAAAACATTGGTGTGACTACTGGGGGGGAACATTAGTCTTTCGTATGATGCAAAGTCATTTCAGAATGAAAGACACAACCTTGTATACAATTCAGTGTCTCTGCTTCCATTATTATTTAGCTTTTTCTACACTGAGCTAATACATACACAACTTGATGTCTTGGCTGTATGCAAGTTTTACATTTGTGTTACGTTTTTCTTGTGGCTTTTAGGCGCGTTCTAGTAGTATGTTATTGGTCTCAAAGGTCCAGTAGGAATCAATCAGACTGGATGTTAAATAGCACCATTACTGTCAGACAAAAATGAAAGCAAATGTGTTTGAACTTACTGTACTGTATCATTTTTTCAATTAACCGTCTACTAAATGTCAAAAAATAGTGGAAATATTTCCATCGCAACTTCTAAGAGACCAAGGTGACGTCCTCAAACGTCAAAAAAACAAAAAAAACCCCAAAGATATTCTGTTCACAATGGTATGAAACAGAGAAAAGCAACAAATCCTCTAAAGTTTGGCATTTATTCATTATTTCTTCTTGAAAAAAGTTGCAGATTAATCGATTAATCAACTAATCAGCCCTAAATTACTTCAAATTGTGTAATTTCATCCAATTAACTGACTCACTGCTTTTCATTAATATTAATTTATTTAGCTGTTTTATTTCAGCAACTTAGACTGAAAAAACAAAGTGACCGAAAAAGAGTCACAACCCAGTCCAGCTCTGACTGGACACAGACACACACACACACACACACACACACACACAAAAGACATCCAGCCTCTACTTCCAGCCATGTCAGACAGCTGTAAATGCCTCTTTTATTAGTCAATATCACAGCCATATTACTGCGTCCGTGGCCGGCTCAAGTCTCAGTGACAACCCCTCACCCACACCTTTTCATCAGGGGCTATGAAACCTGAGAAGGCCCTCCAGCAGACCTGTTAGCACGGTGTATTATGGAGGTACAGTACACACACACACACATCCCATAGTCTGTCTGCCTTCCTTTATTTCTCTCTCAAACACACACAAAGGATGAAGGGTTGCTCTGTAGCCCAAACTACAGAAAAAGTCTTCCTCTCTGTACAGGCCCTTTTTTTGATGCATCCGTGACCTTGATTATCTCAACATCTACATTTTAAAACTTCACACTGATCACAGATTATGACTTATGTGATGTTTCTGCATTTAAATAAAGCTTGTATTTGTATTGATTTTTCCTGATGGACTCTCTGCAGGTGGCACTATTTTCATTGTTCTGCTATTGTGGCCGTAGCTGCTCATGCTAACAAATAAACTGTTGTTGCAGCTGGCAAATAATAAAATGCTTTATTTCCTGTGCATCAGCACAGGAGAATCCTAGATTATCACTTGTTCAATTTTAATCATAACTGAATAAGACAGAAGCAAAGTTGTACATTTATTCATATGAAAACGTCACTTTTTATAAAGTAGAAGTAAAACTTGTGTAAATGTCTCACAATTATTTAAAGGTACCCTGCGGAGTTTCTGACCTCTAGTAGCGCTAAGGAGCAGGTATTTTATAAGGGTCAGGATGAAAGTCAGGACCATTAAGTGGATCCCTATTGTTTGTTTCGCACTTGCACAAGTGTGGTACGATACACAGTCCTACCAATGGTTTCACATCATTCCACTGATCAACAGCTGGCGGTAATGTGCAAAAATAGGCAGCAATGTGCCAGTAAAGTGAGGGGAGAAGAAGACTGCTAGCTAGTAAACATGGATGTAAACAATGCAGGTTTCAAAATGTTTAAAAATTAGCTCTGCAACTGTTTGCAGAAGGAAGAAAGAAAATGCATTCAACATGTTTGTTGGACCTCAAGGATACAAGGTAAGGTAACACTGAATGTAAACATAACTTTTGTTGGTTGAAACCTTTATCTACTCTATAACTGTATTAGGCTTTTTTATACTGCCTACAGTAAACAGTTTGTTTACTGTCTCTGCATTGTCTGTCTATATTTCCCAAAAAAGTAGGGAAAGGGAGTAGGACATGTTTTTTTAAAAGCTATACAAACAGGTTACTCACACACTCTGCCACACACATACCCATATGATATATGACACTGCCATATCCCAATGAGGGTCCTATAGGGCCATACAATGGTGTAGGTGTGGTCCTGTCAGATAACCAGAATAGGCAGGCAGACAGACACACATAACCATACACACTTTCCAACCGGCCCTCGGGGGGTCTCGTATTAGCCAGCGATAACCTCTGTCAGCCATTTGTCTCCTCATCCATGTGCTCTATAGGACCTGAAGAGGCCTCTCTGTTCCCCAGACAAAAGAAGGAGGATCTGACAATAACTCACAACTGCAGACCAGTGAGTAGTCAAACCCAGGTAAAAAAAAAAAGCCCCCTGGCCCTGCCTGCAGAAAAGAGAAGAAACTAGACAAAAGATTGGGAAAGAGAGCTGGAAAGGCTGTGAATGTCTGAGTGTGGAGGATGGTGTTGGAGATAGTGTTGCCTATGTTCCACAAACACAGGGCATTTTGAAATCAACCCATGTGCTTCCTGTCTCGGAGCTGTCTCTCCGAGGAGGACCCCCGCAATGTCTGGAATGTCAGTCAGAAGAGGAGGAGAAGTGTGCACCCAGATCCGACCTGTTCCAAGCAGGTGCTGGTACAACAAGAGGGGGAATATATCCACATCCTTGAAATGATTCGCTGGAGCAGGAGGGTGTTTTTCCCTTCTAGACAGCAACAAATTAAACTAACTTGTAACAGGGTATTAAGTGACATAAACCTGCATTAACTGATGTTTTGGGCCACTTGGGGAAGCAGAAACCGGCTATAAACACATCATTGACATACTATCAAACCTTTTAGCAAACAGCTGCATGTTTACACATCCAGCAGACAAGGAGCGACATTAGTATTCATTTGGAGTTGTGTTTCTGGCCACCTGAGGATATGAAGTCCAATATTCACTCTCCTTTTAGCTCTGTTTAGCTCTTCACAAACACCTGAGGAAAATATCTGACTCTTTAGCAGCTAAATGCTCCATTCACTGACCAGTTGCTGACTTTGTCTGTCTGCTGTTTGTAGGTTTGTAAAACCAAAACAGTAAAGCTGCAGACCAGAAAACCAAAACAATGAGCTGAAAAGCGCTAAAACACTCCGTAGAGCTGAGGGAAACTGCAGAGGTCAGGGATAATTCTCTGTGGGTTTGTCACTTTGAGTGACCTCTTTCACATTACATATAGTCTTTTGAGACATTGTTAACATAAAAATATTGATTACTGCAGTTTTAAGTCAAATGATACTGTCTTCACAATATGATGTATAATATGCTCTACATGCATGCATACATGCATATGCCAATCCAAAATCCTCCACTTCTTAGTTCTGTCATTATTAGCAAGTTAGCCCAGATACAGCATATACCGTGATGAAGATGATCAACAACTAGGCTACTTTTAGCCAAAACCCATTCCACCCACGATCATAATTCCCATAAAAGTATCCATGACTCTGCCAAGCCAGCGCAGGTTAAATGACTGCTAGGCCTAGTTATGTCTCCCCATTATCATTAATGGACTTCAGAGAGAGCCTTTCAGACAAGGCAAATGCCATAGTAACCTCTATACAAAAGCCATTATATGTTAGAGGAAAGTCTTTACTGTGATTATGGATATGATGGTGGTGCCAAAGGTTTAACTCTGCCTTGTACTGTGCAGGATGACTACCACAAAAAAAAACCCAGGTTTTATATCTGTGACAGCAATTGGAAAAATCTACACTCACGTGCAAACACTCGTCAGTTAGTTCAAGTTCTTCCTTAATGGCGTAATGTTTAAGTAATATTTACTTACTGCTGCTTTCATCTTGGTTATCAGATAAGTTATTCAACACCAAGGTATTTCCCCATTAATGTTTCCATTCGCAACATGCCTGCTAGTTATAACAACCTCAGATTTTCCTTCCATTACTTATTAACTCTGTGGGGGAAATTTTAACTTGAACATGGCATCTTAAGCAGGCTCCTCTCTTCCACTTCGGTGTTCTTCTAGTGTCAAATCATTCACCCTGACCTCCTTATCAGACCTTCCTGGTTGTTACTGCAATGATGTCACACAACCTCAACCTACCTGAATACCTGTGTGTTACAATCATGCACTTTAAAACGTGCATCCATCATATTATGAACCTTTCCAAGGTCATTATTTTCCAAACGGAGCATGAAGTCACCATGACTTTCACAAACCAGAACACCACGCCTTACACTAACTAGCGTCCATGCTAACTACAGTTTAATTATTATGTCATAGTATCACCACGGTGTACCAAAGTTGTAAAATATACAGATACTTCTGCATGACATAATGTTCTGAGCTTATCTCTAATACCTCCAATAGGTCATCCTGAACAGTCTGACTTTATTACCCATTAAACCCTTGATAATAACGTGTCTGATGGACTTTGGTCAGCCAAGTAGTTTTTACTTTGTAGCTCTACCTTACAAGCACAATCTCATTCTTTTGGAGCTAAAATATGCCCCTGTTCCCCCTTGTTGTCATTCCTGTTAATTAAATCTTCCATTCCTACTAAAACAATGCATATAAAAACATGCTGGTACTTCACAACAGCTGACTTATATTTAAATCATGCTAAATCACTTAATGTCATTACAAATCATCTCTTGTACCTGATCACAGCCAGTCTGAGTCAATCATTTCACCGTTAAAACAACACCATTGAATTCCCCATCCCTTAGAATGAGTCACTACATCAGCTATTTCCTTAAAGCATTTATTTTCTTGAAACCAACAATGTCAGTGAAAGCCTTACATCATGCAGGTAGAAAGGAAGAGGTGGAATTACGTCAAGATCACATTTCTATTACGGGAAAATGTAAACAATACAGGTAAGACAAACAGAAACCGACGAGCTGTTAACTGATTTATAACTCTGACACCTTCTTGTTACATCCTCGTCCATTGTCTCACTCTGACACCTTCACCAGTTCACTCTATACAGAGTGATAATGATTTAATTACAGCAGCATTGGGTACTTGGGATTTCTCTACCTTTTAGCTGCTTTATTTCTGGAATTTCATTTGGATCACTTTCAGCAACATTTTGCACAAACTAAGTTTTTAGTATGTAATTATTTTTGGCTAGTTTCTCCACGAGGTTCCTTATTGCTGCAGAATCAATCTGAACCCATCTGAACTCACTCTAACCTAACTAACCTTACCCACGTAGCCAAACCAGTTAGTTCATCCTTGTGGAGGTGGGCTGTGTGAAAGGTCACTGAAAGAATGTAAACATCTGAGTCAAAACCACACACTCGAACACACCAAGAGTAATTTTCCACTGTTAGAAAAACAAAAACACGACCAGCCACACCAAATCAAACAAAAACACACCACATGTAGTCCCGAACCCCTAACTGGTGATATTTGGAGCCCAAAATATCTAAAATACTGCTTTATACAAATTGATCTTATTTTGTTGAACTGCCATCGATACTATGCATACACATTTTTTTGTTACCTTAGAGGGAGAGGGAGAGATCATGTTTCAACACCCAGGGTAAGTTTATGTGTATGGCCCACGGCTTTGTGACCCTACTCTTATTTTATAACCTTGCCCTTCTATTTGCTTCCATCTTTTGTTTCCGGCTTCCTTTCTTCTTTAATCTTCCTACAAACACACACACACACACACACACACACCACCTACTCAAGATGTCATTCATACAACCATCTGTATGCAGCAATTACCAAATGTGTGTATTGCCACATGTTTTGGCTTTGTGTCAGGTTATCATGCAGTGTGTTGCTGAGTCAGTACTGTCCAAATTTCAACCATCACTGCAAGCACTGAGTTCCTGTACATGTGTTTGTGTTGCTGGTTATGAGTCTTTGTGTGTATATACCGCATGCATTACACCTACATGCACGTCTACTCTGCACTAACGTCTCTTTGCAGCCTCCAGGTCAGACTCTGTGGGTGCGGTGGAGTCGAGCCAGGTCAGCAGCCTGAGCAGGGCATCCAGCAGCAGCAGCAGCAGCACAGAGAGGCCAGTGTGCTCCTCCTGCTCCCACCATCTGACCATCGCACTGCATGAGTGCTTCAGTTTCAGCCACAGCACAAAACACCAGTGTCTGGTTTCCCCCAAAGCAACCCTGCCACGGCCGTGGCGCCTTTTGTTCCCACTTTAAATAAAACATAGTCCAGTCATTAGGCAGAAAGGCCCTCCTGTGCATAATTCAGGGCCAGGTATCAATTTGAGGCAAGGAGATAAGGTTAAGGAAGGACAACACCATGTTCTTCTCACAATACTGTCAAACAGACATTGCATAAGTAATGTACACACAGAAAGTATAGCAATAGCAATTAAAGGCAATTATGTGGTGATAACAGTAGTTTAGGTTGGGGTTTATCTCCAGTCCACACTATCCATTACAGGGCTGCAACTAACCATCACTTTCATCATCAGTTCATCTCTTGATTGTTTTCCCAGAGCCCAAGGTGATGTAAAATTGCTTGTAACAGTCCAAAAACAAAAAGATACTAAGAATGAACAAGTGTCAACTACATGTTTTAGCACTAATCCAAGAAGAGCTGAACATGTATAGCTAAATATTAAAAAGGAAAACAAGAACAAATAGATTTCAGGATATAAAAAGAAAATTCACAATATATCTACTGAGTCAGAACATGATATTACAGAAAATACAACCAGTCACTATGACCACTATCAGGGGCTATTTGTTATCTAACGTGTGCTCCTAACAGAACTGAGCTGTAGCTTAATAAAAACAACGTTCACTCGCATTACAACTTTAAAACTACACTTATAAAGACAGGTTTAACATAAAAGATTTCGTTTATTTTAATAAAGCCATTCTATGACCATTTCCCTCAAGGAACAGTAACCAACAGGTTGACAGCTGACAACCGAAACTAAGCAGCCACAGCGATACTAACTGGATGCACCTGCCGCTGCCAAAGTCCCCTTCACGTACCTGCTGATTCCCGGTCACTTCGCGGTTCTCGACTTGTAGTCCTTGTTTCTCTCAGATGTTTTTCCCTCTTCTCGAAGGAATAACACTTAAAAACACATAAACTGACGGTCAAAATTCACTTTTTTCGTACTTGGCTGGCGCGCCTCGCATCACCCGGTAATGAGCTTTCCTTTTTCCTTCGCTCGCAGTTAGCTTACCTTATTCCCTGGAGAGAGAAGCGGATGAGAGGTAATAGAGAGCCAAATAGACCAATCAGATGCGGCGGGAGGCGGGCACTTCGGGGATACACGACACCCTATTGGCCAGCCCGTGTTAATGGCGGAACAGTGAAAACGGGAATTTCTCTGTATTGTTTTGATGTTCTTCAGTTCACTAAAAGGAGGCAGAAGCTAAAAACTGAGCAGTGACATTTTCACTGCCATACTGAACTCACTGACAGAGACGTGCAGTGCAAGTGAAAGGTTTAACAAATATGCATACTGTCAAGGAAAATCCCAATCTTTCAACCATCATAACTATAAAAAAAGAGAAAGAAAAACTGAAAATAAAATGTGACAAGACAAAGGGGACATGGAAAAACAATTAGTCTACATAAGAGTTAATGTTCTCAGGGCAGCGCAATGTGGATTGAAAGGAGCTAATCATTTCTAAGAGGCTCTGCAATGCAAAGCTATATAAACTACTTTGAATACCTTTGTTTCATGCACAGAGAGATTAACTAAGCACCTATTTCTTATTGAAATAGACAAACAACTGAGGTTACACTGGATGGTTCAGGATACAACGGAAAAACAAAATATGAACATTTTCTAGGCCACCACCAATATTTTTTTTTACCCAGCTGCCATTATGTGTTACTCCACTATTCAATGTCAGACAGATTGCAACAGGTGCTTTAAGGTAAATACTGTATGTTACACTGGCAATTTATATGCAGCTATTGTACTTAGGGCAGGGTCACAAGATGTTACAATTACATACGAGTCACATACAATATACAAACGTAATTTGGAGAGAAAAACAAAAGACTGATAGAACTTCAGTCTTTTCTAAAATGACCACAAATGGTCTCCAGATAGAGTGCAAGAACTATTTTCTCTTGTAAACTGTATTGCACATTTTCCTCTATCTTGGAACCATCAAACCATCGACTGTTTTAGTGAATGTTTGTTTGTTTGTGGGTTTTTTTTTTTGCAAACCAGAGTTTGAGATGTACAGGGAAACTGCTTTCCTTCCTTCCTAGATTACAATCCAGGAAGCCTTCAAAATATCACAATTAAGATAGTGAAACACTTCCTCCCTGCTCATATTGTCATTATTGCAATGTAAGTGATATTATTGGAATCATAGCAATCAACAACAATCCTAGTGATTGTAATGACAATCCATAATAATAATAATAATAAGATAATAGGACTTAAAAAGATGGGATGACAGCGATGACAATAGCAACTCATGACCACTTGGTGGCAATTGTTTCAGAGAACTGAAGAGGCCTGTTGTCAGCAGCTGTCTGTGTTGTACCAAGTCACTAACCTACATGGGATTGACAAAATATGTATTTTCATTTTATTCTACTTTATACTTCTACATTTAAGAGAGGACTATTATACTTTTTACTCCTTTACTTTTATTTAACAGCTGTAGTTACTTTGCAGATGAAGTTAATATAAACAAAACCTATGATGAGTTTATAAAATACAATGTTCCAGTTGTGTTCCCAAATCAACATCGATCTCAGGGAGAAAAGAAGAGAGTTTCTGACCTCTGGTTAGCAACCTGCAGCAGTTTCTTTAAATGATGGGGCCCTGTTTTGTTTGTCTGGTCACATGCACACACGTCATCAGACCGCAGGGATACAAACAGTGCGTTTTGGTGAGGAAAAACTGAATGTTAACGTAACTTTTTTTAAAAGAAAACTCCACAGGGTATCTTTAAGTTTATTGTTCAGTAAATCACAGAAAAACATATTAAGTCAAATTTGTTGTCTTAATTAGGAAGTTAAGGCCTTATTTATCTCTTTAAGTTTTACTTAGATTAAGAGATTTAAGTTTTACATTGGAAAACTGAAATATCAGTATTTACCTTTCTCTGGCTGTTCTTTAGACTCACACAAGTAAATAAAGACTTCAAAATGTTAATAAGACATGAGACGCATCAGCTGCCTCAAGCGCTCCTTTGTTTTCTCTAAAACTAAATGATCTAATACAATAAAATGAGTAACACTCCATTAAACATATCCATATATATTTTATTCTCAATACGGCAAAATACAAAGAATATTCAGGACAGACTCTCATTAGTCACAATTAATACTCACTTCACAAGAATGCTTTTAAATTACATAACCTAAGTTTGAAGATCAAACTCAATGAGTACCTTTAATCATATTGCATCCATCATATATAGTATCTCTATCATCAGTTCTCTTAAAACTAATCCAATTTAGACTATTGTACATAGTGTATGCTGCTGGTCTCGCTTTAGAGACGACTTTTAGAAAAAAGGTGTTATACAACATACTGTATAAACTGCTACAACTGTTTTGACCTGTAGAGAAATACCTCTGTTTCAAAAGACATGTTGGACCAATTGTTCAAAAGGGACAAATAGTAAATACATCTCTCTCATGAGGACAAAACAGACGTGGTTTTACATAACAGACTGTACACACCATCCATCCATCCCATGAGATCAACAATATACATTTCATGAAAAGTACACGCCTCCATATCAAATACAGAGAAGACAAAATATTCGCACTTGGATCTAGAGACATTAATGATTATGTGGCGACCATGATACTGAGAGACAGTGAAGCAGGAGACAAAGAATACGAGCACGGTAAGAAAAGGACTGAGAAATCAATTTGATATACAGTGTTAAAGAGACGGGGAGGTCGTCTGTAACAACTTGGAAGAAGAAGAGAACACAAAAGCCCACAGAGAAGAAAAAAAATGTGCATAAAGTATCTCACAAATGTATTTACAGCATTTTTAAATTTCAATAAAAATGTCAACCTGTAGTAGAAATTCACCCTTAAAGAAATGTTATATTTACAATTTATACATTTGTATTTAAATAGAAACATGCAAGTGTTAACATCTTCCTACTGAATGTCAAAAAAAACTCATCTTACCCTGGATTCGTTCAAGTTAGAATAATATTAATTACTACTTACAATGAAATCTCATCATGAACAACCCCAATACATTTACATCTTCCTATTTCATAAAATGGTACTCCTTAAAATGGCAAAATAGAAAAAAACATTAAGCAAAGGGGCAGAAAAATAAATAAGTGTGAGTAGCAAACTGTTAAAAATTATTCTAATGCTAAATTTTGTACATTTGACTACAAGATAGTGTAGGGAACACAAGGCGCGGACCTGTACTTACAAAGTGTACCAGTGTATGAAGACATTGACTGGGCTGGCAAAACCCACAGAGGAATTCCTATGAGAAAAGTGGCCTCCAGCTTTAAGTACAAAATGGCTCAAGCCATCTGTGTTTGGTTATAAAAAACAGATCTATATACACATATATACTAAACCAGTACACAAAATTGCAAAAGCTAAAGGCATTGGACACTTGAGTTAAACAGGTTTCTCACTGAGGCGGAAAAAAAGGAGTGGGGAAAAAAATCCCAAGCCTAAAAATAAAATTTTCTCCACAGAAACAGATCTTTTTTTTATTTTGTAAAAATCCTGCATAGATTAAAATAATACCTCCTCTGACTTTCTCTTTTTCAAGTGCAAGAGGAAATAACAGTATCCCCTCCTACAATAAAGGCCAGGGAGCCAGTGAAGGAAAGAAAGTACAAAACACAACAAAAAAAGGTAAAACCTGGGCCAAATACTAATTCTTTACATTTGTTTTGTCTTGAGAAGAAAAAGGGTTACCTTTTCTACTCAAGACAAAACAAATCTAGGTGAGGTGTCAACTCAGAAAATACACCAAATTTATGTTTGAAAATAAAATAAAAGTGCCAGAAAGTTACAGACTATTACAGGTCTTAAACTTTTTGGCACTTTCCAACCAATAACAGTTTCCATGGATACTATTTGGCCCAGGCTTGAATATTTCCAGCATGTTTTAGTAGGAAGTGGGCTGAAAAAAACAAAAACAAAAAAGGACAGTCCTTCATGTCATTGACCATTACCAAACACCCAAATGTCAACTGAAATCTTGGGCGTAATGTTAAATCTTCATTCAAAACCACCGCCATCCACATTTCTCTTGATGACAACCAGTCATTTTAAATATCCAACTGAAATGTTCTGATCTGGACAGCTGTCAGCTGACAGTCTTTACCCCGCCTGCTGTGCCACATTAATAACAACTAGCTGACACATTTCTTATCTACCGTCTTGTAATACAAGTATGATTAAGATTTTAAAATTTAAATAGGAACAATTACACATACAAATACTTTGCATCTCATAACCCTTGTTCAACCCTGTTTTACAAGTATGCATTTGAAAAGTTATACTTCTGCTTGGCCAGAAGACAAAAAACAAAAAACTGCTTGGTATATAAATAAAATCTATATTGGCCGTTATACTTCTTATTTGAAATATATAATGATAGATTTAAAACTCTTTGTTCTATAAATGCAACACTGCTAATCTGCATCACTGATGAGTTTGCCTCTCTAAAAGAACATCTTTCCTGTCAGATGAATTTGCTTTTGTTGTGCCAGATTAGTCACTCAGGCCCAGTTTTTAGAAACTGCAACGTAAATAACTGCATTGTGTATGTGGAAGCGATTTCAATACTTATGACGCGCCCTGCTGTTCCTTAGAAAAATACACTCTGAGCAAACAAGGGGATCAAAAAAAAAAAGAAGAATAACACTGTCTGGAAGTGACTCATCCTCGCGGAAATTTCTCAATGAACAATGTAGCTACAAGTGTAAAAACATTTCATGGGAGGAGAGTTCTATTCTGGAGCTTCAAAGACAGCAAATCTCTTAGAGAGAACATTAGTGTGGTCAATTGTATTAAGGCCAAGAGTCTAAAAGCCCCCGCGAGCGGCCCCTTGAGGCCATGCTGCTCCTTACATCAAACTGACCAACACTACATTTTCTAGCAGGGCTAAAAGATGTTCATGATTCTGGAAAATACACTGTTAAAAACTAATACGCTGATCAATAGAGATTTATAAATATGTGTGTGTCAGAAGTATTAATCTGCTGTGCACAGTAGCCCTTCCTACAGTCCTTAAATCTTACTGGGCATGCTCCAAGATTAACCTTTAGCGCCTTGAGACTCTGAAGGAAAGATAAATCAAGATTGTGTAAAGTAACTTCATTTGCAGCAAACACCGTCTTTGCTCTAAAATGTCAAAATGTGTCGACAGGACTTAAAAATGAAAGACTGCAATAAAAACATAATTGTTGCCAGCTTCCATTAACTGCTAAATGTTTTAAAAATGCATTCAATGAGCAAAACAAAAAGAGGGAAAATAAAATCAATTGATTCAGATATGATGGGTGGCTGTTTGTTTTCCTGTAGCTCACATACAAGGCACACAAATGATAAAGAGAAACCTTCATTTTTAAAGCACCTTTGGTGTTTATGGGAGGTACTTTGGTGAAACAAAGTCAAATAAAAAGTTAAAAGCCAAAGTAGCCTAAAAACCAAACCCCATTTTTAAGCGTAGTCATAACAAATAATTCACCCAGCGCTTCCATGCCAAATAGATAAAAACATGGCCTTCAAAGATTTTGTAAGAATGCCGATATATGAAGCATGGCGATAAGCTCTTTTTGTTCCTGTGCTGCAGTTCCGATGCTTCTCCCTGTGTGGTGCTGTCGACGGTGTGAGATGCTCTAAATTGCTCAGTGTTTTTGGCAAGCTGGTATAGGAAATGGACACAGTGTTGGAGATATGTCTGAGAAGTTCATCACGTGTGTGTGTGTGTGTGTGTGTGTGTACATGGAGGACCAGAGGTGGACTGTGTGTGTGTGTGTGCATACAGTACATATTTGTATGTATGTGTGTCTGTCTGCGAGGGCATGCTTGTGTGTCTTTGAGCACATGTTGCTGAACACAAGAGGCTGAGGTGTGTGTATGTGTGTGTGTGTGGAAGCAGCGCGCAGGGAGCGAGTCCTCGCTAGGGAATAAGCTTTGCGTCCAGGCGCAGCCAGTGGAGGCCCTGCCGTGTGTAACGCACCAGTTCTGTCATGCTGCTGGTGTTGAAGATCAGAGGACCCATCACCTTGTCCAACTCCAAGAAGAAGTCTGAGAAATCAAAGACACAGCGTCAGTTCAAAAGCCAGCGACTCGAGGCAGGTTCAAGGTGGGATAAACAAGATCGTTTTCTGCTTTCTATCTATGGGAGGTTTGCAGAACTACAACTACTTTCATCATCATTTAATCTGCTCACTGTTTTATGTCAAAATATCTTGTTATGATCAACCAATAATCCAAAACCCAAAGTTATTCAATGTACATCATGACAGTAAAACAGAAAAAACAGTACATTTGAGAGGCTGAAACTAGCATATGTTTGGGATTGTTGGTTGATAAATGACTTTTAAACAATTAATCGTCAACTTCCTGTCAACTAATCGTTTCAGCACTAGCTAGCTGCCTTTATTAGATGCCATGCAGTCGAGAGAGGGTAACTAAGGTCTGGTTTAAATGGTCAGACTGTACTCAATTGTGAAACTAAAAGTACTGGAATTTTAGGAAAGTTACACTCTAGTCACATTACACTGCACAATGGTGGAACACACGTCAGCAACAAAGGCTAAAAATTCTCATACTATGACAAAGCTATAATATTACAGTAGTTTGAGTCATGACACTAGTAGGTGCAATACTGATAATAAGTCTCTTTACTGTGTTGTTATCTGTAGGGAATTTGCCTTTTCACTTGGTCCCCCCACTTGATTGCAGCCAGTTATATAATCAAGTATTGATTTGTCCTTAGTAGAACATTTGGAGAGCAATCTGGATTTGGATTTCAACATAGATTTTTCACAACAGGTGAAAAGTAGGTCCAAACTCCTCTTTCAAGAATCAAAATAAAAATATTTTAAACTTAATACCCAACCCTGCTGCTTGCTCTACAGTGCACCTTGCTTCAGCTATGTTTTCAAAGGCTAAAATAACAAAGGTTGGAGAGACTACTTAACTATCTAAGGAACAACAATAATAGAAAATGAAGTAACACCTAGTTTTTGAAGTAGTTTACCCTTCTGCTCCTTGGACAGTTGCTCAGCCTGGTCCCAGACCTCGGTGGCGTACAGGAAGTTGGAGGTGACCTGGACGTAGCTGGCAGCCATCTGGTGGATACGCTGAGGGATGGTCACGGACGAGCTGGCGCTGCTGCTGCTACTGACTGACGAGTAGCCACCGGCCGTGCCTGGTGACAGTTTGGGAGACACTGGAGAGGGCATACCTGCCGCCTTGCTGTGTTAGGAAACAGAAACAAGCAGGACAGGGTTAATGAGAGTCCTCGTACTGGTTTAGAAACTGTTTGGTAAATGGCAAGTTATTTTTAGAAGTCAAACAAACACCTGCGACCACATGACAGTTAAATATCCTGAGCACTAACTGAAAATCATCATTGCAGCATAGCATAGTAGTATTGTGTAATGTAATTGCTGCCCAGTATGACTCAATAGCTTCAAACTGTTCTTCATGTAAAAACAGGTGAAATTAGAGAAAGTCAACAAGTATCAGCATTTTGTGCCAATATTTAAAAAAATAAAACAGTATTGCCAATAGTTTTCTCAACTTTCTGTGACCGTGGGGAAAATGTCAAACTAATTTGCCATACTCTCAACATTCAACACTTGTGTTGGAAACGCAGATGTCTTCCTTTACAACTACTTTAAATCTACAAACAGCAAAGTAGGACGTGACTTACTTTCCCATTCCAGGAGAGGGAGCCTGGGTGTTACTCAGAGAATTCTGTCGAACAAAACGAGGGGAAGAACATTATGTACACAGACAGGAAGCAGGTTACTCATTCACAGAATACATTGCATACATTGAATTTATATCATTCCTTTGGTTTTGAAGGTTTGCCAAGCAAAACTTGATTTCCGTTTCAGGAAACAAAAGTACCTTTAAGTGTTCGGTGAGTGTTTTGGAGTATTTTAGTGCACTGTCTTTCCTCAGCTTGAATAACCGCAGGTAGAGGAGAGACTGGCATCGTAGGCTGGAAAGAGAAATAGGTTAATATTGATGTAAAACTTACAAAGAAGACCGCAATCATCAGAGATACGTGTAAATACACAACTCTCCTTAATCAAATTGCCAGGAATTTTAGTACTGTGAGTTGCAGGATAAGGAGAGGACAACACCTCTTGAACATGAAATGGAAATCCATCTCCAGATGTCAGTCAGCGTACTTACCAAAGCACAGCTAGCCTCTTGTCCGCTGAAGTAGCATCTGGGGCCATATAGCTTTTTAACTTCATAGTGTATCTGAATGTACAAACAGAACAAATGTTTAGTTTCTAGGAGAATCAGCTGTTAAAGTCATTATAGAAACAGTTCAGTCTGAGATTCGCGTGGGTTATGCTAGTATCAGCTAATGTAGCCTCGAGCCGCTAGCCTCAAGCAGAGAAGCGGGCTACAGAGGCCTGGTAAGCTCACTTCTGTCTAACTCTACACCCCTGGATTGTTTTCATTTTCAAAACTTGTAGACTTCACACCCAACTCACAGCAGAAAATAGATTTTGTGTAAAATTGGTGGAATTCCCCTTTAAACTGTGACAGTGATGACGGTATTTATGTTTGTCCTTACTTGATAAGCTCCACTGTTTCAGCGTACATGGGGAAGGGAGACTTGGCCTCTTGGGCGCTCCTCTCCAGAGCATTACCACATTCAATGAATGACACCACAGCGTCCAGGTAGTAAACTGCCTTCTCGAAACGATCCAACTGTAAAAGAGGGAACAGTAACAATAAAATCTCTGTTAGTGAGCATGTACCAGTCTCATTTTTTTTTTTTTTTTAAATTTGACAAGGTTTTGGCATCGCCTCATTACATAACCGACATGGCTTGTACATGACTTGGTGTGGGTTACATAAACTCTCTTTTCATTAAAAAACAGCAGCTCAGTGATGTATGTGTTGGCCTTTGGATTGAACGTGTAACATAACAGATGTGGGCTAATGAATTGTACTCCATGCACATTATAGGGAAATTGAAAAGCATGTCCATAATGTAAAATATTCACTTTAAGAGAGAACAAAAATAAATGTTATTGCTTAATTCTCAGCAATAAAAGTGTGTTTGTTTGTATCATTGGTTTGCAACAAAATCATTTTTCAAGGATTTTAAGTGGAAATAACAGGCGGCAGAGTCAGGCATCTCATAACCCCCAGGTAAGTAACTGATACCAGAGCTGCAGTTAAATATAGACACCTGCTCATCTTTCAGCAACCCGGTAACAAAAGCATTTGTTTTTGTTTTCGGTGCTCATAAACTGTGAAATCAGAGGAAAAAAATGGGCTTTGGAGGCTTTGAGGTAAGTTTCCCAGTCAATACAATAAATACCAAACGTAAGCTGTGTTCCCATATCAAGCATTAAGCTCCATGCAAAATTTCACCAGGATGTCGTTTCACATTAAGTTCTAGACCCTGTTGTTCAACAGTCCTCTCCTCTCACTGCTTTGCATACATCAACTGACACTGTAACATCTCAATTACATATGTAAATTGGGCACTCGCTCTTACCAGTGCATCTGCATTGTGTTTCAGTTTCTTGGCCTCTTGTAAGTAGTGATCTGCTGAATGGACCCTGAAAAAAAATCATTAACAGGTCAAACAAATTACTTCTCTGAACCATTTAAAAATCATTTAACAAAAACATTTGTACAATACTGGGCTACATAAATGTCCTTTTAGCACAGAACCTGGAAAATACACATGAAAACTATCCCCTAAAATCTTTATTCTTCCATTAAATCAAACCCTGAAAGAAAAAGACAGAGAAATATGAGGCAAGACTATGTTGTTTCTTTACCTCTGCATGAAAAGGACAGAGACTCCCAGCAGAGAGCCTTTTAAAATGGAAATTTACGTCAACTCTTCTGCATGCAGGCACGTCTTTTCATGACCTCCCCAACCTCCTACGGCTTTATGCATCAAAGGCAACCCTAGATCCCCACAGCAGTTCTTTCTGCATATCCTGCTGAGGGGTTATCCACAGTGGAAAGAGCTCCTCTTACCTGTCCTCAAACACCAGCTTGGATCTCTGAGACTTGGAGCCGTCCGTGGAGAGTGGAGGCACAGCCAGCTGGTTATCACAGCCCTTTGAGGATTTCTCCTGCAGAGACAGCAAGCGAGAGGGAATAAAGTTTCAGGAAAAAAGGGGCCTGGTGTTTGAAGTGGAGGATAAAATGAAGGAAAAGGTGAGATTGAGGGAGTTTGGAGGCAGAAGTTTTTCGCGCTCTATGGATATTGTGCATATACAATATATATAGACCCAAATAATTCAGTGATTACACTGTGTGTATAATTAGCAGCTAAATACTTGACTCATTAGTGACTTGAATCATATTAAAAAATATGTATACCCTAATGTTCTGCACAAACATACACATTAAGTACACACGGACATTAAACAGGCTATGTTCTCCAGCACTCCTTCCCACAGCAACAACTTTTTTTCCTCATACTTGCTTCGTTATCTAAGTTCCCCGAGGGAAACGCAGCACAGTTGGCAAACATGATGAAAGAGCGCACTCACACTTCCCAGTATCCACAGTGCTTGCCAGGTATTCACACGGACAGCAAATACCCGGCGGTAAGGTCACGCGCACCCACCTTGCCATCGCGTGTGCTGCGTCCCTTGTCCTCTCCTTTTCTGTGTTTGGAGGTGGAGTTGCCCTTGGTGCTGTGGCTTCCCTCCTTTCCACTTCCTGTCCCGCTGGACAAAGAGGTGGAGGACTGGCTTACTGTCCTCTTCCGACTTGGATGCTCTGCCTTGGGCGTCCGCTGAAGACCTGACATGGAGGGAGAGGGGACTGGCTCCTCTTTCTTCTCCAAAGACCTCTTAGACCTGGTGATGAATTGTTATTGTAATGCATATATTTTTTTATTATTTAAAATGGACCAATTTTGTAGCAGTACTGTCCTCCATCTAACGAAATATTAACACTCAAAGATGAAATATTAACATTCCAGGTAATTTAACAATAAGAACAGCAGAGATGTTGTTAGAATAAAGGTCAACAGGTGTAGTTTGAAGAGGCTGCAATGTAATAAACATGTCACGTCACTGAGCTTTTACGCTTTAATTTTATGATGCTCATTAGAGTTTATAAGGTTTATTTTGTGAATTGTAAGGAAAGAGAAAAAGACATCTGGCAAGCTTCATTTTGCCTGTGAAGAAATTAGGTGTCACACCAACTGTGCCAAGAGTTCCCGGTGTGCAAAGGGGTTTACTGTGAATGATAATCAGGAGGAAAAGGAAGAATACGCACTCTTTACTGCTGTTTTTATGATGAGATAGGGACTTCTCCTCTAGCTTGCACCGCTTGCTCTCTGGCTTGCTGCCTTCTTCGTCATTCTAAAGACCAAAAGATCACAGAAAATTAAAAGAAAAGACACATTAAAAGGATTTATTGGTATGTGTGTACATGCCTGTGTAGGAAGTGATTTGAAGACAAAGAAATCTGCAACCACGCACTTGAACTTTTACAAGATACAAAACAACTTTCTGCCCATGCTTAATGGTTTTCCAACTTGCTGTTACACCCTAAGATATCACTTAGATTTTAAGTCTCTTTCTCTGGTAGTTTCACAGCTATGATTAAAAAATTGCACAATCACCTAATGGCAGAAATTCCAGATCTGGATCTCCACCAGAATTGAATCAATTGTTCCTTGGCTCAAAGGCATTTTCTTGCTTTAATGGAAATCTGTTTGGAGGTTATTTTAAGAGATACAATATCCTGTTGGAAGGCTAAATAAAATGGAACGATCATAACTTCCCTGATGAAAGTAATACCAAAAAAAAAAAAACACCTCCAAATAAATCGTCATTCGGTGTGCAAGGTCATAGTGAAAACATAACCCTCTAAAAAAGCATTTTTGGGGGGCGAGGCTATGGATAATCTTAAAAATCTATATGATGTTTAAATCAAAGGAACACTCAGTGAGAAATTCTCACATTTTACTCTCCTTTTACCTTTCTTAAAGCGAGAAATACATTTAAAGAAAATGTATTACTATTATAAAATGTATAACAGGACTAGAATCAAAACAGCTGAGAACACATGCAGGAATTTGCTCTATCGAGTCCCATACCTTGTGTTTCCTTTTGGCTTTACTAGAGCTCTTCTCAGAGCTCTGTTTACTGAAGTCTTTGTTGTCCCTGTCCAGAGAGTCGTCCCTCTCCACTTTTATCTCTACAGGCTCCTTGTAGGGCCGCCCTGGGATCCTAGACAGCAAACTGAGATCTATAGGAAATGGGAAGGAAAGGGAAGGCTTTAATTTGGTCCAAAGTAAAGAAAAGCTTCAGGAGTGTGCACTCCAGCTAGACAAGTGTAAAACAAGTGCACAGAATACAGTGAGAATTCTTTGCATTATGAGCAGGTTAGACTAACCTATCTTCACTAGTAAAACCTGCTGCTGGGGCTGCCTTGCAGGATATCGCTCCTCAGGGTCACTGAGCGGAGACAACAGCTCTTTCTCCTCCATTGGAGAAAACACGCACACGGGGGTCCTGATACTCTCTGTGTACTTGGGTGTCTGCGACGAGGACGGGATGCTGTCATTCCCCTCAGAGTCTGACGACGAAGAGTCTGTATCGACAAACTCACGAGACTTCTGGGAAGTCTTGGTGGGCGCCTTGGCCTTGCGTTTATCTGCAGTGGTGGTGACAGCGGCTGCAGTGGGCCTTGGAGAGGATTTAGGTTCTTTTTTGATGCTTGGTTTGCGGGAACCCTTAGTAGGAGCTTTGGGCCGATGAGGAGGTATCTCTGGAGCCAGCTCACTCTCCACTCTCAGACCTCCTTTGGGTTCCTCCACCACTGGAGGCTTCTCAGACTTTTTAGGCTGTTTTTTACCCACACTCCTTCGCGGGTTCGCGCCACCCTCACTCTGGGCGGGCGATTTTTGTCGGCCACGGCCACCCTCAGCACCCTTTTGTGCCGCCCGTAGGTCCCTGCTGGGGGTGGGTGCCGTTGAGTCTTTTGACCCCCCTCCCTGGCTACCATAGCCACGTCCTGAGCTGTTATCTCTGCCCTCTTTCTTGCACTTGGTTGGAACATTGTTGTCCACTGGAGAGGCTGGTGAAAACTGCTTGGCCTTCTTGAACCAGTTGTCCAGCTGCCACTTGTTGGCCATGGGTTGTTCAGGCTGAAGGGGGGCAAACACACATATGTAAGAAATTGTATACATGAGCAAAAATTATTAAGTATAAAACCTTGTATATAAAAGTCAAACATAAAAATAAATAAATAAATAAAAAAAATAATAAAAATCTAAAAAAGATGGTATTTTGTTCAGAAGAAACAACAATCTACGTTTTGTAACTATCCCAACCCAAAGTAAGGGTGGACAGAGCTAGGAACTGTTAGTGCAATAGAAAATAATGATTTATAAAGTAATAAATCATCACTAAGTACTAAAGTCATTACTTCAGGAGAAGCAGGCCGTGGGTGCTCATTGGCTTCGCTGTCTGTTGTGCTGCTTTCGCTCTCGCTGTCGGAGCCCGAGCTGCTCTCTGAGCCGCTGTGGCTGCTCGAGTCATCCCTCGATTGCTCCGCTCCTTCACTGTTATTGCTGTTGTTACAGAAGAGAGTCAAACATTATATTGTGCGCAAAGGTGGACAGAACATTTTCAGTCATGTTTTACACATTGAAGGATGCATACAAGCAACTGCATCTTGTCCTGCTTTTTAAATTTTAGCCTAAGTTAGAAACAAATCTCTTTACTCCATGTGTTCAATACACTGACGGACACCAACATTTTTATGGCTGAGGTTTATTCTTAACAACACTTTTGCCTCACACCGTAGTCCTTGTCACTACTTACTCCCACTGTTGGCCTTGGGAAAGGTGTGAATATAATGTGTGCAAAGGTTGATGCTGCCAAGAGGAAAGTTACCTAACTTGTGCACCATCTCCTTCAAGATAAGGAACATGATGTAACAAACATCTTTGAATACAATGCAAGCCAAGCCTCAAAACTCTAGCTGGAGTCAACATCTCTGACACAGTAATACAACAGAAAGTTTTCAAATTTCACAAAAGTAAATTCCAGTTATTAGAAATGCTTTGTGCTTTACCTTGCTGATGTGTTCCTTGAGGCATTCTTGGCAGAGTCCTGTTCTCCATCGCTGTCCTCACTGCTGCTTAGCTTCAGGTCATCTTCCAGCATACTGAGATACAGGAATGAAACAAAATTAAGTCTTTATTACAGCAGCGTAATTGCTGCAGTTTGGGATTTCTGCCTATGTCTTCATAACTTACTGGGGCCATCTACACATGTCTGGTTACTTTAGGTTTCTTAACTTGTCATAAATATTTGTTTTAATGTCCTGCTCTCCATAGCTTTCCCAGTATTGATTCAGACAACAAACATGGGCTTCAGATGAGAAAGGACGGAGAGAGGAAAGAATGAAGCACTTACGTGGGCTGGTCATCGCAAGCTTTGGACTGGTGGCTGCTGGAGCTCTTGGAAGAACTGCCTCGCTCTGAAAACACACAAACATGACCCATGAAAAATAAGTACATATAAACGTACATAATTTTTATGTAAAAGCTATTGTGTGTTCAGGTTTGAATCGGAAATGTGTGTTATACTTACTGTGTCCACTTGGAAAAGGGTGAGAGTCCTGATGTAAAAAAACAAGACATATTCTGAATTATTTTCATGAACCCATTCGTCTTTTTATCTTTACCGTAAAATTGATCTGTCGAATCTGATAACAATAAACGAACAAGTGAATGAATGTAAATAAGTGAATATTTAAATGCAAGCACAAAGTGAAATAAACACCAAAACTGACTGAAAAGTACTCAAAACTTCCACCAGATTAAATAGAAAGCCCCACCACTTTATAGTTCCAATTAGACAGCCACCAAACAAGGTTTCTCTGGATTGATTGCGTGTGTTATGTAAGGTCTGTTAGCACCATGCACAAGTAATAAACAAATAATTAAGCCTAATTAATTCATAATGACACGTAATCATTTGAATCAAACAGTAAACACGGGGGACTGGTGCAATGCTGACCTTGGTGGGGAATGGAAACTTGGAGGGCTCCGTTTTGCAGGGGGTGTGGATGGCTGTCAGCGGAGGGGGCCACGACTGAGTCATTTCCTGAAAGAAAGAAGGAAAAAAAACACACACGCACACACAGGGAAAGAATGTGCAAATTAGTTGTAAGGTGTGAGTAATGAGAAATGCTCTTTCATTGACTCGAGGCAGTAGGCTTTTCTCTGAATACTCGGGATGAACTGTTGGCCTGAGAGAGGGAGTTTTTAGCAAAAGATAATTATATACATACCTTCAGAATCTCATCGACACAGTTGGCGTCACCGGATCCCTGAAGACAGAAACATCAAGTTTAGCACATGTTCATAATCAACATGATGTCAGTGCAGCAGGTGATCCTCCATTTTCAGTAGCATGAGTCATTCTATAGGCATTTTATGAGACCAAGAGTTCAGTCAGACCAAGCGTAACATGCTGTGGGGTAATTTATTCCAGTTATTACATCATTATGAACATATGCTCCAAACAAACGCTGCTCTGCCATTCTAAGTCTACATACTCTACATGCAACATCCACTACTAGCCTTACCTCTACAGGCTGTGAGGGGATCTTGAGTTTGGAAAGTGAGGCCTTGCTGTTGGACTTCATTTCTCCCATGGTGCTGCTGTGTGACTGTCCACTGTAGCTTTCTGCTTGTGAGCTCTTGGGTTCTGCTGTTTCCTGGCCGTCCATAGGCCGCACATAGGCTGTGGGCTTCTGCAGCATGGAGCCGGGTTTGGACATGAGAGACGGGGGAAAGGCCTGACTCGAGTGCTGTCCACTGGTGAAGGAGGTGTGAACCCGTGAGGGCGAGTCCCAGTTGGCCTCTCTGTCTCGTGGGGACTTGGAGCGGTAGCGCTCCTTGCTGTGATGCTGCTCGGCAGACAAGGAGCTCCGCAAGTGGCTGTTGCTGCTGGAGGAACTCAAAGAGCCCTTGGCTGGACTCGATGTGTGTGACTTTGAGTGCTCTGACCCTCCACTATGTTTACTTGACTTCTTTTCCCGCACCTCCCCTCCGTGTCTTTGGCTACTGCTGCTGCCGCTACTGCCTCCACTGCCCCTCTGGCTGCCGTGCCCGCCCTGGAGGCTTGACCGTTTCTGGGACTGGGACGAAGATCCACCTGCTGCAGGGCCGACAGGAGTCCACTTACTGCTCTGGCTGCTGCCACCGCTACCGACACCACGCTGGTCCCCGCCAAACAAAGGTGGGCCCGATTTCTCCTCAGAGGAAGACGAGCTGTTAGAAGGTTTACCGCCAAGCTTTGGAAGTGTTTCACCAATCGGCTCTTTCATCTCGTCGTAATTGCCCAGCATGCTCTGAATACGGCTGGACAGTTTATCTTCCTTGCTGGACTGAAGAGAGAAACAAAGAACGGGGGAGGAAGAGATGGGGCAGAGAGCAGTGTGATGATGAGGAACAAATAAAAAAAGACAGTTATAGGGAAAGGAGAGACAGACAACATTGAGCGGAAAATAAATGAGAAAGAAATGAACAGAGGGAAAGTAGAGAGGAGGGAAGAGGGGCAGAGAAAACAGTCATTATGAGCACAAGTTCAACACCTGGGTTAATTGCTTTCCATCAAAAACATTGAAAATGGAGAAAATGTATCACCCCTACAAGAAAAACTTCACTCAAATATGCAAAATTAGCATAATTGAAAAGCAGATTTTTATCTGGCAAAAGAAACATTACATCCTAATCCCATGTGTCACCAATTTTACCTTTAAAATAATTGAGCATTGAGAAAACAATCGATTGAACATAGAAAGAAGCTTAATCAGCCAATCACACAGTGGGCTTGTTCAAACTGAGGGCCAGTTCAGTCCACACCCATCTGCGAACACAGATAAGAGTCTACCCATAGTTCCAACACAGAGGTTAATCAATCACTTTGAGGCCGCAGATTCCAGCAGACCTGCTTGCAAATCAGCCCGTGACAGAATATCAGAGAGAACAGAATATCCAGTTTCACATGCAGCCTCAGACCGCTACTTAGTTTGACAGATTCACACAGAGGGTGAGGAAACACAAGCCGTTATCTGTAGCAGGAAATGTAACTAGCTTGGTCATAACATGAACTCCGCTACCTCCTGCTAGCACGGCCTGGCTCACACATGTAGTTGGTGAAGTGTAGCATCACCGATTTTTCTTAAGGGGAGCTGGTTTCACTTTGTAGTACGAGCATAAATGACGTGCTTTATTATGACTGTATTTGACTTCCAGTGAAACAGAAATACCCTTATCTTCTTTTAAAATGGAAGTACTTAATACCAGCGTTCCAAAAGGCTGATATTATGGCTCATCACACATACTGATGGTGGCACATATGCTGGCTGATAATGCTAAAAAACAAATGAAGAACAAAAAGAAAGCGCTTGAGGTAAACTAGAAACAGCTGAATCATTACACAGTTTGTTCAAACAAAGAAACTGTTTACAGAGACATTGATTGCAACACTCTGAAGTGTGTTGGCAGATTAAAAACAAGAAGGTTGTATTGCACTGTGAATATTGTATTAACATAATACATCCTATTGTGCTGTACATATTGTACTGCTCATCGGTAAAAAAAAACGTAAAAAGAACCCCCATCTCAGATTATATCTTTGTCATCACTTTTTGTCCACAGAAATGGTCTCAGGAACTTTGCCTCCATGTTGACCAGAGGAACACCTTGTTCAGAAAAAGTCCCCGGTCCTGAGGCAGTACTTCCTTGCTAGCCAGGAACTACCCTTTCCAACATCACTTCAAACATCGCATTTGCACAGTAAATTACAAAGAACAAAACACTGATTGCCATCTCTGCCAAATTTCCTCTGCCATCTTTTTGCATGCACAAATAACAAACTATGCCATCAGTTTTAAATCAGATACCTGTCTCATTTGCCTAATCTTTGTGGTTCTTAAGATGCAGTCAAAATACAATCATGAATGTGCTTAATGGATTTTTGAGTTATGTCCTTTGCTTCGTTTCTGGGGCTAATGAGATCTTGGCACAAGTGGTTAAAAAGGAATACTTAACAATCACATGCAAGGGATCCTCGATTTAAAAAAATATGCATTAAATACAATGTGTATGTACTTATTATACAAATATAACAATATCAGAGTTTATTCTTGTATTATCCCCAGAAAGCCAATATTGCGGGGCTCTAATTTTTAACAGATCATTTTGTACTCTTCATTCTGTGCAGCTGAGTTACAAGTGCGTGAACTCTGCACCATAAAAATGTTACTGCTTTGCTGGTCTACATCTGGGAGGCCACAGCTGCAGCTGCGTGCACACATGGCCTTTAATGCAGAACACAGTAAACTTCCACTTAGTGGAGCATGACCGAGGGGGAAAAAAAAGTCAAACTGCAGCTTACATAAGACTCAGACAAGCAGGAGACGAGAGATACAAAGAGGAGAAAAGCCTGTGACTTAAACAGTTAGCTTTTTCCACATTTTTTGCACTATAGCACAGCATGCCGCCCTATTTTCTTAACAGCAGTTACATGTTTCTGAAGGCAAAAGAACAAATATGCATAATAAAATTATTTGCTGTAAAAGGTCAAAGACTTCTCCTTCTTCAAAGTCAACTTTCACTTTGTTGTGGTCCAAAACACACGGGCCTGCACTCATCACTCACCTCTGGTACCCTTTCTATTCCCAACCTGTCAGGACACATTCCTCCCTGCCGCTTTGATGGCTAGCTCTAGCTAAGAAGAGGAGCCACTTACCTCTGCTCAAATCTGGTTAGTGGCAAAGATTAGACCAGTACAGAGAACTCAAATCCTCTTTACAATTACACTGGCCGGGCGGGAGCTGGCTGGCCTACATCTAGGTGTGTCTGTGAGCAGGAGGAGGAAGACATGGGAGGAAGGGGGGGGCTGGCGTGTTCTTCTGTTTACCTTCTTCAGCTGCACTACAAAACAGCTAACCAAAGACAGGTGTCGTCGATGAAACCGACTCTTTTGTATTTAGAGCCGAGTTACTAGCTGACTATCTGACAGTGAACTATCATTTAATTTAAGCCACTAATGTTTGGAAAAGCATCTGATACTGTTTTCAATACCTATGAGTAACGTAACCACATAGTGTGTAGCACAAACATCAGCCAATTAAATCTTTAAATTTGTGTGACATCATCTTGATTAAAAGACGGTGTGTCATCCTCAGCAGAGCTTGTTCAGACATGTCACATAAAACAGCTCCCACATGGGTATTAAAGCATATGTTGAGTTTGCCCTGTTTAGCTTTCATCACGCAAACTGTAAACAAATCCAAGAATGCAGGATCCTGAAGGTCATTGTGAAAAAGAAAAGAAAAACAAAACAAAAGACACACACTTCCTTCTATTTTATTAATAAGGCAGCAACAAAATGTATTCTCAAGCCTAAATCAAATATAGGTTTTCTTGAGAAAAACTAATCGACTTACAGCTAAAAAGGTCAGACTGAAGCGATGTAGGAATGAAGTCAAACAAATGTTACATAAAGCGTGCACCCACACAAGAGGGTTTCCACCTTTGCCACAGAAGCCTGAAGCTAAACATTCCTCTTTGGGTTTAGCAAAACAGGCAAGCAAAAGGCATAGGTGTGCTTGTTTTAAATGTTTCAAAAAATATGTGATGACATATGTGATTGACATGAATGCTCCTGGTAGTATGTGGAGCTCTCGCTTCCTGTCACGGTTACAAAATTCCTCTAAAACGGACTAATCAATTACATGTCAAAACTGAAGGTGAGGTAAACAAATTTACCACTTTGTAGGGTTCAGGAAAGAGAGGGGAATTCGCTGGAAAGGCCTCTCCTCCTCCCTGCTGGATTTCTTGATTTCTCCTTTCTCTTTCTTTCATTCGGAGCACATTCCGGTCCTCACGGTTCATGTTGCTAATAACACAAACAGAACAACAACAAGTCAACATAAAAAACACGCTGAGGAGAGACAATAAACAGACTTCTTATCTCATGGCTTTACAGGGATGGCTATAAAAGAAGGAGGATTATGAAAGTGAGACGTTCATGAAAGAAACTCCTGTCGAGTCTGTAAGAATTTACCTAAAAAACGGTTGATCAGCAGTCCCGTAGCATAACTAAACAACGTTAGCCGTTTCTTCCCTGCTACGATTTCTTGGTTTGTAAATGAATACCAACTAGTTCAAGTTTCCAACTATTCACAACAGATCATACAGTCAGGCTGCCATCGTCTACTCTCTACTTTTAGTCACAGTTTTTTGGTAAACCACAAATTGAACCATCATTAGCGAAACCCCACACATCATGAACAGAGGGGTGCACAGAGATGACCTGTGGAGAAAGTAGTCCCTAATAGGCTTAGGCTAGTCTAGACAATCTACTGCAAATAATCTCCTTGTACAGATGGCCAATGTGAATTTGTACCCCAGCTGAAACTACTAATGGCCATTTTCAATATTGTCATACATTGAGAAGTTTATTTTGTACAGTTTGCATGGTTGTAAGCTCCCCAAATATATAATTTAAACAGAAAAGTTTATGTTTTTGGAGTGGACTCTCAAAGGGTACGGGACATCACTAACACCACATGAAAGGAATATAAATAGGGACAGTATAAAAGGTAAAACTGATTGTAATCAGGATTAAATAATAACCTACTGCTATCAAAGCGTAGCTTGAAGCCATAACTGTTAACTAAACACACCTCTCAGCCCTTACTATTCTTCTGAGCATAATGTGTGGAGTGCAAACATAAAAGCAGAGAGCTATTTGAGGGCAGAGACGTTGTAAGTGGACATATGGATTCACACGAGAGACAAACAACACCAAATGCATGAACATGTAATAAAACTGTGTACACTACTGGAGGATAAAACACAGGGCTGTTATTGCCTTTTTAACACGTCACATAAACCTGGCATATTAAGACATTTGGACAGAACAAGTGCGTGTTCATTGGGAACAGCCAGCCTGACAAAATGTGACTTCTGTCTGTTGGGCACCTCTGTTAACAGAGAGCATCTAGAGAGCTTTTAAACTAGAAACAAGCAAATTATCAGCCAGGCATGTCGCCTCCCGGTTTAAGTTGACAGCTTCATGCTCTGCCAATGACAACAATGATTTTAAGGCTGTTGACAGAGTGCGATTATGCAGCAACCACCCGGCCCCCTCCTAGATCATAAACACAACACATGAGGGTGTTTTCAATCTTTACTATGTATGACTGAAAAGATGAAAAGAAGCAGATGGGAAACTAATTTCAGAGCAGGAAAAAACAAGACACACAGGGAAGTCAAACAAGACGTGAAAGGTACTGTAGACAAACTAGGCTATGAGACTATGACAGTTTCCAGGAAATATTTCACACTGCTCTTACATGAAAACTGATCAGGACTTTCAATCACCTTGTAATGTTGTAGACCAAATTTTGCCAGCACTTAAGCATAACAGTTCCAAGTATTTTACAACTTCTGACTGGTTATCTGTAAGCTTATCAGTAAGTCTAAATAATAATTTCCCAACCGAACTCTTTACGAAGCCTCTGCCTGTTTTACACCCAACTATGAGTCATCACTCATAACAGGCAACGTGATTTTACACACTATAGCTACGCTACATTACACCAAAGCTCAGGAAGCGACCAAGGCCATAACCACTGTGAGCTGTTTGACACACACCATTAACACCAGTTTTTATCAGCAGGGGTGGTAAAGAAAAGAAGAAAACATTGTTCAGGCTATCCATCATCCAAACATCCATCAACACTCCACTGTTATAATCTGTCGACTTTATTTGACTTACAGCACATCTAGGAGCCAAGCTTAGCTACACACTGTCAACTGTTACAGTAAAAATACACACTAACAAACTTGATACACTGATCGATTTGTACACACAACAAGTGTCTACTACAGCTAACGGAGTGTGAGATTTACTCCAGACACATTCTAGTAAATTCTACTTGATGTTAGTTATTTTGCCTACTCTATCACCCAGCTGACAAGCACTGACTATCATTTGAAGGTCTTTCATGCTATAAATGTTGTCTGTGGTTTTAAGAAAAAGCCAGTTCTGTACCCTAGAAATACAGGTTTCTACATCTCTACTGGTTAGACAAAATAATCTAAGAAAAATGATTATGAACCAAGGGTGCATTTAGTTTGCTGGTACTACTTTTACATGTAAACGAGCCTGTTGATGTCAGTTTTAGAGTCGGGCTGAATGTGTGAATGGGCCACAGTTAGCACAGAGCTAAATGATCAAATGCCCCAAGGCACAGGATCCTTTGTAAACACTGCTCTTGTCCATTCTGCCCCACTAATTGACCTGATCTGTTGGTTTTTATTAGTTGAACAGGGGGTTACACCCTGTCGTACTGTGGCACAGCACTAATCATCACACAGGATGCTCAATTATCTGTCATTGGTTTCAACGATACTGGAGCATAAATGTTCATATTTAGGATACCAGCCGGCAGCCTGTTTTACGAGTAACTTCATTGACAAGTTCCTCCGTCTCTTTCAAGGAATCTATCTTGGTTGACGTGAAAGGCGAAACATGGACTTCATTTCTTATGTTGTTTTGCAAAGAGCACTCTAGTCCTCTTTATGAACAGAAAATCAAAGTGTGCTTTTGGTTTTGAATAAATAAGTACGCCAAGCACTCCAATGGAAGACAGAATGTGAAACACTTGTGTGGGTGACATGATGCGACTGTGTGAATATGGATCAAGCCTCCGAGCTCAACCTGTTTTTAAGCTGGCCTTAGACCAGCCTCAAAACTCAAACTAGGTTATATGGAGAAGCAAACCAAAACCCAGTTCAACAATGTCTTTACATGAATGATAAAAAAAAGTTACAACAGGACCTAATGCCTTTATATTTCCAATCATGTCTAATCAACATTTTTCTATTTATTAGGAGTAGCCACAACATATAGAGTTCTCGTTTGACCAAATGCTAGAAATCATATGACTTTGAGGATAAGTAGCTAAATATGAATACTTCTATTGAGAGCAAACTTTTCTGAATAATGAAATGTGGAGATGAATCTTGTATAAGAATCAAGGGCTCGTCAGAAAACACGCTTTCCATTTCAAGGTATTGATTCCTGAAAAACTGCACGTCTGTTCACATCGCTGTGTACTGTTTACAATATGTTGGTACTGTGTGCAAGTGTGGCTTAGCATCACAAAAGACAGTATGAATTCTGAGAAAGTAATCACTGTGGAAAAACAATCTTATGCAATGGAGATAGTCTAACATGACAAAACAACTATAACAGCATGGCGGAGGGGCTGTCCCCAGTCCCAGTCATAATGCCCCAGAATTTGCTAATGCTAGATGCCACAGAGCATCTCCAACTTACTTTCAAGTTGAATATCTACTTTTCCAAGCTAAGTATTGGGGGATTTCCTTTAACAGTTAAGGGGTGCCCAATTGAGCACATTGTTTATTTTTTTCCCTGAGAGCAGCAACAAAGATTGTGGACTGTACAAAAAAGACATGACTCAATAACCACAAACTCAGCTGCCATTACCTGTGGCCTTCCACAAAACCACACACTAGTGCCTTCTGAATATCAGCCCAGTTTGGGAACACAAACCTTTATTTCCATTTTACTCGTTTTGAAAAGCAAATGTTTGTTTGAATTTTTGGCTGAACCTGCATCCAAGGCCCGAGCCCTACGGAGCTGATCAGTTGCCAACATAGTAAGGTAGGCAATGTAGATTGTTTCAGAGCAAGGAAAAAGTTTGCCTAAGCAAATCACTTGTTACACAACGTGAGTTTAAATGGCATTTATTATTATCAAAGTGTAATGGCCAGCTACATTTATTGTAATCATTCAACAGTGTGCCAGACTGAAAAGGTCAAAGTCTGCAGAGTTGAAAAGGCAGATCACTCTGTACCTAAATTAATCAGCTCATCCGTCTCTTTCTAATTCACAACATAACAGCCAGGCCACGTCTTTAACACAATGTTTAAAAAAAAAAAAAAGGGAAGAACTGATGGTCATCTGAGCACCATGAATACAGGACTGGGCTTCTGTGACACATTATATAAAGGCCATCCAAAAACATTTTAGTAGGGCTTGTACAACGTAGTGAAAATTAAGTCAAGTGCTTTATTCTTCCCAGACACCAAGAGAAATAAGTAAAGCAGCCAACTAGCTGTGCATTTCTTACCCTGACTGAGAGGCCATGGCCCCAACCACTGAAACATTGGAAGGAGGGAGGAGGGTTCAGAGGATCTCCCAGGGATTCAGAAGTATTCAGAAGTATTCTCGTTATTACTTGTAAGCCTAAATTTCTACGCCAACCTCCTCCAGTGAAGACAACCTGGCCTTTTTTTCTAAATGTATCTGTGGGCGTCCAGCTGGAAGAGTGTAACTACAGTTTCTTTACTCGACTCGAAGGTACAGTGTATTTCCTTGGAGTGGTGACAAATCTGACTTAGGGAGGGGAGGTGACTGCTCGCTCTCGGGAGATACCACGCCGGCAAACAGCGGGGGTAGGCGCATGCCAGGTGAAGTGTAGGGAAGCTGCAGCTTTTGTTTCTGTTTGGAGTGTTTTGAGGTTAAAGCAAGTGTGGAGAAGTGGGGGGTGGGAGTGGATAAGTATAAAGGGTGACAGAAAGTGTGAGACAGAAAGATGGGATAAAAGGAGAGAAAGGAGATTTGTGTCTGTTCACAAGAGAGCCAGACAGTCCTGGTGGTGCCTCTTGCCAATTTTAATCTTCAGCTATGAGGAAAAACTGCCCAGCAAGGAGAAGAGGAATCTTTTAATCGCAGTAAATTAAGAATATGAATTATCTCAAGGAGACAAGCACAATGCTGAGCACGACAACAAAGCGTAGGGATGATGAGGCATTTGTAAAGACTGCCAAAACACTAACACATCTATACGTCTAAAGGATTAATCTGACTAATTACACCTTGAAGTATTAAATCAAAGAATTGAGACAGCGAGAAAAGAAAAGGAAGTCTTAACAGAGATTATTACACCTTCAACTCAAAATAAAAAGTGAAACAAAGGTGGTTTAAACAGAGGATTAACACTAAAGAAACAAACAAGCTTGGTCTAAGACAGCCATATAGCTAAATTAATTTACAAAACAGCCTCACAGGCCAGTTAAGGAGAACATCTACAGAGAGGAAAACAGCATTGAGGGAGCAGTAAGTCTCACCTCTCTCCAAGAATGGAACGGTCCACCTCGTCCCATAAAAGGAGATGTTATTTTACACCACAGGACCTCTCCTCCGTGTGATGTCACAGCCCTCAGTGAGGCCCAGCCAATCATGGCCCATCTTTCCGTCAACAACCTCCCTCCCTCCCTCCCCCACTATGCCCCGGAGCACAGGGCAAAGCACCCGTGCAGCCCGTTAAAGAGACAGTGCCGCAGTTTCCGGCATGCAGGTTGTAACAAACGGGAGAGTTTTTCATCAGCTACATATGATGATGACACATGCTGACAAATGTGTTATCATCACATGTCGCAAGGTTTTTTTTATCGAGTACAAAAACTGCTAACATCATACCATTTCACTTCTGGCATCTCTCTGCGGGTTTCCTGTTATGTGTAGGGTTGATTCTAAGATTTGATCACTTCTGAAAGCACACTTGGGTCTGGCTCCTTGATACATTACAGATAACCACCAAAGAGTTGCTGCACAGATCCAGATCCTTTGGCAGGGGCCATTCAGCTCTTTGCAAAGTTCAGATTTACAGCTAAACATCTTTTACACTTTGCCTGAAACTCTTTAACTTATTGCCATAATATTTACTTAATACAATAGTAGTTGCTGTTTTTATTAGTTTAAGTTTTATAGCTATAGTACTGCTACTTCTTATGTAAAATATCTACTGCATGTCTTTTGGTCCTGGAAGAAAGGTTCCCTCCTCTGCTGCCCTTCCTGAGATTCCCTTTTTTCTCCCATCAAAAAGGTTTTTTTCCCTTATTCAAATCAAAACTTCAAAACTCTAAAGATAACCGGTGTTGTATGTTGAACATTGTTGTTATTTGCTATACAAAATACAAGCTGACTTGACAACCACTGTTTAAACCTCTTCTGAAAAGATATTTCTTATATACGTTAGTTTCTTTTAAATCTTTAAGGTTAGGCTATTATAGCTTCTCATCATACAGTTTTCTCCTCAATATCTTGGTCTTCTAGTTTTGTCTCTCTTGCCCTTGCTTTGAATTATGAATATGTTTTCTTTTATTTGATCGCTAAGGAATTCTGTTGTAATAAAGGACTAAATAAGGTAAAAAAAATAAAATAAAGATTATTACCGTGTCACAAGATATCTATGTTTGTTTCAAAGATTCCACTTGAAGGAACATGCATCATGATTTTGCTGGATCATTTTAAAATCTTTAGGATGTGCTGTTCAGTTGTGGTGTCATTTACGGGATAATGCAATAAGCAGGAGAAAAACAATCCTGAAAACAAATTCCAGATATAAAATGATGACATCCAAACTTGGGAAACTCCCTTTGACTCAGTTCACAATCACTTTATTGTGACATTTTGAAATGCGTAACTTGTCTTTAGACATAGTCGTCAATGGAAACTTTATGGATAGGCCTATACAGAGTTGAGGAGTACACGTCTTTATGATCGGGGCTGACTGTACTGTTTTGAATAATTCAAATTCAATACTGAATCTAAAACACAGCATTTCTGTGATTCCTTTCTCTTTCTGTTTAAGTTCGTACTTAAGTTCACACATTTTCAGCACGTCAATTATAAATGCCATGAATAGCTTTATAAATAGAAGCAGACTACTAACCTTTGGTTGATTCAATCAATAACAAAAGCTTGTTGAGTAGAAAATGTAACTGAAAACCTTCAAAGCTATGTGACACCATTGAATTGGTGTGGAATCTAAAAATCTTGACACTACGATGATCACAAATGGTTCCAATTTTGTGTTAACAGCTCTGAGGCACACCAAGCCATTTTCATGTGAATCTTGGATGTTAAAGAAGGAATACGTCATCATGTTTAGTCAATTATGTTTAAACAACAACCAGAAAACTGTCATCTGTCATAAATGGATGCATTTCATACAAATGCAGTTTACAAAGAGTATTATTTTATAATGTATCTGAACAACAAGTGCTCAGTAATGGGTACAGATGGGCAGCCAGTGCCACCTCCCCTGGTGCTTTTGAAGCAAACCTGCTGACAGCAGGCATTCCAGAGGGAGTGTCCATTCAAATGCTGCAAACCTGCCTCATATAAGCAGCTGTTTGGGGACGAGTGCCGTCAAAACCACATGCCGCTAGGACGAGGACTTTACTAGAAATGGTCAAAAACATAAGGACTTTTAAAAATGCAGTGACTTTAAATCAGCACTCTCACAAAATCAAATAACTGTCATCACGAAACACAAATGGTAATATACAGTAGATCTTGTTCAAGTGTAAATACATATTCCTGTATCAGTATGGCACAAACATTATCTCATTCACACAATAATAGGGTTAATGAATACGCCTAATTTTCTGTGTGCCTTTTATGCCAAAGTATTTAGCTGATGACTTTTGAGGAAGACAATGTCAAAATTAGGATTAAATCTGACTATTCAGAATTCTTTAGTTCCTGCTTCAGTGAAAACCCCTTCAATATTTCTATGTGGCTTCAGATTAGCTCCAATTAACATATCAAAACAAGACTCTAAATCTTGATTGGCATGTTCTCTAAACAACTGCTTATATCCTCTCATTCAGGCGGGTTTGAAGCATTTGAACTGACTCACAGCCTGGAATGCCTCCACTCAGCAGGCGTGCATTATCCGAATCAAAGGGAGCTGGTAGCATTTACCAATCAGGACCCAGTGCTGTGGCTGCTCTGGATTTAAAAACTAATTAATATTATATTAATTAAGGGAGTTTTTATATTTGACATCCAAAAAACCTGTTTACTGAGAGGTGAGAAGTATTGTTCTCAATGAACACAAAACTCTGATGCTACTATCTAAATGTGTATTTTGAAAACTGCACTTTATGCCTCAGCAGCAACTTTCTCAAACTTTTAGGCTGACACAAGAGTATTTACAGTTATTTTCAGTTTTTCCATTACTAAACTGCACTTAGCATGTCTCTCAAAACAGCCTAATGATCCGTGGTAAAGTAAAAAGCATACATACCTAAACTGTGTGTTAAGTTCATGTAGATTTTGAATTGAAAAATAATGTCGCATGAGCTCAGGAAGAAAATGCTTTCACTTGCAGCTTTGACACAAATAACAAAATGTTCAGGGTACTTTTTTGTGCCACATTGTTAGTGGAACATGACACATAACCCTCAATTATCTTGGCACAGTCTCCAAAGAACCTGCGTCATTCAAGCTCTTCAATGTGCACACCAAGTTTGTCAAGAGGATTGTGGGTTTTTTTGTTTTTGCATGATCTCTTCACCCGTATCTGAACTATGGTAAGTTTTTAAGAATTTACGATCACTCCCTTGGCTTTGAGTCAATATTGATTCAACATACTATAGTACTATGATGCAACTACAGTTTAAATTTGGCATGTTCCAGCATGTTTGCACTTAGATTAAGGCCTAGTCCACACGTACACAGGTATTTTTTAAAAACGTAGCTTTTTCTATGCGCTTTGGCCTTTTGTCCCCACACAAACTGCATTTTAGGTCACTGAAAACGAACCTCTTTGAAAAATCCTTCCAGGGTGAAGATTTTCAGAAACTCCCTTTTCAGTGTTGACGTGTAGACGTGGAAAATGGTGTAAAACAGAGCTTTTGAGAAACGATGACCCCTTCACCTCAATTCGCACATGCTGTCTGTTGCTTTGTGTAATGAGCAAGCCCCTGAAACAACAACAATGGCGGACTACCGGTTCGTTTACGTTTCAAAAGCACTTCTAGGTCTAATTACAAGTTGTAAAATAACTATAAATAAATAAATAAATAAAATAATTAGCTACTCTTACCGCCAAAGAAAATAAGCTCACTACGCGTGCCTACTGACCTGGCAGGCTTGTTTGAGCGTTTGGAATCGCTTTTGCGTTCTCGTGTTAACAGAGATATGTTGTAAAATGAAGGTTGTGTGGACAGAATCTTTTTTTAAATCAGACGGGAAAAATATCCGTTTTATAAAATACCTGTGTAACTGTGGACTAGGCCTAAGTGGGCTTTTATAACTCCATCATTCTAAAACTTGTGAAAATGTTTACCAATGTCCTGTTAAAATACTTTTAGTGAACAGTGAAATCATCCAGACTTGATGAGTGAAGCAAACCTTACAAGCTAGATGGACAAATGGAGATAAATGGAACAAAAGACGCTGAATTCTTAATAAAAATGACTGACTACGAATGTCAGCGATTATTTCATGGGAATATATACATATATACACACATAATATCTCACATAGTTGTCACAAAAGTGTTTGTTCAATCTAAAACATCTCCTTTAATAAATCCTTTCAGCACAAAATTATTATTATGGTTTGAATTTTGTTTGGCCATTTGTTTAATAACAACAGTAGAGCTGGAGCAGCCATTTTGTGAATGTGTGAGTGATACCTGATTAACTTGGACTGTACTGCAAAAATGGCCCATGTCAACTTTTTAAAGTTTTCATGTTTTTGTTTTATATGCCTATTGATTAAGGAAATAGCTTAAATTTTACATCCCTAAGCCTAATATAAAAGAAACTTGGCATGTGAAACAGATCAACCCTAAACTTTGTTTTATCAGGTGTTAGACTATTAAGTGGAGTGTTTCATGTACAGTAGGTAAACATTAATGCTTCAGGCTATTACTCCCCCAAAACATGAATTAACCGTTCCTGAGTCAGGGTAATTTTACCTTCTAGAAACTATGATAACCCAGCTGAAACATGACCAAAGCAATTAAAACGGAGGGCATCATGTGACTTATACAGACAGCTCCAACATGCAGTCATTTATCACATGTGATAACAAGAAAAGTCAAAAATGACCCTAACCCTATTGAGGAGTCATAGGAATTCCTATATTCTGATATAGTTTTCCATATATCAGTCACAATGTTATTACTCAGAGAGCAGCCTGGCCCAAATCTGACACTGGAATATCTGCATGTCTACAAATAGAAACAAGCTAACCTATAGCTTACTACTCTGAACCTCTAAATAAACCTTTGCACTCTCCAGAGCAGACGCTTTGATACATGCTGTAGCCAAATGTGAATGAAGAGACCAGCTGATTAAATATAAATTGTATGAGTCATTAATCGGGGGCTTTGCCATGCAGGTCCCTGTGTGGGCTCTGCATAAGAGGTCAAAGTTTGTTTCTTCAAATTATAAAAAGTTTTACTTCTCATTTTACTCTTCTGGATCCATCTCACTATGTGGGATTTTCACTGTTTATGTTACTGATCCATTTGTTATTGCCTGCAAAGCACTTACCGTGCTCTGAGAAAATGTTGCCAATAAATTTTATTGCTGTTCATCAGAAGTATTACCACTGAAATAGACTATGACTGATGTTACAATTACCAGACCAATATTATAGAGCGGTATCTCACAGCACAGATGTATGCCAGATCTGTGAAATTAAACGGCCTTAATGAGCTTCACCTCCACCGGACTATATAGCCACATGAGAGCTTAACTCACATCTTAGAGAACAAAAGCTGAAGAACAGATGCATGAGGTCAGGACACAGTGAGTAGCATATTTTTCTGCTGTGTGAGCAACAGTACTGAAGGATAAAAAAAGAGCTGCTGATGTCTGATTAGATTCGGGCTAATTAAACTGGCAGACTCTGGAAGAGCCTTCAAACAACTTACTTTCGACAAGCTTCTCTTTGTAAAAGGAAATAAGATTTGATTATAAAGTTGCAGGCCTGAGCTGAAGACACAATTAGCTCTTACTTTGTTAGAGAAAAGAAGATAAACTGCTAAAATGTAGTAGCATTTGTACAATAAACTAAATGATTGCTATGATTCCTTTTTGACTTCACTTATTAAACTAATTTCAATTATCAAAGGGAGATGAAGACGGAGGTGATAAAGCAGGAGAAAGGAGTATTGTAAAGCACTTGGTTTATTCAGACAAGGACTGCTCAGTTTTGAGAGCCCTGCAATCTTGCACAATTACTTCTTGTTGTTGAACAGCCCGAAACTAGGTATTGCTGATTTTCCAAGTATCCAGCCTGCAAAACCACACTGTACTACTACCGCAATGTACAATAGATGTGTGAAAGCCAAAGAAAACATGTACCCACTCCTCTGTCTGGAATGGACAAACAAGTCGCCATAACATCTCAACAGAACATGCACGTGTGCCCTTTGCTCGGCCACAGAGGAAACAGTTAATACTAAAGCCACAGAGCAAAACCTAAACAGGAAGTGAAGAGGATTTCACAGTGAGCTGCGTCACAGGGAGAACAACACAACAGAACAGACCTTTATCTGCCATAACATACTGACAGTGTTTACATGGACTGCCTTAGTTTGAATATGGACTTTTATTATGAAACACAAAACACTATTTCAATTAGGTTCTGCTTAAAAGAACTGTTTTGTTAATATTCCCACAATTTAACAATACTGACATTGGATGCTGCCTTTGCTTATGTGTCATATGTCAGTTTAAGATTGCCATAGGTGCTTCTGTGCTAACATCCAGTCGCCTTGTCACATGCTTCTACCTTGTTTCGCCGTTCAACATAAAAAAAAAGTCAATGTGCATCATGATGATCTACTGCTTTAACAGTTTAAAATAACATGTATCCTGTATTACTCAATATTAAGAGGTATATACTATTAAATGTTACAGTAATTATGATATTGATTTTTGGTCATAGCCTGATTAATCACTGAAACAGCTCTCACCACATCAACATCAGTTTCCCTCCAGTGTGTCAATTAGTTTCTGACATATTGCTTTCATGGCAAGTTTTGCAATGCCATTATGCTTTCAGCTGCTCTTTTTACTGCTATACATGAGTAGATTCAAATGGTATTGGATTGCCTTCTGTGTCACAAAATGTTGTAAAAAAAACAAACAAAAAAAACTCCAACTGAGAGGCATACTGTAGCTCAGTTAAGCTGTTTACATGTGCTTTAATTTGCAAGTTGGAACACTCAACATGTTTTACAGCCTATATGCTCACTCAGACTGAGCTCTGAAAATTATTGTTACTTGGCAATTTATTTTACAGAGTAACACCTTTATCTGGTGCGTACTGCGGCTGGTGTCTCTAAAAGAGAAGGGAGACGTTTCTTCCATCTTAATTAAACATGAAAGCAATATCATCACTCCTGTGTGTCCACATGAAAACTCTTAGACTAACACTTCCTCTCACGGCACACTTCATAAACAACTGCACCCACAACTAAAACAGCCCAAATCTCTTTCTACCACCTGACTAAGGATGTAGTGCCAGTTCACAGCTACCTGCCATAAACGAGTTCATGACCTTAGGTCTCCCCCTCCATGATGTGTCAACCAAGATAAACAAGTTGATAGTTGCCAAGTGTATCCTGCTATATATATAAATATATACACACACATGTATCAGTGATATTCCTAACTGTTGAGAGTTACTCTGGACTTATGATGCATTTTCTGGCCCTTCCCCCAACTGTGGCACGTAAAATGGCTTCCCAGAAAAGCATATCAGCTGTCCTTTTTGTGAGACCAAAGCTAGACACATAAGCTGTTCTATTGCCTTTCTACAATAGTAATGTTGAGCCATTAGGATTTTGACTTGAGACAGCTAGGAGTGGCACTGGGAGTAATCTGATATATTAATAAATGCAGGATACGATGTGCGGGGGCTACACGACAACAAACCAAAAGTTTTTGCTAGTCACTGTGAGAAAAGTGGCGACTGTTATGGGCCCCGGATTAGTTAAATTGTGCTGTTTATGGTAGAGAAACCGCAAGCAAATAAAACAACTGTTGTTCGTATTTGAAGTGTCCAGCTTTAAGAGTTCATCTGGAGTTTAATTAGCTGAATTGGATAACACTTATTTGCATGATAAACAAACAGAGAGCAGCTTCTGTTCATCGTCTGCACTTAATAACGTATATATCAAATTATTGTCTCCTTGTCGGTAACATAAATTAGTAATAGTCGGCGAGTAAGTTGTGTCAACCATGGCTTAACAGAAAAAAACACAAACATTAGACGTCATGACCTGTTAGCTAACATTACATGAACGAAAACATGATCACTATCACTACGATGTTTCTCTTACTTTTCGGGAACGGAAAGACACCGCACGAATAAAAAGGGACATTTAGCGTTATCAACATTTCAGCCATTAATATTTGCCGTCAACAGAACTGAAAAGTAACTATAATGTCTACACATTTAGCGAGAGACTAACGCGCTACCTACGGGACTACCTGCATCTTTGCTTTAGCATAACGTTAGCTAGCCAAATATGCTAGTAGCGTTTTGAGGCTCGGCTAGCGGCTAGCTAGCTACGAAACCACTGAAATTTTCAGCGGAAATTTAAATTAACATTCACTCCAAATGTCAGATAACCACTAAGCACAGTTAATCATCAAATAACGGCTTTTGTGATAATAAGCATCCTTACCTCTTGTCTTCTTTTTAGGCCCAAACCATTCTAGCTATTGGAAAGCTCTTTTCTCTTTGTCTTTTCCACTTCCAGTTACACGCAAAATGGACTCAGCAAAACGCTTAACAGCTAAAATACTAAAACCAAATGGATGGCCTCCATCTTTTTCTTAAAACGCAACTGCGCATCGAGCGGAAAACAAAATAAAATCATTTTGTCTCTCGTTCATTTTGTTATTCCTGCACAGAAGTGACTGATAGGTAAGGCTGCTAGCTAAGTTAAGTAGCCAGCAGGTACCACAGACAGGACTGGATGCATGGATGGCAGCAAGCGGTGCCTTCAGTGGCTGTCGGAAATATCTCAAACCAACCACCTACCCAAGTAAACATGATGGAGAAGTTCATTTTTTTTGTAAACGTGACAGGAAAAATAGATGATTTTTAAAGCACTGTGGACGATGAGCCATTTGGAAATACCACTAACTGTAGCTTTCAGGTGGTATATACAACTTGAGAGGAATTGTTATATTACAGCGGCTTACCGATCACCGATACGGAAGTTGAGTCAAACGTAGTGAACCATTTAAATTTCTACTGGGCAGCTTCACAGTAACAGCGCGGCCATTTATTACTGACGGTGATAACTCCCAGATTTTGTGAATGCAACATTTCTGTGACGCACGGGTTGCTCACACTTGACGTTCAGGACGGATATCACGGAGAGCGTTTCATTGTTCCCTGCTGTTGATTGATATCTAATTTTAAATATACAACTGGACTACTAAAAACATTTGCCACACTTCTTTTGGCTGATAAGTGACTTAAAATTTACTGAACATTAATTTACACTCCTGCTAATGTATTTTTCTCCCATCCATTAATTTGTGGTGCTTGATTTCAGCCATCAGCTTTAGACCATTTTTGTGCTTTAATGTGCAACAGTTCATATTTATGAGTTCACCCGGACGTGCTTGTAAGCAGCAAGAACCCCTGCTCATTTATGGCTTTCAGGCACACTTGACACAATGGGTTAAAACAAACTTTTTGAGATCTTGACATCTGACTGATTATATTAGTCTATATTGGATACTTTAGACCTCATTTCATCAAGGAAAGCAAACAAAGAAGAACTGCCCTGACAAAAATCAATAAACTATCCCCCAAAAAGATTAGTAGTCGTACTAGTGTTTCATGAAGCACATTCAGAAGTATAGGTTTAAGCAATTCTAGCTACTAGTACATTAAAAAAATCTTTGCACTTCAAGACACTTTCAAAACACTTTATAATAAACATTTATATTATCCTAGTGGACAACGACACGTCTACCAACAATGCCTAAGTAAGATGATGGTGTTTTATTTTAAAAATACCCTGTTTGTAAATTAGTTAACAAAAAGATATTTAATTTCCATTTTATTCTCAAATTCATATATGTAAAGTCATTATGTGTCTCTCTTTAGCAAAATAAAACCTTTTACAATAGCAAATATGCAAGAGCCTTAAAAACAAAAACAAGCCACGTTTATTTTACAGTGAAACAAGCAACTGCAATTTCATAGCAACAAGACCTTCTAACGTCAAACTCATTTAAAATTTAACAAACAGAACTTTTATTCGGTATCTTTTAAAAAGGTCTCATATCAATGTCTTTTCAGTACTAGATATGGCATTGCTTTGTGAGCTGTACAGATTAAGTTTGACTAAAAATATACTTTAGTACAAAATCACAAATTCAACATGAATATGCACGTTAGTTTTCTCAGATATTTAAAATGTATATCCTCAGTAGAGCTACAAACTCGAGAAAATGTCACATTAATAGAAGTGACAGGGGAAAAACAGAACATGACACAATAGCCAACCCAAAATAATCTTATCTTTGTGATCTTCATGTTTGCTAAAACTGGACGAGCAGTATGCAACTGTAAGATTTACAGCCCTAAAAGTGTCCTATCCATTCAGATCCAACCAACTACGATGGATTAGAGGAAAAAATTGTTGCTAAAATGTACTAAGGGAAACGGACAACAACAAGAAAACCCACGTATTCAAACATATTTATTTACTTCTTCTTTTTCTTCTTCTTTGGAGGTCCTTGATCTGAATCGCTGCTGCTTCCTGAGTCTGAGCTGTCTGAGGACGAAGAGGAGGAGGAGGAAGAGGAAGATGAGGAAGAGCTGTCATCGTCGCTGTCACTGCTGCTCTCGCTGTCATCTGAAGAGGAGCTGGAGGAGTCGCTGCTGTCTGACGATGAGTCACTGGAGGAGCCGTCTGCATCACTGCTGCTGTCGCTGGAGTCTTTAGCCCTGAGAGCAAGTGGCGGAGCACAAAAGGAAAAACATGAATACAGCAAACAGGACGGCGTGTGTTGTTATTAAGGCCTCACGCTGTACATCTTGTAGTGTCACTTCGCAGAGGAGATGAGAAGAAACTGCTTTTTACCTTGTTGACTGTTCTTAAGTAACCCTGACGTGCTCCATTTACCTTCTTTGAAAGTGAAATGACATGATGTCTACTATGTTACAAGTACCCCTCTGCCAAGTTTTTGTTTGGTTGTTTTACTTAAACTGAGAAAACTGGGAACATAACCTGCACATGTACTCTTTTTTTTCTTTAGATGTTGTATTCACCAGTGTAGTCACGCCAAAGGAAAAGCAATCTGATTAGTTTCACCTATCAGGGCTTCATCACTGTCTTTTATGAGGGGGTGGGGGGCGACGCCTTTAGTCTTCCCCACAGTCACCCGCCTCTGATATCTCTTGACTGATGGCATCTGCCCCTCCCACTAACAGACAAGCATGGCCTGCCACTCTAAAACAAATACAGGGGGGGGGNAAAGTTGAACAGACCTTTTGTCACAGCAGAAATTTTGACCTGGCAAACACAGGTGTAGCTAATAACATTATTAATTGCTGCACAGCACTGCAATGACTGCTGGAACTGAGCCATTGTTAAGGTTATTAGTTCCACCTGTGCTTTTCCTGCTACGACAAGTCAAAAAATGTCTGCTGTGAAAAACGTCTATCAATCTGATTCATTTGGGAATGATAAAGAAACAAAAGTGTGTGTGTGTGTGTGTGTGTGTGTGTGTGTGTGTGTGTGTGCGCGGGGGGGTGGTTAAGTAGTGCTTAAAAGTATAGGCCTTTTCCAGAAAACATTTTGACACGTTTATCAACAGTAACCTACACTTTGAAAACCAAAACACAAAATGTCAACCTGGCAAATTTTAAACTTATTATAAAATCGATTAACGTCAGCACACATGGCCTTTTGAAGCATGTACAAACAGCACATCAGTACAGCCACATTATGATTTTTAGAACCAGGCATTTAAAGTACTGCATTAGAAACCATCATCATTGTCAATATGATTACATAGTAAAATCTTTTGACATCTGAAAGCATTTATTACAGTTTTTAACAAACTGCAGTGCCTCGTATTCGTCAATAGCCTCCACTAGAGGGAGCTGTTACATCACATTTCTGTCAACAATGCTCAGATAGACTTCTCCCTTCCTACGCAGATTTTTACACCGGTTCAAACTTAATTTGCAGACGACTACGACTCTCACATGACTTTCATGTGACTGCAACAACTCACATGTGACCTTATTAACCCTCGTGTGACGATGTGAGAATGATCCAAACAAACTGAAATGCCCAGAGACTCCCCCACAAGTCAGCAGAACTGAAGAAGCCTCTTGGATGAGTGGTGTAACATCTTCAATCTTGTTGCTTCCAAACAAATTTCTATTGCTGGTTTTATAAATGTCAGGTGTATTTTTCCTAAAATACCTACCTGAACTAGGTAATAAGAAAAGAAATGTAAAAGCCTTAATTTATCTGTTTTTTACTTTTATACCACTGTGTATGCCTACTACTACTTACTTGCTAATAAACATGTGAAAATAAATGTTTTCAGAATTCAGAATTAAAGTATTTGTAAGTATATTGTACATACAGTACGCACCTCTAGTACCACATCAAAACATATTGTGTGGAGCCAAAACAAAACAACAAAATATGATTTAACATATATCTTACTTACTTCTTTTTAAGTTTCTTCTCACTGGAGCCTTCTCTTCCTGGTCTGTAAAGAGAAAAAAAAGCAACAGCCTTAGTGACACTTATCTGACAGTAAGCTGAGCTTGAATTGGGCCAGTACTCACAAGTAACAAAGTAGGAATTTGTGGTGTAGTAGATGTTTGTTTCTGGTGCATGGTGATCAACCCTCATGTGACCATAGATCAGGTGTTAACATGGCCTGTTGTGATATATTAACGCTAATATCAGGCCTTTTGGTATTAATGGCCTCATACTGACATGTAACATTCGCTATGACTAAAGGATGGTGCTATATCTGATCATTAAAAAGCTATTAATAATGTGCAATACTCCTCACTGGTAACTCTGAGGCTGACATATCGTTATCATCATCATTAAAATCTTTCTTTTTTATCATTACATTTCTATGTGATTATCTGTGAAATGATCCCCTTATATAAACATAAGCTAAGGTAAGCATAAGGTTGGTCATTTATCTGATCAAACCAGACAAAACACACTCTTCCCATGAGAGCTGGATGTGCAGGCTGATGGTTTAAAATATTAACACCTTGTTAATTTAAGTTCAAGCATTGACAATAATTTAAAAAAAAACAAAACATTTCAGTCCGTTAAAGGGAAATATTGACATTAAACAGTTGTTAATACAGTACGCTGTATTTATCATTACGTCCTCTAGGTGGCGATAGAAAGCAGCAGCATTGTCTTCTGCCAATGGGTCTGGTTTTGTACGGTGACAGTTTCACAGTATAGACTCCTTTACTCTCTGGGTGTCCCTTTCTGAGTACAACAGTGGCTCCTTTTAATCTACAGACTGCAACATAGTACACAGTGTCTTACAACATGACACCTCAGCTTAGTTTGACACCCTCGCTGCTCCTCCAAATTCCCTGACTGACTAAAACAACCATGAAAATCATTTCAGTCTGGTCGCCCCACCTCGTTCCAGACCGTAGAGCAGAACAGATAACTGTAAAGCCAAAAGGTGAGAACACCAGACTCTCTCCGTATTCAGAGGCTTCTGACTCGTGAGCCCATGATTACTGAGCCAAAATGGCTGACACAAAAAAAAAATCTGACGTTCGAAGTGAACAAGTGAGGCTCTCGTCTTCCTCAAAAACTACCATCAAATGCCAGAAACTGTACACCCTAAAAGTAAACTCCAGTCATTATCTGTACACTCACATGTTAGTTAGCCAAACTTGCTGCCAAATGGTTGTGAGCTGAGTGATAACTCATTATATTCTACATCTTCCACAGCTCTGTTTCACTCTGTACATGCAAAAGAAAAAGAAAAAAAAGGACTTTTGGCCCCATAGTGTGCCCTTTAGCCCTTGATAGCACTGGAACACTTTATATTGTAATCTTAAACATGTATTTAAGTAGCATAAAATAGAACCAGCAAAGACCTGCCTTTCCTGTCACTAGCGGTGAACTGATGGAGACACCTTACCCAGTGATGCTGATGGGTTTGTTTTCATTCTCCTTGAGTTTCTTTTTCATCTCAACTGTTCTTGACGGTCTGTGCACATATTTCCGCTTCCCTGTGCATTCATAGGTCCAGTGTCCCATCTCCAAACACTTCTGGCAACGCACATGTTGCTTGTTAGCCTCCCTGTGTGCAATAAAACAGACAGAGACAGTCACTGCAGCTGTAAAGAAAAAAACAAATCATCACTGTTGCAGCTACATTTGCTTGTTGTCAGTCGTGTGTTAATTGTCTACTTTGCTGCAAAGTACAGATTTATAGCTGGTGAAACTGTTGGAATGTTTCTGAAGATGCCTGCTAATATAATAACAATGAAGAACACTATTTGCTATTGTCATGAATTCCTAAACAATGTGAATGCTGTTGGATCTCCCCTCCCTTTGGTTAAGATTGGGGAACTAAAATTACTCTGTTAAAGTCAGGGAAACATTACAGTCACGGTTAAAGTTCTGGAAAAAGAAACTCAATTTGACCGTTTAAAGTGGGGTGGGATGCCAACTTAAATGTTTTGTACACCTGTCCAACCACCTCAACCTCCACAAACCTGTCCTGTCGTCTTCCATCTGCTGGGAAGGATGAATTACATTTTTGATATGTTTTAGAGACTAGAGATTTTTCTGAGGCTGTTTGTATGTGCTTGTGAGTTTTATCTGTGTCCTTTTATTTATTCTGCTGTACTCGGGTCTCTCTTGGGAATGAGATCTTGATTTCAATGAGATTACCCGATCACATAAAGGTTATGATAATAATGGTTATTAATAAGTTAGGATAGCTCTGCAGTTCTAATAATTTCCCAAGTTTAGAGAGTTGAATTATCTTTCTCCTAGGGGCTAAAAGTGGGGAAAAAATACGCATCACTTTGATCATTTTGAGCTATTGTGCCTTGGCTAAGAAAATAAACAAACAAATGAATGAAGCTATACTTTAAAAGTGGTCGAATCAACAGACAAATCAATTTCCACCAGCAGGAATTTCTGGATTTTCCTCCTTCAAAATGAAGGTGAAGTTTATTTCAGTTTTATGACAGCAATATGGAATATGGAAATTATGCTCACAGGTTGACCCAGGTAAACAGACTGTTCTCTACTGGTGGCAGAGCTCTCTTTAAATACATCAATAATGTATATTATAATATACTGCCGTATACAGAGGTCATAACTTTGAAGAACCCGCCATAATTATCCTGAACCAGCCCAACATTATCTACCTATCCAGCTCTTTTTCCAGCTGGGGAAGTTCATACATGTGATTTATCAAACCTTAACTGATATCGTGACAGGTTATATGTTGATATGGAAACATGATTATCGTGATGTTTTTCTCCATATGACTCAGTCTTAACGGGAAACGTTCATAAAACAAATATTTAAGCGACGTCGTGTAACTTAGACTGGAAAAACACACGGTTAGTTAGTGTTACTTGGCATATCTTACACTATAATCTCGGATAAACTGAACTCTCTTCGGTTATTTGGGCATTAAAACACATCAGTCACGAGTTCAAAGAGTAAATAAATGTTTAAGGGCAGAAGACAGCCCCACAGTTAAATAGTAATTCTCTATTGTGGAGAAAGACCGCGGCGCATTTGTGCTCCCATTAAGCCCTGCAGGGTTCGTCATTTACCTCCCTTATCTGACACGAAGCTCGACGAGCTCAAAGCCATTTGTGTTCAAAAGACTATTACATTCAGAAAACGATAAAAATGATGTATTTTTATGTAGTTATCATAATTATACTCACGCTTGCCTCCTGGCTATTATTCTATGCATGGGAGTCGCCATGTTGCAGTTTACTTTTTGTTCTTCGTTGGTATCGGAGCAGCACGTATTTCCGGCAACCTTAACGCACCCAGTGCCCCCTATTGGCAGCGAGGTCTACTGCATCTATGTATTTTATCAATAACTCAATTCATTTTCTTACCTTTCATGGACTGAAAAAGATGTTTAAGTTTGTGTGTTCATTCAGGTTGTATACTTTAGCCTACAGCCTGAAGATAAAATAGAACATAATAAAATAATATTAAAAAACACCTTCTCTGTCTTACTGTTTCTAAATATAGCACTTGAAGCAGGGCAGTATATTTGATGGAGTTGATGTAGGCTACCTGCATGATTCTTGCAGTTTTGGGGTTGTATCCACATAGTTGGATGCACTCATTGTAAGTCTCCTTGGTTAAAAGCGTCAGTTAAGTAAGTGTAATGTAGCTATTGTAATGTAATGGTGGTGTGGTACTGGACTGCATTATATTAAAAAATGTGTTTATTTTGCCAGACTCATTCACATTTAGAATATACATATCTTTATAAAGAGATCTGATACGACAACATCACAAACTACAGCGTCAAAAATTTGAGTTGACACAATGTTACAGCAATTAAAATGGTAGTATTTATAACAGAACTGTATTGGATTGCATTTCAGGGCAAGGGAGTTTTAATTTCACCCACTGTATATCAAACACCCTAAACTTCATAACCCAAATTGATCTGTAAAATTGAACAAGGGATACAACTGAAGCAAATTTCGATAGCTGTATAGCTGTATATGCTTTCTATTACATTACAAAAAATGGATCTAAATTAAAACAAAAAAAATAAGCTTGTGTTTTCAGATAATCCCAGTAATTTACATAGAGCATACTGATGATTGTTCACATCATTTTTGTTTTTGTTTTTATTTCCATATCTTCAGATACTGTTCTAACAGTTGCTGAGGTTGAGCATTTGGCTATCTGTGTCACCAACGCAGTGCACCCTCCCACCATTCAACTGTCATTACACCCACCCATATTTACTTTTTGTCAGAGCTGCACGTACATGTCATCATCTCTCATTTCTAGCTCATGGGTTCTTAAACAGCATTTTCATTCCACCAGCAGAACATGTTAAATCTGAATTTTGTAATGACAAAACTTATAAAAAGTGAGGGATTTAAATGCTGTATACCATTCACATTTTGGTTAATTTAAAAAGGTAAAACATACAAGTTTGTTAATTATCATGGTATGAATACTTACAATATTTAATCTTTAATGTTGTTCAGATGCATTCCCTGTTTAACTGCTTAAAAAACTGTCATGTTATATACATTTGTAGGGCTGCAACTAACGATTATTTTCATTATCGATTAATCTGTTGATCATTTTCTCGATTAATCGATTAGTTGTTTGGTCCATGAAATGTCAGAAAATTGTGAAAAATGTTGATCACAGTTTCCCAAAGCCCAAGGTGACGTCCTTAAATGTCTTGTTTTGTCCACAACCCAAAGATATCCAGTTTACTGTCATAGAGGACTAAAGAAATCAGAACATATTCACATTTGGGAAGCTGAAATCAGAGAATTTGGACACTTTTTCTTAAAAAATTACTCAAAATGATGAATCGATTATCAAAATAGTTGCCGATTAATTTAATAGCTGACAATGAATCGATTAATCGACTAATCGTTGCAGCTCTATACATTTGCGTCAGATGATATTTCATTTGACTTTTAGATTTTGTCTTTGCATGCCCGTGTTGGATTTGTGTTATTGGTATATTATATAATATAAAATATTATTACAAAAGCCAAAATATATTGTAAAAATTAAATGTGTTTTTGAGGTTTGTTCACTCACGAGTTTAAACTGTGTGGTTGACTTGTAAAACATGACTTCATACTTTCAACACCCTCATACAGCACAGTCTATTTTTATTTTCCCACCCGGAGTTGATCCCAGGCATCATGAAATTCATCAGTCGTTGATTTCTTTATGCAATTTGCGTTCACAGTAAGTCTTAAGCCCCGAAATGATCTCGCAACAGTCAGAAATCTCAGGATGTTTCCCCCAAAACCTCGAGTATTGGAGAACAATCATTCACATGGTTATAGAAAGGTCCAGAGATATCTAGAACTATGTAAATCTCGCGATAACTCCCGACGAGACGCGAGAACTCAGTAAGACCACCTTGCTGCTGCAGCCTGCCAGCACAGATCAGAGACACCGGTAATAGTCAGCGGTGTGGATTATGACTAGAAGTAGCCCTACTTAACACAGCGCTACACAACTACTCCACTTGACTTTTACATCATTTTAAAGCTGTAACTGTACGTTTGTTTTGTTTTTCTAAGCCAAACTGTAGATAACGTTATTATAGCTAGAACACAGTCGTATCGCTGAAGATGTCAGTGGTGGGATTTGACTTGGGCTTTCAAAGCTGCTATGTAGCTGTAGCCCGAGCCGGAGGGATCGAGACAGTCGCCAACGAGTACAGCGACAGATGCACACCGTAAGTACCTAAAATACAGGTATTATATACTGGACTTCTGAGGGAATTGCTACAGACGAGAGGGATTGTATTTTCTAACAGTTGTTGTCTCACCGGTGTTGGGGTAATGCACGTGAACGCAGCTTTACTGACTAGCTACCGTTAGCTAAACTTGTACCCTTAGTTGTGTCCTGTGTTGGCTAATCAATCTGCCTTTCAGTGTGAGTAAATCAATTTATTGATGTTTTCATGGCGAACCTAGAATTCATCCTTAACTTACACACCCTGTTCACCAACCAACCATGAAACCCCAGCGAGCTAGCTAGTTAGCTAAGCTCACATATTTTTTATTAACGGTACTGTACGGTTTGATAACGGGCTTTAGTTGCCCGGCGAACACGAGCGGGCGGTGCTCTCCCCTCCTAATTCTAATTAATGTTGTTCATGTCTTGAAGGCGAAAGCTCCGACCAACCGGTGTGCCCCGTGTGGCAAACCGCGCGCCTTGCGTTATGTTCTCTGCGATGACGACAGCAGCCAGTCGCTTGTTGGAATATTCTAGCAATTTTGAGAGCCTTCAAGAGTATAACGACTTGTTCTAAAGATACATACGGTTTATATTAACTTTTAAAAGAGTATTTATATTTTATAGTAATGTTGACATCAAGGTGTTTGTTTTTATTTTGTCCAAGTTCTGCCCATTTGGCTGAAACGGCACACTCTGTACCTACAGTGTCCTGTCACCATATCTGATGAAAAATAATCTTAATCAATTTCAAGGGGTCTTTCTGCATCGTTTGTACGGTGTTGACATGTCTGCATGTGCTATTAAGGAGACTGTTTTAATGAGTTCAACAATAAGACTGCTTATGACAAATTAATAGACTATGTATTTTTTATAAAATATTCCGCTTTTTTTCATTGATTCTATTTGTTTGGAGTCTTGCAGGTGTTTGAGGAATATGAAAATCCATTCAGTTCATTCGGGCCTTTATATTTAAAAGTATATTATAAAGAGTAGTATTTGCAAACTGATTTTAAAGAAATCAGTGTATCACAAAGGGTGATTTCTAGAACCGTAGGAAAAAAGAAAAGGTCCAAAATATGAAATGTCTGAATACATTTTAGGCTCTTTGCACTATGATGAACAAAACATAAGCTGTGTCCAAAGACCTTTAAATGTAACTTTATTTATAGAGTGTTTAGCAATCACATCTATGTTTTCCAGTACATATTACAATATATTAAATATATAACTAAAACTGAAAATAATGTAACACCTGTTTGAGACTTTATAATATGCTGACTCCTTGGGCCAATCGATTTGGTAATGGTGAGGGTAAAAGTATGTAAACAGGCCTCTTTATACTAAATGATTAGCCTAAATTCATACCAAGTTGTAGAAAATATTTTAAATTGAAACCAACACTTTGAGGATAAAGGTATTTTAGGTTTTAAATCCTGTTGCTGTATAAATCAACATATCTAAACTTCATGGATTTCAAGGAGCCTTTTGGTATTTTTTGAACTTGTTGACATTTATTGTGAAATGAACAGAAAGCATTACCTGAGATTTTTGGAGTTTACAAACCAACATGCGTGTAATAAACCATTTATGAATGAAACATGTAGTTAATTTATTGAATTAGTAATGGACAGAAAGATAATAGTTTCTAACTTTTATAATGAAATAATCATTTAAATAATTTTGTGTATAAAAATACCAAACACTCGCTTCTTTTTAGAAAAAAAAATCTTATTACGTCTGAATACTTTGGGTTTTTCTCTGTCGGTCAAATAAAATATGCAACTTCAAGACATCAGTTTTCCCTCTGGTATCTTTTGATATGGATGGTTTTAATTTTTAAGATTTAATGTTTAATCAGAAGAATAGTATATTAAACAAATAATAAAGAACATTGTAGTGTTGGCCTAAAGCTAGTCCACAAATTTGTTAAATAATCCTTAAAAGTGTTGTAATAATTTTCCAGCTTTTCCAGTTAAATTGTCTTCCTTTAGTTCATTTTAATTTTCTCTTAATGTTCTTTTGTTCCCGTGTTCTCACCCTTCACATCACTAAAAATTAGCGAAAAACTCCACATCATATAACTTATTACTCTGCTCTTGGGTCAAGATGTGGCCCAGCATCTGTTGAGCCGGTTTCCTCAGAGACTTGTTGCGTTGACCACTCTTTAACATCCCCAACTGCACTGGTGCGTTGACAGCGACTGTAGCTCTGACATCTGTGTTTGATAGGGATGACGATGACAGGCAGACCACAACCCGCTGGGATACAAGTGGACTGACCACACCACTTCAGGCTGTGTTTATACAGTACTGTGTGAACTGTGAGAGATGAGTTCTAACAGGCCTGATCATATTACACATTGAATTTGACTTTGATGCTAACCAAAACAAACTGCTAGTGTCGCTACTGCAGACGTGAGAGACGGTCTGTCCAGTTTTATGTGGGTTGGGCTCAAATGTCATGTCATGTGTAGGCATGTGACTGTGTAAATCTGTCTTGATTTTAGGTGTTTTCACAAATAGGTGGATGATACAAGGAGCTTAGACTACTTGCTTGTAATAGCATGTCAGGCTGTGGCTTAACATTGTCTTTTTTTTGTCTTCCAGGTCATTTGTATCATTTGGTCCACGAAATCGATCTATAGGAGCAGCTGCAAAGAGCCAGGTAAAATCAGCACGGTCAACCTGTTAACATCCTTAAAGTCCCTTATAATTAAATGCAAAAAAAATGGAAAATGCATCAAGTTTAATGCTCATTATTGTAACTTCATTTTCTTTTTTATTTTCTCCTCTTTTGCCTCCGTCATCATGTCCAGGTGGTGACCAACTGTCAGAACACAGTGCAGGGCTTCAAGCGATTCCATGGCCGGGCATTTTCAGACCCCTACGTCCAGTCAGCCAAGTCCAACTTGGTGTACAACCTGGCACAGATGCCCTCTGGATCCACCGGTATAAAAGTAAGATTAAGAATATTATGGTGCTGTATTTGAGATTACACAGGTAGCCTTAAGTGCTGGGGGGAAGAAGAAGGAATTGTTTATAACAAAATATCAAAGTATGGCTTGAGTTAGCACACTCAGCAACCGGGTGCTGTATTTATCAGCTGTACGCTGAACTAGGGCAATCAAGAATAAAAAAGGGACAGCCATAAGAAATTTGACAGAGAGAAAGCATAGAGACACAACGGCTTATCCCTGACTACATTTCCCTCATGTAATGCTCTTTCCTCTGAATCATAGCTCTTCTACGATATCTTCAAATTCTACCCAGTCCTCTATGCTTTTATCCTAAAAAACAGTCTTTTCTACCTCTTTCCTAAGCTGATATATTTATTTTCTTGGCATTGCGCCTCTTATAACTTTACTCTGGCGGTAAGAAATGATCACCAATCAGCTGAATGCTTAAATATGACAAATGCACAAACTTCCGCTGTCAGCAGATAGCTAGTGCAAGACTCAAAACATACCCAAAGTTCTTGCAAGTACACAAGTGACAATGCCTGGCTTGTACACTGCAAACACACAGCCCGGCATGTTTTTTTTTGTCCCTGTGGAGATAATTAATGTGAGTCCTCAGGACAAACGACAAATCTGAGAAGACCATTGCCCGTAAAACCACCCTTGCAATAAGAGTTTTAGATTGCATATTTACATAATTCATTACAGTTTATACTTATTTTTATAAGTTCTTCAGCTCTAATGGGGGGGCCTGTTTTATGAGCTTTCAGTCTGTTAAAATGCCTTCAATGAAACTGTGGTGGCCTTTTTCATTATTAATAAAAACACAATCTTATTTATAGCTATTTAAATCCATTTATAAGTTATTTGCTTGAAGAGTAACCATCTCCCTGATTCTCGTCAACTCTAGGTGATGTACATGGAGGAGGAGAAAGTGTTCAGCATCGAGCAGGTCACCGGCATGCTGCTGACCAAACTGAAGGAGACTGCTGAAAGCGCGCTGAAGAAACCAGTCGCGGACTGTGTCATCTCGGTAAGCATTCCTCGCAGACATCGGTTTCACGGCTTCAGCAGGGTGTCCGAAAATCTATAAAACGTCTTAAATAGATTTGTCAGTACGAGTACGGTGCATTACTCTGCATGTCTTGTGTGAAAATCTGTCTGCTTATCCAGGTTCGACTAGATGTTTTTTAGGCTTATTTTTGTGGCAACGTATCTTTATTGAATTGGCTTTAAATGTCTAAGGAGGTGTTAATTTACTTGTTGGATCCCTGCATACAGCTTATTTAAAGATGTGACATTGCACCGACAAGGGTTCAAGAGACGTGTGATTCACTTTACTTACTGTACTTTCCACCATTCTCTGTACTTACGTGGAACATTGCATTGCATCTACATCCAGCTATTTTGAGTGGCAGCTATTAATGTCATCCTCTTGCATTTTCAAGTAATTTGGGTTATAAAATGCCCAGTGAAAGCTCCTTCCAAGGTGTATAAATGTATTACCACCTGTTCATGTGACATTTTGAGCTCCAAGCACTTCACCAGATGTCTTGTCTGAAAGCTTTATTTCCTCTCTTGCACCTTGTTGGTGAAGAGTGGGACGTGCTGTGCTCGGTATATGAATTCACCGACAGCATCTGTTATGTAATGTTACAGAATCTCACACAGAGAGGCTGTTGCTTTCACCGGGCCTAAATCTACAGTTTGCATCAGCCCTAGAGATGGATAACATGTTATTATTACTGTGGCCAATAGCTAATTTTAGCCCTTGAGCTTTTCCACAAGGAGATGTTTTGTTTTGGCACCCGGAGTAACTACCACGGTAACGTTATCCAGACATCTTGTGATGCAGGCGGTTCATTTTGGACATCTTTGGCATCTTATCAGTGCCCCACAGTAATACCGTGTGCATAATTCTTTTCATTATTGGTGGCTCTAGTCAAATCCCTCATTCTGAGACTGTCGACACTACAGTAGCATCTTCACTCACAGAGGCTTGTTAATGTTTTGTATTATGTCCCCTCCAAGGTCCCGAGCTATTTCACTGACGCCGAGAGGAGGTCTGTCATGGATGCAGCTCAGATCGCAGGCCTCAACTGTCTACGACTAATGAATGAGACCACTGCAGGTACATTGAAACACAGCATACTCTATGCAGGACAGGCAGCATCTGAGTCTTTGGAACTGGCTATCCCTTATTGGGCTTTTAGACAATTATAACATTGTGCCATGAAATTACATCTAGTTGCTTTTTTGTGTGAGATGTTTTTTTGTTTTTTTTATCTCCTTGAGTCTCTATTAAGAAAGCTCTGAGATAGCGCTGAGTTGTCAACTTCTAGCTAAGTATATGGCAAAATGTAGCCTATGAGTCATTATTGAGTGCAGTGGTGCTACAGTATTTCTTCATAAACATGTTGAAACTCTGATTCATGTTTGCCTACATTTTAGTTGTATGTATTTGCAGTCTGGTAATGTCACCTTTCTGTAGTTCAGCATAGTTCGGTTTAAATACAGCGTGCTGACTAGTACTCCGATACAGTGGTGGGTCCAAACCAACACCAGATTATGCCCGTTTGTTGCAGTGACTCTGGCATATGGCATCTACAAGCAGGACCTGCCAGCCCCAGAAGAGAAGCCCAGGATAGTGGTGTTTGTGGACCTGGGCCACTCGGGTTACCAGGTGTCAGTTTGTGCCTTCAACAAGGGAAAGCTCAAGGTGAGTAATGAATAATTTGTGCCCGTTTTGAAAAGCAGTACTGAAGGGGGGGAGGGCAGGAGGGCAGGTTATGATGATACATTACTTCTTGTCGGTTCTGCCCAAAAATTGTTTTTTTCTTTTTCTGCTTCAGTTGTTTTAGTAATGTGAGAATTTAATAGAAACACACACTTTGTCTTCACCCGTGGTCAATTTATTTATTGTTGTCTAATTGAAACGTATGTATTAAATAGATCAGTAAAAATGTTGAGCACAAGTCTACTTTTTACATTTGTTATCCTCACATGCACCCATCCTAGACGTACAGATATGCAGTGATGTGAAATATTTATCCTGTAGTTTGATAATTTGCCATCACTCCAAATTTTTACCCCCCTTATCTCTCCCTCCGCTGTCAGATCCTGGCTACGGCATTCGATTCAGAGCTTGGCGGGAAGGGCTTCGACGACATCCTGGTCAGCCACTTCTGTGAGGAGTTTGGGAAGAAGTACAAGCTGGATGTGAAGACCAAGCCCCGGGCGCTGGTGCGACTCTACCAGGAGTGCGAGAAGCTCAAGAAGCTGATGAGCGCTAACTCCTCCGACCTGCCTCTCAACATTGAGTGCTTCATGAATGACATCGACGTTTCCGGTAAACTTAACAGGTGAGATGCAAAGTCACTTTAATAAGAAATCCTTAATGAGGGCTTGAGAAACGCTAAAATCTATGAGTTGTTGCTTTAGATGAACCAGTGAAAACAAAGCTACCTGTCTCTATTTATTGATAATGTGGTCCCTTTACAGTCTTTGAGTTTTCTTTACTTTCAGAGTGTTAAAGAGGGCTGTTACATCTAAGCACAAATTAAAAATGGTGTTGACATAATTAGAAATGAGGTACCCAGCATCTGTGTGCCTGTCTCTCACCGTTTTCTCTGCACATGTGTTTTTTTCCTGAGTGTGTGTGCGACTCTATTAATAATCTATGACCATGTGTCCCCAGAGGTCAGTTTGAGGAGATGTGCGCGGGGCTGCTGGCCAAAGTAGAGGGTCCCCTGCGCAGTGTCATGGAACAAGCCAGTGAGTACATCTGACTTTAATAGCAGATGGACTATCCCCGTCGGCACGTGCACGCTTGCGTAGACGAGGTTCGGTCATGTGCTTTGCTGAGACAGCCCTTCCCTCTGGATGCTGGCAGCACGCCTGCCTTCCTGCCTCCCTTTAATCATTCCTGTCTACCTCTGCTTGCTCTTGCTTGTCCATCCTGAGCAGTCATATGCAAATAATTAGCTAAAATATATGCAGGTATACCAGAGTTGTAGTGTTAAGTGTTGTTGAGTAATGAGCTTCCACCAAAATATTGAATTTTGAATAAAAAGCATCCTGGATGTCATTTTTATGCAAACACATGTGTGGCTTTAGCTTCAGACCGCTTTGCTGTTTCAGTACCAACAGTGTTTTTGATCAAAAGGAAAAGTGAAGCTGTCACTCTGTTAACTTTAACAAGCCTGTTTTGTATCGTCCTCGCCTCCTCTTTCCAGAGCTGAAAAAGGAGGATATCTATGCAGTGGAAATCGTGGGCGGTGCGTCCAGAATCCCCAGCATCAAAGAGCGAATCAGCAAATTCTTCGGCAAAGAGCTGAGCACCACCCTGAATGCAGACGAGGCCGTGGCCAGAGGCTGTGCTCTGCAGGTACAGCTCACCTGTCATGGCCAGCACTTTGGTCCTGTCAGTGACTTGCACAGCAGACTCACTCCACGCTGGCAGCTCTGATAGTAGAGTGGGAGGAATATGACACGTGCACTAATAAATAAAGTTTAAGTGATCTTAATTATTTTCAGTCATTTATATCTGGTAACAACTTCACAAATACAAATCAGTTCTTCTTTTTCTTTTTTCATGTGATTGGAAATTGAATATTTGGGTTGGATTCTGAATTTCTTGCTGTTGGTCAGGATAAGAAAGCGACTTCAAGACAACACTTTGAGCTTTTAGTTAACTTCTTTAATTTTTCTCCTCTCCTCCTCAGTGCGCCATCTTGTCGCCAGCATTCAAAGTCAGAGAGTTCTCCATTACAGATGTTGTCCCCTACTCCATCTCCCTAAAATGGAATTCAGCCGCAGAGGAGGGACTGAGGTAAGATCTCTGTCAGTGTTACCTGAGAACATCAAATAAGGACTTAGGACCACGTTTTGCTTATTGTTTGAATCTCAGAGACAAAACAGGAGTTTTTAGGAGTTTATCATGTAAGGCCTTTCAGTATTAAAATGTCCAGAATGCCATATCAGTTTAATGTTTTCTTCCCTGTTATGTTATATTATATCTGTTATACCATACTTCTCACTGATAGTCTCACAACTGAAACTACTCAGACAGAGTTTTTAATGACTTTCAATATTAAAATGGTGGAGTGGAATTTAAAAATCTTCCCGAAACTTGCAGTTAAGACAAGTCTGCATGGGACTGTTTTTTTTTTAAGACCACACCTGCCTGCTGCCACTGTCTTTTCAGACGCTTTTACCTGTACCTGCAGGATTTTCTGCCACACCTGCACACGCCCATAGTCCAGTTTTATTACAATCTCTGCCAGCTGCATTCACATTTTACTAAATTATGTCTCTTATTTGATATTTAAGGTAACAACTCCCACTCTTGAAAGACATGACAAGCTTGCAGACAACTGATGACAATTTCCACATCACTGTAAAACACTGATCTAAGTTGTAAGATTCTGTCTCTGTAATTGTCATTGACTTCCTCCTGCTGCGTTTATACAGCGATTGTGAGGTTTTCCCAAAGAACCATGCAGCTCCCTTCTCCAAAGTTTTGACCTTCTTCCGGAAAGAGCCCTTCACCCTTGAAGGTTACTACAACAACCCCAAGGAGCTGCTTTACCCCAACAGCACTATAGGTACTGCGAGTTCAACTTCAGTAAGACTTAATTTGTACTTGTAAGAGATAAGTGGCCAATACAGAGTATGGACATGAAGTATGAACTTTGTCCTTTTTTTATTGCTTTTGTTTAAAAAAAACTATACTGTAGCGTTAGAACTGGAAAAATATTTTCTGGAAATCGTTTATATTTATTAATCTAATCTGTATTTTGCAATCCAAGTTTCTAAGTCCAAAGTGTGCCAGTTATAAGTAACTTATGGACAGTTAATTTTTAACTTCAACATATGCTCCTGCTACATTTAAGATTTGTTGAATAATTACATTTTCTTTTCCTGTGATTCAACTCAGCCTCCCGACTGTATTTACAGTCTTAATTCCGATGTGTTGGATTTCTACATCCTTCCTCATTGATATAAGAGGATATTCTAACCTTTGACCTTTTCCTCCGGCCCCACAGGCCAGTTCCTGATCCAGAATGTGGTTCCTCAGGCGTCTGGGGAGAGTGCAAAGGTCAAGGTGAAAGTTCGGGTCAATGTTCATGGTGTGTTCAGCGTATCGAGCGCCTCGCTAGTAGAGGTCGTGAAAACAGCCGAGGGGGAGGAGCCAATGGATACGGACCAGACAGGAAAGGAAGAGGAGGTGTGTACTGTGTGTATTTGCACAAGGTGAAAGAGAGTAATGACATGGTGTGTGTGTGTGTGTGTGTGTGTGTGTGTGTGTGTGTGTGACAGAGAAATAGACAGAGGTACTCCTGATGTGTTGTTTCACCTCAGAGATCCCGTTCACGCAGAACGTCAGTCTGGCCACACCTTAATTTTTAATGGTCGTTCATGTCATCACTGTGGAATTTAGATGTCTTGCCTTGACAAGCTTAAGACAGCTTCAAGGGGTGACATTTATTTCTCTATAACGCCTCTTTGTACTTTGGCATTTTGTTTTGGGTTGTTTATCACCATCTGCACTCGAGAGCCAACTGTGGGACCGCATTCGTGTTTATTTGGCCTTTTTTTCCCCAAAGTATTGCGTCATAATTGTTGGGAGTGTGAGCACAACATCATCAACACCTGGGCAATTAACGCTATCAAACACTGCGTTTTAATTAGTTTGTGTTGTGCGAACGGCAGCAAACGGCCTCTTCTGAACTCACGGCTCAAACAGAAATCAACAACCGAAATGTTACAACTTCTTCTAAATACGTGTTTAGTCGGTGTTCCTCAGTGATTTTTGGTTTTGACTGAGGACGCTCGTGTTGAAATTGTCTGAACAGAGTTTGGATAAAACGACCCACAAAGTGGCATATGTTACTTTAACATTTGTGTACTATGTCTTTTCTTTTCGTGTGTCAGAACAAAATGCAGGTGGACCAGGAGGATCAGAAACTCCAGGCTGGTGACATAGGAGACAAGAAATCAGAGGCTGAGGATATGGAGGTAACCTTGTGCTGGGCGATAAGGCAATCACCGTAATGTCAATGAAGTTTCGATACTATGCACAGAAGAAATACGCTGCTTTATGCAAGCGCTGGGCAAGCGGCTACCTAAAGAGTGTCAAATGTGAAAAGCAAGTCTGCTTGTTTCCAGTGTAAACAAATGCACGCTATGAAGTAGAGGAGTGTCACTAACCACAACAAGTGCAACAAGTTCAACAAAACTTGATGCCATTGTAGACAGAAAAAAAAAGCCATTACAAAATAAGCAAAAGACACATCCCTACATCTCCTAAATGTTCCCAAATGTGTCATTCTAACGAGTACTTTTTAGAAACCGACAATAATGTCTTCCAAAACAGAGCTCTGCCATAGAAAGAGACAATAAAATCTAAGAACTGTTAGATTTGAATGATGTATAATAGTATAAATAGAATAGAAAACATTTAAACAGTAAAAACTATCCTCAAAAATCTTTTGTTTGGCAGATCCAACACAAAATATGTCAAGAGTAAGTTAATAATAATTAATACCAAGAATTACTTGTTCTGTTTCCTTATTTAGTTTTAACATCACATGACATATGATTGGTCTAATTCTTAAATTGAGAATATCAGTATTTCATAGAAATAGCATACATTGGGATAAATACTGCTCTGGCATGATATCGCCCAGCACTAAGGTGACCGATGCATTCAGAATACTAACTTTTTTATTAACATACTGTTTCACACTGGATGATTAGTAGTCGGCGAAGGTTATTGTCGTGCATTTTCACACACACACACACACACACACACACACACATTACACAAAGATTTAACTATGTTTAAACATATAAGGGATTCTGCATCAGTATGACAGTATTATTTCTTGGTGTGGTGACCAATTTCCTTTGTTCAAGTGAGTGAATCAGTTAAAGGGGAGTTAGTAACAATAAAAAAAACATTTACAGAGAACAGTAACTATTTAAAACGTTCACATACACCCACAGATTGACAGGTTCCAGTAAGGCCACTAACCGGTAGGAAATTACTGAAACTGACTGATACAGGCATCTTTTCGAGAAAAATAATTCAGATTGACGGCCACTGAATTTTTTTTAACATGTATCGGACTCACCGCTGTCCCCCTTCCCCAAAGCACATGTTAAACATTTCACAACAGCAGCAGCAGTGTTTGCACAGACTAAAATGATTTTTGTCTCTCCTTTTCCAGACGACAACGGAGGACGCCAAGCAGGAGAAGAAGAACGACCAGCCCCCTCAGGCGAAGAAGCCCAAAGTGAAAACGAAGACAGTGGAGCTGCCCATAGAGAACAATTTGCAGTGGCAGCTGTCCAGTGACGTACTAAATGTGTTTGTGGAGAATGAGGTAATGCTCTAAAAATCACCAGGAATGTGTGGCATGCAGTCATGGTATTTGTCCAAGCAATGTGCTCGTGAGACTTACTGGTCCTGGTTTCATTGGCTTTTTAAAACAAAAAGGAATGAGTGTGGGCCACTTTCTAATTTATGGTGATAATACAATAGCTGTGCTTTATCTGATGACATAATAATGACATAATATTCTAAAAGTACAGACTTGTTCATGAAGGTTTTTCCCTTTGTGGGTTTTTTTCCCCTCATTGTTATTTTAAGATTTGCTGATACACTTTTACTGACTAATCACCTGACTAACACCTTTATCGTGACCCTTGCAGGGTAAGATGATCATGCAGGATAAGCTAGAGAAGGAGAGGAACGATGCGAAGAACAACGTGGAAGAGTATGTGTACGACATGAGGGATAAACTGCACGGCGCCCTGGAGAAGTTTGTGAATGAAGCCGTGAGTATAGATCACACTTGAGCCCTGTAGGTGGCAGTGAGCAACGTTATGTTTAGCTTTCAGTGGGTTTAAACCTTAAATTCAGATATATACTGCGTGTATTTCATGTTTTTATAATCTCACTTTTTGCACAACTTGTAGGATCGTGACGCGTTCTCATTAAAACTGGAGGACACAGAGAACTGGCTGTATGAGGACGGAGAGGACCAACAGAAACAAGTTTACATTGACAAACTGGCTGAGCTGAAGGTAACCAGTTGACAGTTGTTTCTATTTCCATTCAAAAGACAACGCATAGATTTAAAAAGACACTGCACAGTACAGTACAGTTTTGGGACTTGTGTTCAGAGTAACAGGTGACAGTGACACATGTAGCCAAGGTTGAAGATACTTATTTAGTAGTCATAAGTGCTACTTCATGAAGGTTTTGAACATGGAGTTAATGTTTGTATGGACTTTTTAAAATTAGAGTGTGCATCCTGCTTGTTAGGATGACTTTGGTGTGCAATATATGTTTATCCGCTGTGTTCTGTGGTTTTAATAGAAAGCTGATATTCATAGTTCAATATTTAAAGTAGGAGAATTACTCTATCTTCTACAATATCACAATTTGTCAGGAATTAATTGGTTGATTTTGTCATTAAGTGGTGGAAAAGCTGTGTTTCTGCAGTGTTTTTCTCTTGCTGGATGACAGGCTGACTAAACCTGATGTTGTCCCTTTCTACAGAAATTTGGCCAGCCAATTCATGAGAGGTACATGGAGGCTGAGGAGAGGCCAAAGGCATTTGAGGAGCTTGGCAGACAGATCCAGTTGTACATGAAGATCATTGAAGCTTACAAGGCAAAGGTAGCCTGGCACAGAGAGCAAGTTTGTTGACTTACCAAAGTGATTGTTTATCATTGATTTTATGAATTGTATATAGGAGGTCTTGTAAATATGCTGTAGGTACAGAGAAACTACAACTGCCTTGAATCAGTTTGTAAGAACAGTTAAAGATTATTGATGAACAATCACCAAGCAGGTGTCATAATTTAACTTCTCTTCTCCCCACAGGATGAGCAGTACAATCACCTGGACGAGCTGGAGGTGACTCGGGTGGACAAGCAGGTGAACGATGCCATGGTCTGGATGAACAGCAAGATGAACCAGCAGAATAGTCAGGACCTCACTCTGGACCCAGTGGTCAAAGTTGGCGAGATCCAGGCCAAGATAAAGGTACTGAGAGTGCATCCAAATCCCCACTCCCTGTAGGTTTGTGATGAGTCTGGTCTCCTGCAGGCTACAATTTAACATTGACACACATGTGAAATTAAAAAGTCTTTAATTTACAAATTGGTTGTAGAAATTGACATAATTTAATTTCAAAACTCTGATTAAGTGAGCAAAAGTAAGTACTTTTTTTCCCCTTACCCTTCCTCTAACGAATGCTTTCTTTTCCTCTATTCAGGAGCTTTATTCAGCCTGCAACCCTGTGGTGTCCAAACCCAAGCCCAAGGTGGAGCCTCCTAAGGACGAGAAGACGGAGAATGGGCCAGTCAATGGGCAGGAGGGAACAGAGAGCCAGCCATGCAACCCAGACAAAGCCACACCCGCAGGCACGGAACAGGGAACGGCAGAGAACAAGCCCCCTGAAATGGACATTGACTAACTGTTGCAGCTGCCACCCCCGAGTTTCACCTCCGTTTGTCCTGCTACTCGCCCCCGATTCTGTCGTTCTTCTGAGATTGTTGGCACAGTAGCCTCTCTCTCTCTTGAAGACACAGACAGCAGCATCCCTAATCGATACTATTCATCAGTCAGCCTCCTCGGCATGTCATTTTTCACTTTCTTTGACGAGTACAAAAATATTGCATAATATTAATATTGAATGGACTACTTTATGACATAAACGTTGTGAGCGTGGGATGGGAACTGCTTTCTCCATGTTGCTTTGATGGCCATTATGTTAAAGATTGTTTTTGTTCAGCATCTCCTGAACATATTTAAGCTGAGAATGTCAGATTTGAAGAATTGTAAGCAAAGTGGCTGTGCAGAAGAAAAACTAGTAATACACCCAGAATTCATGACAATGTAAAATATCGCAGTATGTCTAAATAAGGTATAGATACAGTGGCACATGTAAACGAACATGGATTGTTCTGAGTTGTACATGACAAATAGTGCATTTTTTTCCCACAACAAATAATTGTAACCGCTGGATTATGATGTTTTAAGTTTAGAAGGACAGAAGGAGTTTTTTTGTTGAGTTTACTTGTACTGTATGTTGAAACTAGATACTACAAGTTACTGTCATGCGGGATTTCATTGTTTGGCTTTTCTCGTTCAAAAGCAATGTTCCGTTGGTTGTTCTCTGGTAGCCTTGTATTGTTTTTTTTCTACTTAACAGTGTGAATGCTGGTCCAACAAATCGCCTTCTGGGTGCTGCTGTTGTCGCCACATCATCACCGAAAAAAGCAAAAATAAATCTTGACAAAAAAACCCCAAACATGTTGACAAGGACATTGTTATTAGTGAACACAATGGAAGAATGGAGGCTTCAGTTTATTGTCGGTCGTGAAAACCCTACAACACCCTGTAAACTGTGGACATTTGCTTAAGTGCCTCTCATTAGTTGTCATGAAAGGATTTTCTTTTCTGCTGAAGTGACAGCATAGATATGGGAGCTATAAAATAATACTTCTTATGTGTGTCGGGTCCTTGCTCTACCATAGTTTATTAATCAGTCACTGGACAGAGAATTATTTGGAAACAATTTCGATAGTGGATTAATTGTGGAAAAGTAAAATTTCAAGCAAAATTGATTGATTCAATTTCTCAAATGTGATGCTCCTGGGAGATGAGATTAATTAACGATTGATCAAGAAAATATTTGGCAGATTAGATGACAAATAATTGTTTGCTGCCTTACCCCAATAGCAAAATCTTTGGAGATCATGCATTCCTAGTATTGGAGAGACATTATTATTATTATTATTATTATTATTATTAATAATAATAATAATAATAACATATATACAACATATAATATTTATACTGCCAGGAAAGCATTTTGGACTTAAATATTTTGTTATATGAATATAATAAAATGATGTAACTATTAAAATGGTTGACTCAGTCAGCCCCAGTCTGCAGCTAGGTCGTGTATAAGTTTTAAATAATGTCAGAATTAGTCAACTTCTGTTACAGTGTAAACAAATAAAAAAGAAATACGCACACACAAACTATTTTTTGTAAATAAATATGAACGGGTGTGTCGCTATTAGCATAGTTTGAATGAATGAAGTGAAGCTGCAGCCTGCAGGCGGCGCTGTCACGCCCACACTTGCCTCCAGCCATGAACCAGTCAGAGTGCAGGAGTCACTAGTACTTGGGTCGGATAAGGTAAGAAACGCGTTATTTTCAAACAATTCCTGTGTCATCGCACTTGTAATGTCTTTGCTCAGAGGAACAGAAGAAGAAAAGCCCGTTCTGATGCAGCCACCGAGGAAAAGTGACAGCAGGGCCGAGCTCCGGCTGTAGCCATAACCACTGTTTACATCAGCTAGCTAACACTGCTAGCTAGCTAGCTAGCTAGCTTGAATGCTTATCCCCACTGCTAACTAGTTTCCTAGTTCGCTAGCTTAACTATCTCCTGGCGTGAAGTTTCCCAGCGTTCCCAGTGTTCACAACAGCACCCATTGTTATTAAGGCGAGTTAATTTAATTAACATTAAGTTACGAACACAGGTATTAATATGGATAAAGTTTACTTTTGCTAGCTAGCATGCTAACTTTTGAGCAACAGTATAGCATTAATGCTAGCTAGGTTAAGTCAAGCTGACGTTGTGTCACAACAAAGTTGCGTTAGCTGTGTAAATACAGACTATGTTCACCATTGATGTAGGGTTCACTTACTCTGTGTACAAGAGTGCCTCTAGAATAGAAGTTAATCAAATAATCAGGACAAGAAAGGGTAGCTAGGTGTGTGTAAATATATAAATGTCAAATGTTGGTTTTGTGTTTGTACTGACAGTAGCTAGTGAAATAACTTATTGTAGATTTTCTCAATGATGAATCTGTCACACGTGTTACTGCAGGAATGTAAATGTCTGAGGACAAGGAAGCCCAGGAGGATGAGCTGCTTGCTTTAGCAAGTATCTATGATGAGGAGGAGTTCCACCGGGCGGAGTCGGCACAGGGGGGAGAGATCCAGCTCTGTCTGGAGCTCCCTCCTGATTTCAAAGTTGTTTTCAAAGGTACAGCTGTCAGTAAGATTTGTAAAGAAATGAGAGCAAGGTGTATGGCAAGCCCTTTTAACACTTAATCAGTAACGGTAATAGCAATTGTAGATATCAACTTTACAACATTTTCAAGTCAAGTGTAGTAGGCTCTTTTCATACATTGCCGTAGGTCTATATTGTAGATGATTTTCATAAAGATATTCTCTCCTCCTCTCCTGCTCTTGTAATTAATTCTCCACTGTGTGTTGCAGGAGAGAAACAAACGGAATATAACATCTGCTTCTTACCTCCTTTGATCCTTAACTTTGAGCTTCCAGCGGACTATCCATCTACATCCTCACCAGTCTTCACTCTCAGCTCTAAATGGATGACCAGAGCACAGGTAAGACTCATGTTAGCTTATGTAATTCTTCTGACCCGCACACATCTACAAGGTTTGACAAACTATTCAATTTGAGAGCCAACTGAGGAAAAGTGAGTGGCTTTACCTTAAAAAGGAATTATTGTTGGTATCACTCAAAAGAAGGTTTCCGGGAAGTCCTCACCGTTCATCACTCTCACTTCCTGTTCCTTCTCCTTTTCCATTTTACCTCCACAGATGAGCTCTCTGTGCAGACGCCTGGATGAGCTGTGGAAGGAGAACCAAGGCTGTGTGATTCTTTTCACATGGATCCAGCTCCTCAAAGAGGAGGCTCTGGACTTTCTGGGTATCCAGTCTCCTCTTGAAGTCATCAGGGGAGGAAGTAAGGTGGGTGGTGAGCGCAGGAAAACCGACCCAGCTGCCACAGGTACAGTATGTGTTTTGTTAAATTAACATTTATTCACTCTGCCTAATTTGTTTGTTATAAAACAGTTGCTAGTGTCTCAGCTGTGCAAAAGTCCTCAGTCAGTGTACATGTTAAGTAAAATCACCACATGACGATTTTTCTTCCATGAGAAAACTTTAGAAGGACAGTTTTATAAAGTTTAAACTTATTAATATGTTTATCAATTTGTTCAGCTCTGACGCAGAGTGGGAGTCATTCTGAAAACTCTGAGGAGAAGAAAAAAGAAGTGAAGAAGGAAAAGTCCGAACCGCAGTTGTCTTCGTCTTCTCAACTGGACCCGCGGGCCGTCCTGTTGATGGACCCGCGGGCCGACCTCCTACCTCAGCTCCTGGACTTTGACGAGGCGCAGCGGCAGAGGGTGTTCGACAGCAAGGTGTTCTGCTGTGGGATCTGCTTCGTAGAGAAGCTGGGCTCCAACTGCCTCTGCTTTAAGGAGTGCCAGCATGTCTACTGCAAGGCCTGCATGACTGAATACTTCCAGATCCAAATACGGGACGGCAACGTTCAGTGCCTTAATTGCCCTGAGCCCAAATGTACCTCCTTAGCCACACCGTTGCAGGTAAGAAAGCGGTAAAGTAGATGTGTGTGTATGTACTTTGTGTTTATTTGTAGTTCTAAAGTCACTTTACAACTGTTTCCCCACCCAGCAGTTGTAATTAACCATTTCCCTCCATCTGCCTTCATCTCTCAGGTGAAGCAGCTGGTGGATGAGGAGCTGTTTGCCCGTTATGACCGTTTGCTGCTCCAGTCCAGTCTGGACCTCATGGCCGACGTGGTCTACTGTCCCCGTCAGTCCTGCGGCACCGCTGTTATGGTGGAGCCAGACACAACTATGGGCATTTGCTCAGCCTGCCAGTATGCTTTTTGTACACTGTGCAAGCTGGGATATCATGGTCTCTCCAACTGTAAAATCCCTGCAGGTAATGTCACTGAAAACAACTCTAGTTTTGTTTCTAAGGGCAGGTTTATCTAATTGTTTCTTCATATTTTGCCAGATGTTTTTGTTTTAATGGAGGAAAATGCACAATTCTAAATTCAGTATCAAGTTATCTCACAGTTCGTCTTCTTGTCTCTGCCTGCTGCATGTCTATGTGTCCATTTGACCCTTTATGTTGGAGGAATCCCCACCAACGGCCATCCTAAATGCTCTACAGTTATACTGATAACTAAAGTTACATTTTTGAGATAACCTTTTTGAGGGTATAAGGAGTTAATATGCTCACGAAACTGACTTATTTGCAACATTTAATACTAATTGGCATGTGTATTTTAAATATCACTCTTATTGTTACTAGGCTCGTTAAAGTGCAATGCATTACATTTCAAAAACGATTAACTAAAACTAACTGCACAGTTTTGATGTTCGGTTTTGAAAGCTAAACACACATAAAGTTCCTTGTGGAGTTGAGACATTGTGAATAATAATGGTTTTCAGGTGTTGTAATGGTAGAATATTACAAAAAGATGGTTAAAGAGTTACATTTTTGAAGAAGAATCAAATGGTACCACATTCCAACCCTGAGGTTCAAGGTTAAAACCAGCCCTGTTGTCCCTGTTTACTGTCTTGTGCCACAGATGAATTGCGTAACCTCAGAGATGAGTACCTGTCAGCCACAACTGAGGGGAAAAAGTTCATGGAGCAACGCTTTGGGAAGAGGGTGATCCAGAAAGCAGTGGAAGAGTCCTTCAGCAGAGACTGGCTCAATGAGAACTGCAAATGCTGCCCACGCTGTGGAACAAATATACAGGTGGGGCTCCCCCTGCTGGTAACAGTGTAGTAGAACAGGGTTTGACGTTTTCACCAGGTGTCAGTGTTCACAACTTTGAGTTTTAGATACAAACCCAACATTTATTTTCATTACTAACATTATAAACAGAATGAGAGAAGGTCGTCAGGTGAATACAAAATTAGCTGCAACCTGTGATTGATGCATAGTACAGATGTTTTTTCTATCAAACGCCACTAAGTCTCTCTTAAATATTACTCTGTACTGTCCCTGATGATTCCTATGTCCAGTCCCAGATTATGTCAGCTATTCTTGTTAATTGATATGCCGAGTCGTCTCCCACTAATTGTATCTGTGTCTCTCTAGAAAGTGGATGGCTGTAACAAGATGACCTGTACCTCGTGTAGACAATACTTCTGTTGGCTGTGCCTGGGCCTGCTCAGCAAAGTCAACCCGTACAGTCACTTTAACAACCCACATTCACCCTGTTACAACCAGTGAGTGATCCGTTTCTCTTTTTTTGACATGTACTATCCATCTATAAACACATCGGTTGAACGTGTCCTTTCTTGCCTGTTGCAGACTCTTCCACGGCGTGGATCTCGATGAAGAAGATGCCTTCTGGAGTGATGAGGAGGACTGATACCAGTGCAGTACCTCGCTGCTGTGTGCTCCATTTGAATGCACTTTATCTCACATAATCATCACTTCATCTCTGACACTCACTACGCCTGCATTAGCACAACGGTGCCACTACAACCATGTACCATGGCACCATCATTTATGTTTTGAATACGATCAGGCAGGTACGAGGTTAGTGATTGGCCTTTTGAATATGACAAGATCAAAGGACTGGACTTTTAATTCAAAATTCGAAGCAAAAAAACAAATGTAAAATTTGATTGAATTTCTCTTTATTATACAGTAGATTCGGTCTACAGATCTACTTTCTCTCTTCTTAATTGGACATACACTTCATGATGAGTTTTGACATCTCGTAGGCTTATAATGATCAAGAGGTGATACTGGAACCACTGATTAAGCTCAGTTTAGTAAATTCAAGGTGTTTGCTTCCAATTAGCTAGCAACTCTGAGTGAAAACAGGACTGTGCATTTACCCTTCTTTGTCATATTAAGTATCCTGATTGTTATATGAAGTATCTACCCTCTGGCTAGCTTTCTGTCAGATGTCAAAAGCACGACACAGCTAACTTCTCTTCAAACAAACTTAAAGATGGATAATTAATTGAATTTCATGATCTAACCAAGACTCTCAAACACACACACACACCACCGATACAGGATTAAAGCAATAGAGGCAAACCTGGAGATTCGTCACCAAGCCATAATTCCATAACTACTGAGGTTTTGTTGTTTGTTTCGGCTTTAGGCTGTTTTGGTTGACTACCAGAATGGGAAAAGTTTATATCTCCCTCAGACAGACACAGTGTTCTCTGTATGTTAACATTTTCAGGTTGGGGTTATCTTTTTGTCAGGATGCGAATTTGTTTCTCTTTTCTGGAAATGATGTTTACGTTTGCTTTATCTTGGAATGAGTTGATTCACAGAAACGTGTCTTTGCACGCCATGAAATTGGTTGAAAAGAGGAATTTCATGAGATTGGTTGTGGGTTTCATTCTTAGTTTGAGTCACATGTATTTGTCCATACAGAATGTAATAATGGAGAACACTATATTCATGACAGTAGATCCTCTGATGGGGTTACTGGGATTGTGAGTGTGGTGTGTGGGGTTACTTGTTGGAAGGACGAGTCATTCAGGGACTGTGGTGGGAGAAAGGAAATCCTCACTTGGTAAACAGCCAAGGCATTTAGGAATATTTGACTAGATTTATTCACACCCTCCTTTTTACAACTTATTTTTAATGTTGCCAAACATTAGTGTCAAAGACAGGCCATACAATCTTGATAATGTCTAGAGATACAAAAATTATTTTGGATAATGTTAATTTATTTTCTTTTTTACGTTTGATCAGAAGGGAGACTATTGAATTCATGCAAGCAATTCTGTTTGAAATTGATTCATCAAATCTGTTCTTTTTCAACGTTGAATGATTTGCTCCTCACTGCTTCGAAGGTGCAGACTACTTTGAGAGTTGATGCTGGTCTCTGAACTGGTAAAAAGACAATCTCTTGTTCAGTCTTGAAATGCACATGGATTCACTTTCCCGTCAACGCAGAGCCACTGTCACTTCATGTCTCATGTAAGAAACGTTTGAATACAGGACCTGCAGAATCCTGTTAAAATGCATTCAACATACCATTCCTCAAAATAAATGTTATCACTTAACATTTTGTCTATTTTAATTATTGGATCTGAGACTGAAAATGACACTTTGGTGCCAGCAAAATTCTTCTGCCCTCACTTTAAATGTAGAGGCATAGCTATGCAGCCAGCGAGCTAAACACACTTCCAATAAATGATGAAGCTACTATAGCAATTGATTGTTTTTTCCTGGAAGCAATTGTTAAACCAGAATTGGACAACAAATTCAAATAATCAGAAAATAAGATGAGATTCCATAAACAAGAGTTAGACCAAAGGTATTGTAAAAAAGAGTTAGCACAGTAAAGCTAACCTAGCTGTGAAATTAGCTAGTTCAGTTGTTCACGTCAAGAAGAAACAAAGCATCACCAGTGAAAGATCAACATTAAGTCCCCATAAGAAGTACAGCACAGTACTTAATGTAGTAAACATACACTTGAAGTACACAAGAGGAAAAGTCAAAAGAGTTAAATATACAACAGTTAGCTAGCGTATTTGGAATGCTGCATTAGCAACAAATTAGCTCCAGACACTACTAGTGTAGTGGCTAGCTTGGTAGCAGTAAACATTGAACGAAATTGTACTAAATCACAAAACAGCTACAATAAAAAGCCTATCTACAAAGAATAATCCAACAAGGGCATTTAAGGAGTAGATAAAAGATGGCTGTCAATATTTGCTTCGACACAGATCTGACAAAATGGTGGATGTAACAATGTCAGTTAGCTAGCTTAAGCTGCTTTGGAACTGTGCCAGTAGTGGTTGCTACTAGCAACAGAACATCCAACTGAAACAAATCGCTGGTGGTAGAACAATAACACTGTTTCCAGTTGTTGTGGTCTGTTCAATGGTGTTTTAAGCTGTTACACTCTTTAGCTGTTGCTCACAAATATACATAGATAGATACATATGTTTATTTATTGCCAGGTCTGTGTGACAAAATCAGCCTAATGGCCAGTCAAAACCAGCCCACAACCAGCCCAATACCAGAACTTTGCCCCTGCCAAACCATATACACTACTTTTAAAGTCCAACAGTATTGCTATTATTGCCAAATGTATTGTAGCGGTTTTCCCTAAACAGTTCTTTCACCTAGGTCCTAAAATGACCTTGTATAATTAGATACAGTTTATTATCATAAATAAAATATAGCTCTGTGAGCACATAGGCCTGACGCACAAACTAACCTGTTGCTTTGTATTTTCGCTTTCTCTTCCCTTTTCCCCCTTCCTCCCTGCCTGGACAACATGAATGTAGTTTTTACTTGAATTGAATTTACTGTAGTTAATGCAATACCTTATTTCAACTGAAACACCTTATCATGTTGCTTCACTATATTTTCATCATATACTTATAATAAATACATGTATAAATAGGCTGTGTATTTACTGTTAGCGTTTTTGTTTACCTTATTTCAACCAATACATCTTATCCTGTTAACTGAGTGAGGTGGCGCCGGGCGGGCGGAGAGCACTCGGTTGCCATGCATTTTCTATAAATCTTGCTAAGACAAAAATCTCCTCATTTAAGAGCCAACCTAACATATTACCTTCAGACAACCAGAACAAATCAGGGTTCTTCAATTTAATTTTTTCAAACAAATGATTCCTCAAGTCACTGTACAAGGGGCAAACAAAATAAAACTCATCCTCGACAACACCAAGATCACAAAAAACACATAAACACTGCTCTTCAGGGATACCTGTAAATCTGCCTACCTCAATTACCAGTGGTAAGGTACCAGTTCTTAGCTCTGCCCTCTCTGTAAATTAAATTTTATGGTAATGTGTAGTAATGGTGTAGTAATTTTCTTTGATTTCAATGTAAGTTCTGAGCTTCGGCTTATTCCAAATCTGCAGAAACCTCTCTTGACCAGGGATAGCTGTCACCTTCAGTACTGACCACATTCAGGCTTCACAGAATATTAACATGACACAATGTGCCACCTTTGTTACAATTAAAAAAAAACTTTTCTCCCCAGTTTTATTACAGTTAAGTAACTGTTAAATTAACAGTGATCTTGTTCCAGTATTTCAGAGGTTCACTTTTGTCTTCCCTTTTTCACTTGCACAAGTGTTCACATTTGGTATTGTGTCTCACACAAACAGACACTGCTGACTCATCCAAGTATGAGACTATGTAGGCATGGTTGAGTCAGCGCACCAAACTTCAAGTCCCACATCCTCTAAGCTAGTGTAGAATAATGATATTTTAATTTTTATTTTCACGCAAGTAATACAATACATAATTATAAGTACAGGAGGAGCCAGAAGGTTGTTCTTTCTACTCTCTTCTTTTATGGTTGTATAAAGATGATATTCAGTGCAAAAAGTGAAACAACACAATTAGAAACAAACAATTAAGAAGTGTATATCCATTATATAAATGTATGAATATACAAGTCTTATAATGTGTCGTTATTCAACAAAAGTGTTTCAAAAGTTTTAAAAGTAATGAAGCAATTGCTGATGAAATAATGTGGAAGGCAGTCTGTGTCAAACCCAATGCAAGGCTTTTCTTAAATTTGGTTTTATTCAGTAATGTCACTCCAATCCTTTTTAGATGTTGTTAAGGATTCATCTTAACTTTGTCTAATGTTTGACCCAAACATTTAGTCTTAAGAGTTAAGACCATTTAGAATTAAATGTCAAAAGAAATATGATCAAACCAAGATTGAGTATGTTCTGTTTGATTAAAAAATAACTGTCTGTCGTGCTTTAAGTATACTCCTATAGGCTTTACGCCATCTTGTTACCTGAAACGTGACCCATATTTACCCTGTAACCCAGAGGTTATGCTGTGACAGAGAGAGAAACAATGAAATACTAAAGAAACAAAGAGCCCACGTTTTAGCCTGAGATTGAAAAGAGACGACAACATGGTGTAATCCCTTTGGCTAGAGTTGCTGACAGGGGATAACCCTTTAAAATGGCCCCTCTCTCCTGTCCTGCCCTCTGTTCTCCCCTCCACCAGCCCCTGCCTGTCTTTCTCCATACACTGACTGACTGACTGACTGACTGAACTGCTACTATGCTCGTAAAGACACCTGCTCTCACAAACACAGGAAACCACCACCAGCAGCACCTGACCAACACTGAGCAGCTCCACTAACCCTCAAATCACTCCTCGTTTCAACCTCAACCAGGTAAAAAGGACTTTGCATTGGATTTTTGATGTGGTGGCTCATGGGATGCGGCCTGGGGCTTGGATGGTGATGATGAAGACCCCGGAGCTCAGTGTCATTGATGTGTGATCTGTTGTCAGCCATGTTTTTGTGGAATGCAGTGATGGTGTGCTGGTGCACGAATGGATGAGCTCTGTCTGGCTGGGGAAGCTATTATGTTTTTACAATGCTATGGACTATCACATGCCCACATTAACTTAACATGGTAGCCTTGTGAATGACTGTTTTGTATTATTATGTGTAAAAATTTTACCCTTTATATTTACTTAGCAATTTCTATCTAAGAAGCATGTTGTAAGTCAACTCCGAAAGTATTTTTACAGTGGCATTTTTTTATATTTATCACATCTTGAATATCCCCATACTCTGCTGACAGGTGGCTGTATAAATTAAAGCCATCTTTGGCAAGTGATAGTTAAATATGAATGAATTAATGAAGTTTTATTATTGTCTCATGCACACAACTGTGCCCGGCCCACACAGGCTTACAAGACATTTTAAAGCAACACTGCAAAAGTCCAAAAATAAAGAAAACCAATTTGAATAATTTTCACAGTCAGATTTCAAACCTTCCTGTCTAAAACAAAAATCATAAATCACAGACAAAACATGCACTGCATAATACTGGAGAATAAATACTAATTAAATAATTTGTCTTGGCTTCTTTTCCAGGCTTTAGAGACACAGTCAGCAAGCTTAAACACATCAAAATTAAACAGTAATTCCAATTTTTGATCATCTGTACACCAGAATATTTCAGGGTTTTGTTGAGCCATTTCATGGAACATACTCTTACAGTAAATCATCATAGTATGTACAGTACAACAGAAAATGGGAGTGCTTTTTGTTGCTGTCCACTGCTTTATTAACTGCTCCTCTCCTGTTAGAGACATATACTGAGAGCAAACCATCCACAGCTCATCCACTGCGGGACCAAGCACACGACCGAGCAGTCGCATCATGATTGAGAGTGACAGAGAGCTGTCGGCCATGGTGCAGGAGCTATGGGACAACGACGTCAACAGACTCAAGCCTGGGAAAGACTACAGGATCTCTCTGCAGGTGCACCACACACACGAGGCTGCTCTCTTTTATTAATCACGACTTACAACATCTTTTTATGTGCACTTTACTTGTTGCCCTCATGTTTGACCTTTACTGACGTCCTAGCTGGCCCTTAAACACATCTGCAATGGCTCATCTTGGTTGTGTGTACCATCTTTAAGCAACTTTTATCACGTGACATCAATAAATATCCACAACACTCATTTTAAGACATTTATATGATTTGTTTTTATCTCCTACTCACTGTACAGTATGAAGTGAGAACTAATAAGAGATGTAACACTTTGTATATGCTTTCCCACTTCAGTATGAAAAGAGAGAACCTAAGACCTATTGGAGAGGTAAAGAACATTTGACAGGAAGCAATGAGGATTGTGGGAAATGTAGTCTGTGGTGCAGTTCTAGTTGTTGGATGTAGCACTTCTGTATCACCTGACCATCTGAATAAAAGATATACAGTACTTCCATATTATATGTGTACTTCTAAGTGGTTTGGTTATTGTCTTACACAGTGGCAGCACATCCATGTTGCAAAGGTAGCTCTGACAGATTTTTTGGGAAAACACACAGCAGTGATTCTACATAATCTAAGTCAAATTTGAAAGCTTGAGTGGTTCTCTCCCCGCTGCTTTGCAGGGCAAAGCTGGAGACAGCATGGCCAACGACAACAATGACGGAGCAGGATATCCTCTGTTTACATTTGTCGATGAGAACATTTTCAAAAAGGAGACTTTTCTAGGTAAGTGCATGAGGGGAGAGACATATCAGCGGAGTAGTACACAGAGTTGTTTCTGAATGCGAGCTGCAAAATCCCCTTCAATTGACTTGTGAAAAAGTGAGTCATCTTTCTTCATGCCTCAATGTTCAGCGTCTTTCACTTGTTTCTGTGGGATGAGGCGGCCTACAGCTGGATTTTCTGGATGCAACACTAGTTTCTGCTTCTTACACAACTGCACTGTCAAAAAATGTTTGAATTGACGTGATCTCTTCACACATTCCACTGCACTGTTTGCCAGTTTGATACTATCCTCCCTGTCACCTCCCTTCGGAGTAAAGCTTTTTCATCTACTCCTAATCTCCTTATGACGAACAGTGGCATGTTGCATAAGCTCAGAGCATGCAGAGTTCACTGCACTGGACGCAGTAAGATGGTCCTCTACAACCACTGGCTTCTCCTTCACATCTTCCTCCACATGATAACTGCTGAAGCGTGCTTCCTTCCGGCAATTTTTGTCGAGTGATTTTTTTTACAGATTTATGTTGTGTAGCATGTAAGAGGAAGCAGTGCCCTCGCACAGAGCTGTATAGGGAGTTATGTAATAGTTGGTATTCAGAGTTCACCCTGAGGCTGCTGTCCCACTGAAAAAAAGGAGGATTCCTCCCTCCTTGCGTTTTTTGTACTTAGTTTGTCTATAGTCTCTTGCAACCTACTTCACTGCCCATCACATGCTTACTAGAGCTGGTGAATTTTGTCATGACTTTTGAAGCCTTTTCTGTCTATAATCTACTGAGCTGGAGGTTTCTGTTTTCAGATTTGCTTGGTTGTCTTCATAATTGTCGTTAAATACATGTTTTTAGGATTGGACAGCACTTAAACGTATTACGTGTTTTGAAAAATTACATCATGTATTATCCCAGCCTAACACGATCGCTTTCTGAAGAGTGCCCATGTGTTTGCTTCTGTAGCCTTTATCTCCCTGTTGGATAACTATGAGAGTGACACCGGTGAGCCAGAAATTGTAACCCCCGAGGAGGTGGCAGAGAACCACAAGTTCCTGGACTCCATCATTCGGACTCCCACTATGAAGGTACCTGTGGGGACTCTTGGAAATAAAACCTCCCCTCTTGCAGTGGCCCATTTCTACTAAAGAATTAATGAATGAACTAATTGAAGTTGAATGAACTAATTAGGAGTTGCATGGTTGTTTAAATATTCATATAATAACATTAAACTAGCTGTCACTGATTAAATTATTATTACATTATGACTGTTATCACTCATAACCATGTTAGGTTGAGTCCAACTTCTGAATGGTTCTTAATGTTCTACATATTGTTCTATAGGTGTAACCCTGAAAACTCTGTTGCTGCTATCGACCAATATTATATCTCATATCATCTGGTAATGGCATCAGTGCCGAAAAAGTAAACATTGCGACAATTGCAGAACAAGAATGCAGATTCCAAAACCAGCTTTGCCCCTCAGTTTGTAATGTGCATGATGGTGAATTCAACATTGAGCAGTCTGGAGTGTTTGAAAAGTAAAACAAGACTAAAAGTCTACAGCCACGCTTTCGGCTCTGTGGGGTTGGGGATCATTGGGGAGTCATTAGGATCCATCTTCTGGGGACCATGAATGTCTGTACAAAACGTCATGGCAATCCATCAAACTGTTGTTGAGATATTTCAGTCTGGACCGACTGACTGCCATCCCTTGAGCCAGGCTGCCCCAGCATGGCTGAAAATGTAAACGACGACATTTTATAGGAAATTCTTGTGTGTTTGCAGATTGCTCATAAATACTTGGTAGAGAAACACCTCTCTCCAGCGGATGACACACAATTCAAGGAGCAGCTGTACAGGATCTGGTTTGAACTTTATGCGAGGAGAGGATCCAGCAGGTGGGTGGAATCTGGCACGGCACTTAAATATGAACTTCACCAGTGGAATCTGGCACTGTGATGGTAACCGTCTTACTCTGAGAAACTGGCTCTGTGTAGCACATCCAGTCACTGTGAGTAGAGCTTGTCCGCACTGCACTCCACTCCACTCCATAGATGCAAAGCTTAGAGTTATAAGGTGATAAATGAGCTGAGCTTGGGGCATGATGAGCTGAGGAAATTAAACTTTGTGAAAATGTTTCCTTCAGACAAAATAACTGACAGTATGGCGTGTCTCTGTCTCCCACCAGGCCAGACTCCTCAGGGTTTGAACACGTGTTTGTCGGAGAGACCAGAGGAAGGCGGACTGTCATCGGCTTTCACAACTGGATCCAGCTCTACCTACAAGAAAAGCTGGGACACATCGACTACAAAGGCTACAGCGTCAATGCAAATTCACCCCAGGTACAATGTTATTGTGTGTTTCCAGCTTTAACTAACATGGACCAGAATGGGGCAAGAATATATTTTCAGCACTACTGTATCTGTATTATATTATAGAGTATGCGTAATATAGGATAAACATTACTGTATTTTTTAAGTTTTTAAAAATCTATTCAGCTTCCTTCTTGACCTGAGAAAGACTGTGTGTTTGTTTTAATATGGATCCTCCTTTGTCCCTTTCACTTCTAAAATGTCCCCATCACACATTCATACCCATATGTTTGACAAATCTCTCATCTCCTCTATTCCCCCAAGTTGACCTGGATTCTTTTCAGTCTCGCTCTCATCATTGTTCTTGCACATTGATGAGAAACCTCACATCCTGCTATGACCAAGTTTGCTCTCTGGCCTTTGTGCTCGGCTCTCTGTATTTTGTCTTTCTAACCTCAGCGCATGTTTTGGGATATTAGCCTGTTGAACAGTTAGATCTTTAAGTGATATAATCTATGCCAAGTCATCTGTGTGTTTCCAGTAGACCACTCACTCTGTGCTTCCATCTTAATGCTTATGTTGAGGTATAGGCATCATCCGAAGCTAACTTTTGTAGTTTTAAACAGTGCATTATTTTCATATGCTATTTAGCATAATTTCCACCAATCCCCCATGCAGTATCATGCAGCATACTGCATACCAAAGTATTTGCATGGAACACTGGACCCATGGGACACGATTATGTTCGATACTACGATCAGCAAATGGCTGAGTTGACCAAAAGGGCAATCTTCCCAAAAATGTGTGTATCTCTTCAAGTTACAGTATGTAACAGTGGAAATGTGCTTCTGTATGGAAGCACATTTCCACCAGGAAATGGAAATGGATGAAAGTTAAAGAAGATAAACATAAAAGTACTAATGGTGAGCCAACATTTTGATTTACTAAGTAAAACTTATGAGATAGTAAGTATGAATTATGAGATAAGTCAAAGATTTTGACATATGAAGTGGAAATTATGAGATAAAAAGTCAAAATTCAGAGATAAGTGAAAGATTTTAACATATAAAATAAAAATTTTGAGATAAAAGGTCAAGATTATGGGATGGTAAGTAAAAATTACGAGATATTAAGTCAAAAGTATGAGATAGTAAGTAAATATGAGCTAAAAAGTCAAAATGATGTGGTAGTCAGTCAAACATTTGACTTTCTAATTAATTATTATGAGATACTTTGTCAAAATGATGAGATAGTACATAGTCAGAATCTTGACTTAATAATCAACATTATAATTTTGACTTACTAAATCAAAATTTTGACATACTATCTCATCATTTTTAATATTTTATTAAGTTATTTGTATCATGACTGGATCTTTATGTCTAATTAAAGTTTAATTTGTTTTCTCACTCACACCTCCTGTTTATCCTGATTTTAATTTTACCTTCCCTGATAATAAGACTGATAACAACATGCTGACGCCGCAAGTGTGTTTCAGTCTCACATCTTTCTCACTTCTGTCTTTCTTTCTCACTTCTGACGGGAACAAGCCCACAGCTGCTTTTATCAAACACTTCCACTTGTTTTTCTCCATCCCTTGCCGTCCTCTTCTCCTCGCTCTCATCACTTGCCATTTCTTGTTTTTTCCTCTCACTGCAGCCCGACGAGAACAAACACATCCTGGCGCTACAGTTCAGCTGGAAGAACGGCATAAAGCCCAAGGGCAGCATCTTCATCGGCGTCAGTCCCGAGTTTGAGTTCGCCCTCTACACCCTCTGTTTCCTCACCTCGCCCAACGAGCGTGTCAAAGTCCAGTTCAGTTTCTACGACGTGGAGATAGTTTGCCACCACTACAACCAAAAGCACATAGGCACCACTTACCCTGTGCTCCTTAAGTACCAGAAACCCAAGTAACTTGAATTGACTTGGAAAGCAATTTGAGATATAACTTCTCCAACACTTAAGCTTGCATACGGAGTGTCACAGGTATTGTGTTTTATTTTAGATAAAGATACAATAAAACCTTACAAGACCCAAGTGCATTTAGTATTGTTTTTATTGCGCAATGATGTCTATTCTAAGAGAATATATTAAGTAATATACGCATATGAGTCATGTACTAATTACTGATGAGTTACTCTTAAAAATGCATGATGATTGTGACATGAATTTAAAGATAGGTATTGATCTCAGTCAGTTTCTAACATTTTTTTTTCTTTTATAGTAGAAATTACTGTGTAAGAGTGGAGTGAAATAGATTATCTTCAGTATCTTATGTTCAGACTGAACACCTTACATGTGGCAGCAGGTAAATTGTTATTCTCCTCATTATTTTGTTCCAATAATCTGCTCATTCAATAATTTCCTCATCTACTTATTCATACCACATCCTACCCATAAACAATAGGTAGTAATAGTTAATAGTTATAATAGTAATAGTAACAGTTAATTGGTTTATATATAGTATATATACACAGCTTCCACCCAATTACACATACTGTATTTTATCTGTGATCTCTGGCGTTTGATGGTGCGGTTCACAGTTGTTTAAGTCATTTGTTCCTAGACATCTGCATAGTATAACATTTACAGTCCCAGGGGACAGTAAAGTACACTGTGATGGATGATGGATAACTTAATTTTCCTAGCTAATTCTGTCAGTTATGTTCATTAATATTCATGGTTGTTTCACTTTGAGTCAAATGGGGGCGGTAGATGGTTTGTTGTGGCCAATGACGTCAATCAATTGGCGAGTCAAGTTATCAGCAATGAAGAAGAAACTGGCCGGTTTTGGTTTCATAATAAAAGCACCGGAAATGTCAATTCTTTAATCAAAAACGATAAGAGTTCTTCACGAGGAAAAATTACTGAATAAACAGATTAGTAATGATGGAGGCTGCCTATTACTTCACTAAAAATAACAATATATTTACAACGATACTGTCTATGGTTCTCAATAAGGACTTTATTTTAAAACGCTAACAGGAAGCCTTGTGTTGTATGCTGACTAATGCTGTAGCTTGACAGCAGTGTGAGCTCCGAGCAGTCAAGGGAGAAACAGGGTTTTTCTTTTTTATCGTGGCGAGGACTGAGTTTACAGTTTGTACGCTTATATAATTTTCGCTTGGTGTGTCGGCGGCGTGTTCCTTCTCTGTTGTTGAGTACGAGCCGTTCAAATCGGAATGGCTGAACCGAGCGCCAGATATCAGCAGGTACGAGAACACCGTCAGTGAATAGCTAGCTAACACGTTAAAGATTTAACAACACGTTAACGTCAGATGTAACGTATAACAGTTAGTGTTAACATTGTAAAGAAGCTCACACAACCAGGTGTGTTGGTGTCACCTTCCTGGAGAGGACGGTTTATTATTATGGTTTTCGGTTTCAATTATGTAAATTTTTATTTAGATGAACCTCGTTATTTTCATCGAGTGAAGCTGGCTGCTAACCGGCTAGCTAACGTTATACTAACTAACGCTACTGTTCTCTTGCTAGCTGATTAGTTAAAGCTAGCGGTACATGAATGTGAACTTGATTGTCTTCTCGGGCGGTCGAGATGTGTCAGGAAAGCTTGCCAGCTAACTGTATGCTAGCTAGTTAGCATTGATGAGTACTAACGTCAAAAGGGTGTAACTTAATTTAACTAACGTTTCTCGACGACCTACCGTGTGTATGCTCATGTTAATGTTTGGACAACACATGACCCACAGCAGTGGGTGTGTTCGCTGGTCATCTTGCTTCACTGCTAAATCCACCAGCTAACCTGCTTAGCCAGCTAGGTGTCGGTAGGGCAGACAGTCCTTATTATTACTTCTTGATTATTTCCTTTCAGAAAGTTTTCTGGAAACGACTATTTTATTTGGTACTTCTTGAAGTTGTGTTTGGTGTGTTGAGTTTATAAGCAGTTGTTATTTTCCAGGGGAGTTTCCTTGAAATAACTAGTCCATTTAAACCCACATAAATATTAGGCTAAGTCATCATTCATTTATTATTTGGATGGAGAATATTATTAATCCTCCCCACTAGATTAAGCTAGCAAATAATTAGGGTTAATTAATTAGAATTTACTTAATTGGAAATGTGGCAGTAATGTAATCCTACGAATTTAAGATGGGATACCTGTTCCTTTCTTTGAAATTATAGGAAACTTTGGGGCCTGTAAAATAAAGTGTCACCCACACCAAAGGGAAAACAAAGGTGTTGTTAACCTGTAATTTATACCTCTGGAAACCTAGTGTTGCACACTTACTACTCGGTATTCAGCACCACCTCAGTGGCCTTTACTGGAAACTGACACTGGTCTTAATTGAGCTCAAATGGGCTTGGTTTTAAAATCTTATTTAGCTGAATCAGGAGTAAAGAGCAGCTGAGTCTGGCTTCTGTGTCTGAAGTGAGAGACAAAAATGTGATTGGATTTTTGTTTTTTTTTAACCGGTTACCGTGCCCACGTGTTTCCTAATTTGATGACAGAAGGAGAAATAAGGAGAAGTGAGAAACACATTGTGGTTGGTGCTCATTTCATCCTTGTAATATTCTTATGTGCTTGACAAACTGTTTTGATGTGGGCCCGGTTTCCATTCCTCCTCGTCATCTTCTTCCTTTTCTTGATGCTTAGTTTGTGACTTCTTTTAAGTAGGCCAGGGTGTTGTGATTATCATTTAATACTACACTGGCAGTGTGAAGCTTCTTTATCTAAAAGCATCTGTTTCAAATGGAGAGCAGCCAGTGCTGCCACTCGAGTACTGAAGCCTTAAATAAACCAGAAAGTGGTTTCTCTTCCTCCCACAGCTGCCCAATGAGGAGGACCCAGAAGAGAGCCCGCAGGTAGCAGCCGACGCTCCACCCCCATACAGCAGCATCGCAGTGGACAATGCTGGTAAGACCATGACTCATCCAGATGTTTCCCTGGTGCCGAGGTCATTGGTGGCAATGGTGGCATATTGGGAATCACATTTGTGTTAGTCTGCACAGTACGGGGTATTAATATTGATATTTATAAGGGCCTTATAAACTTTGCAGTTGCAAAAGGATAAATAAATTCATAGGTAACTGCAACACATAGGTCAAAAATATATGCTGCTTTTAGGAATGTTAGGATCAAGTTTTTTTTTGGCCCTGACGTTGATCCGAGTACTTTAATATTTGGTGTCTGCCTAGTCTGATACTTATATTTACCTAAATGTTGATTAAATATGTATCTGACACAATGAAATAACATCTTACTATACAAACTATAAATTTGATAAGATTAAATTATTTATGTGATATGAATAAAAGTTTAACTGGGAGAATGCGACTCCTGAAATTGACGTGACGCGATCTGTCGGAGTTGTTGGGACTACAAAAACACTCTGTCCACTCGCTGTTGTACAGTGGTGTCACAGAGTGATGCTTCTTTTACTTTCCAAGCAGTCTTTGGCTAAGTACAGACACTGCCTTGCAGCGAGCCCACAAACCCACAACAGCCAAGTTAAATTTGTCATCAAGTTACTCACAGAATTAACATTAAATACAGACAGCTGATAAAACCTGCTGCCAGCGATGTTTGTCATTTTAACCGGGCAAAGTGACGGTCTGTGGTGGCTAAAAACGAGAAGCTGCTAGCTGAATGTTTTGTATACTGCTCTTTGCTAATAAGGAGAGGAGCGATAACAAATGTGACTCATACATGTTTAACCATCTTACAGAACAGCAGGATGTCTTATTAACCATACCTTCTGAGTTATTTTGCCACTGTAGAGGCAGTCAAACATTTGCTCAGTGAGCAAAATCTCAGAGATTTGTCTTGTTTGAATAAACAGCACTTTTATTGTAGTCTAATAAGGTCAATGAGTTTGTTGTCAGTGTTTGTGTTAGGTGGAATTTCCAGTTCAGAGATCACCTCCAAGTCTTGAACCGGTTTCTACCTCCTGAGCTGCTTCAGTCGCTAAGCACAAGAACAAGAACACATGTTAAATAGTGGCTTTAGTTTTGGTAATGACAGTAGATATGTGATGCAGCTGTCAATATGAAATAAGACTTTGTATCAGTAAGCCTTCTGCCTTTGTGTTTGAAACTGTGCTGTTTCTTCTTCAGCCTACTTTGACTACAAGGAGGATGGGGTTTTCCCCAAGCCTCCATCATACAACGTAGCGACTACGTTACCTTCCTATGATGAAGCAGAAAGAAGCAAGGCAGAGACCGCTGTTCCCCTGGTAACTGGAAGAGTGAGTGTCTCACTTTTTTTTTTCCTTTTTGCCCGTGTTCACATTCACTGTATGTATGCCTATACACACACACTGTAGCGTGTGCTCAAACACTTCCTGTGTCGTCTGCAAGGCAGGAAGTGCTGCGGAAAGTTTTTTTTTTTGTCTTCAGAACTTCACATATCTGATTGTGTCTCTGTCTTTCCTACATGAACTGCGGCATTTATTATCACTCATATTAAAGGACATTCAGTAATATTTTTGCACATAATGACCACAGTCTGTCTCACAAGTGCTCACAGCCTTCTTTTTTCTTGTTGTGAATTTATTTCAACTGTGTACTTTGATTACGCTTTGTTTGGCTAGCTGTTTTTACTGCTAACTCAAACAGTGCCACCACCTCACATCAGTCAATGTGTTCTTGGGGATGGAGGTACATGTAAAATTTAGAAATGTTGGATAGACATACTAAAAAGTATTTAGCCTCAGGTTTTATCTCTGTATCAGTGACCTCACACATTGTAAGGTTGAAATTTACAGAAGTCTCCATTTGCAATTTGCTTTCAAAAAGCTGTGGGTGTGTTGTGGAGGAAGACATGATTTTTCTGATGTTGTAGTTCTCCATGGCTGCAACTACCTGCATGTTACCAAAGCCCCCTCCTTACTGATTGCGCCTATTTAAAATTACGTTTTTTGTTGAGATATTGTTTTTGATCTTAGACAAATTAAAAGTGTCCAAAGCTTTACTGGCACGATTGCTTAGGGAAACATCTGAGTTCTTTTATAAACACAAAACATTTGTGTGTGGGAACCCTTTCCTTTCCAGTTATTATACAGTTAGTTGTCCTTTTATTTACAAAAGACAAAGCACACCTCATCTTCCACAGCACGCCATTAACTTGTATTTAATGCCTGAGGAGCTGTTTGAAAAGGACGCCGGTAATCCAGCCTCCCGTGTGCAGGCTTGTCACGAGCAGCTCATACACGAAAGCCATCTGAGTCTCTCTGTTGGCAGCATCAGAAATTCATACCCACCTGACGTGGCTTTTAAAAAAAACTATTGTTTCTGTTAAAAAAAAATATCTATCAACTGAAAAAATGACAGCTCATCTCTGACCTCTAGTGGTCACTGTGATGCCTCACTGCATGTGGGGCTGCCCTGTTTGATTGTTGGTGTTGTGTTTCTCTGTCACACACTGCCTTGCGCTCAGCAGCAGCCTCAGCACAGGGAACGCCTGGAGACTTTTGACGATGTAATTCGCAGTTCACTGGAGGTAACTGGGAGGAGCGGGAGGAGAGTGTGTGATGAGAGGAAGTGTATTTGGTCCTGGTTTGGTGTGTGTGAAAACACAGATGTACCTACAGTGTTTGTGTATTCAGTTCCCCACCCTTTTTGTATGTTTGTGTATTTAGAGTGCTAGCTAGTGCTTAGTTGGTAGTTATACAAGATCTACTGGTTCTCCTGATGTCCTACATTGAATTTGACTGACTCCAGACGTTTGGGTAAAGTTACAATTATAGTAATTAAATGGGCTTGCTGTGTTGTGATGGTTCCGTTGGTCTGTTGGTTGTTTGTGTTGTATTTACTCTCTGTTGTCAGCAAAGCTCGGTTTCCACTAGCAGGTGCTTGCCCGTGCTTAATCACAGTTCACTTTGATCACTACATTGGACTTGTAGAATTTCAAATACACCATTGTGAATTGGTTGAAATAAACCAAACTTTACCAATTTGAGTGATCTGCAGACTGGAAATAGTTTTGAATAAGGGAAGTAAAGCCCTGGAAAGCTCTGCTACTGCCTCGTTGTGCTGTGGTGAAATAGTTTGAGTGCTTAAATAGCTTACTTTTTGTTTTCCTCTTCTGTCGCTTTACAGGATGAAGAATTTGTGACCAGAGACGACTTTGAAGATGCTGATCAGCTGAGGATAGGAAATGACGGCATCTTCATGCTCACTTTTTTCAGTTAGTTACCCAATCTACTCATCTCTTTTTTTTCTCTTTTCTCATCTTACCCATCTTCATCTCTTCTCCTCTCATCTGGATTTGTGCAGAAATGACTTCTTCTCTTATTTGAGATACAAATAAATTAAATTAGATTTAGATTCTTTCTGATGACATGTCTAACACTCTCTTTTCCCTCTATCCTTTGTCCAGTGGCATTCCTGTTCAACTGGATCGGTTTCTTCCTGTCTTTCTGTCTGACCACCTCAGCAGCCGGCCGCTACGGGGCCATCTCAGGCTTTGGCCTCTCCCTCATCAAATGGATCCTCATAGTCAGGGTGAGACAGGCAGCCCACACACACACAAACACAGGCATTACACAGCACACATACAAACACATAAAATGTGGTTTTATGTACGCACAAACAGCTCAAAAGCCCCAAACACCACTCTGGTATTTTTATGTTGTTTCTGTAGTGGTTGGCTTGTTGGCGCTGCAGTATTTCCTCAAAGATCGCTGCTTTCTTCGTTCACTTTTAAAATGCAGGACTTTGAGTGAAACCAATGCAGGCCATATTTATTCTAACCAGTCATTTCTGTCGTTCTGTTGGGTTTCTAGTTCTCCACATACTTCCCCGGTTACTTTGATGGACAGTACTGGCTGTGGTGGGTGTTCCTGGTGTTGGGTAAGTAGCCAGCCTCTGAATTTAAATCAATCAAATAGGGGATCAAGTGGTTTTGTACGGCTTGTGGCACATTTCTGCTCTCTGGAGCTCCATTGCAACAGTGTTGAGGTGTCATATGCTGTAAATATGTTACAGAATAATAAGGTTATTGTTTGAATTCATTTTGTTTCTCCAACCCTTGTTTTTTTCCCCACAGTAAATTCCCATTTTCGTAATGTTTTCTTTAATGATATCCTGATATCCTTCCAGAGAATTATCACCCGACTCGACCTAAAATTTAACTACATTGGTTCAGTCTCACCTCGTAGTTTTTTTGGCCGCAGCAGGCATCTGTTTTCAGCAAAAACCTCAGAGTAGTTATTACTGTCTCCCCTTGGCAACATCATCCCCATCCCTAGTTAAATTTCAGTTCATACCAAACAGATGTAACTCTGTTTGATGTTGGATAGTTTGTTTTCGCTGGTACTTTCACCTTGTGCTGCCTTGCTAGTAAGCACAGTTTTATCTGTTGGTTTTTGTCATAATGTTGTTCCCTGTGGCACATTTAGTTGTGTCTCACTGTTCCTTTTTTTTTTNNTGCTCTTCAGGCTTTTTGCTCTTCCTTCGAGGATTCATCAACTACGCCAGAATCCGCAAGATGGCCGACACCTTGTCCACCCTGCCCCGCACCCGAGTCCTCTTCATCTACTGAGCTCACACTCCATCAGTTTTCATCATCGTTTTTCTTTCTCCTTTTCAGTGAGACATACTGTCTGGCTTTATCCAATCAAAAAGGAAGAGAAGAACTTTCTTTTTTTTTTCTCCTCTGCTTGACATGATTTGGACAATACAACGGCTATTGTCCCCTCTTGGTGTAAAATAGTGAATGCTGAGAAATCTGTAAAAAACCCCTTCAGTTGTTAGTGGTGAACTGTCAAGTGCTATTTGCAATTATGATGTGTGATGTATAAATTAATGCCTTATTTACTGTTGTACTATCTGTTGGTAGCAGCAGCATGCACTGTTCTCCAGTTTAGCCACCAGGGGGCAGTCTTGTTTGTGTTATTTTCCACCAGTCTTCTATCTGATGAAGTCATTTGTATAGAGAGGTGGTTCTCAGCCCAAGGGTCAGTGGGTAACTTTGGGGTTATGGGTTGATTTACGCAGTATGAAATAATATATTTCAAGCACCAGTTTAATGTGTTTTTAACCCTTCTGACCAATATTTTTTGTCCCTTGTGAAATAGTATATAAATCAGGTAATACTGAAAAGGGAAAATCATTCGCTTTCTTGGGTTTCAGGGGCTTGAGGACCACATGTATAGAAGACCAGGGGCCGGGTTTCCCCTAGAGCATTTTCCCCTCGTGTTTAAGAATTGTCCATGCTTACACTGTAATCAGGAATGTTGTTTCCTCATAGATGATACATGTATGTCAGTAGTGAGGTAAAGCTGCAGGGTAGCCAGAGGCAGAGCTGCCTGGGCAGGCTGGAGATCACTGCCTTGCTCGAGGACACAGTGATAGGGATGGAACAAGCTGCAATTGGACGGTTTTGGTTAAAACAAATGATTCCGACACCCTATCTTAGTCACTGGCACCCCATTGGTTTCCAATGAGGAAAAAATGATTGTATTGCCAGATGTGATTTGGAAACCCAAAATTTTTTTTTTTTTTCCTTTGACGTTACAATGAAATATTAAAAGAGTAATTCTTTTTATGTTTACCCTCATTCTGGTGGAAGTGGAATGATTATTTTTTATTGCAAGAATTTTAAGTATCTGGCTTGGAAAATGTTTGGAATTAAAGTGAGGAAAAAAGTACATTTTGGTGTTGAAATATTTATCAGATGGCGATAAGCTTCCAGTAAAAATATCACATGACATAACAGCCATTTTAGTTTTGCTGGATATTCGGGTTGCAGGATACCACTTCCTCTCAGCTGGCTTACCACAACAACTTGAAATTATAACGCTCTATCATAAAAACTGTTGACTAAATGGAGGAGACATTTCTGTCACTGCTGGATTTTATGTCTTGACTTAAGGAAAAATTTAAAGCAAAGAATTTCAAAATAATCACAAGTTTCCCCCTCTCAGGATCATTCAAATGATGTGTTTTTCTCCAAAATGCTTAAGTTAGAGAGATATATGAAGATATCATTACATTCATTGTTTTCGACTTGAATCAAGTTCAATTTGAACCCAACCTTGCCCTCTTGACCTTACTGGTCCTAAATACAAACATAATCTACCATGTTTAGTATTTAAGAGTGTGGCTGGTGTGCGGAGGCTTCAGAAAGGTGGAGATCCAACCAGCCTTCAGCCACAGAGAGAGGAAGCCTGGCTGACCACGATGTTCGGTTACTGACATGAGACCTACTCTAAGCCATGCTAAATTTAACACACATGAGACACGTGTGTGTGTGTGCAGGAATCGAGATGATTTACTGCTGGTGGCTAATTATACATGTCAGTGGTGTTTTTCCTTGCATTTGGAACAGGAAGTGAAGGTCACCCCACCTGGAAGACATGTCACACCAACTGAAACAGTCTTTGGTTTCACTGGAAACTTTTACTGTCACATAGGCTAGTGTCACATCATCTTGCCGGGTCTCTCCACCCCACCGTGGCTGGATATGTGACCTCTAGTGGTCCTCCAGTGGTCCCTTCGGGTCGTCTTTCACAGGGCACAGGGGGAAAATGTCACTCTCAATTCACTGAAACGACTATTTTACAGCATATGATTAAGCAAAGCGGATTTTCATGCTTGTGGAAATCCAGTCTAAGGGTGTGCTGTATACTGGTAATATTTATTATAAACTCATGCTGCCTGATCCATACTTTTTAGAGGAGTATAATTATTTTAAGTGAGATTTGATGAGAGGAATTTTACTGCTTACTCAAAGGCTGTTGAATATTGGTTGCCATTTTGAACAAATTTCTCTTCCCTATGAACTATACATTTTCTCTGTTGTTTACCTCTGAGTTGCTGCACCACTGGTGCTTTGTGAAAATCAGATTTCCTGAAGCCATTTCTTCTTTTGCTTTGTGCGCTTTGTAAAAATAGAAACAGCTGTCGGTCAGAAATGACAGATGTTCAGTAGCTCTGGGCTGAAAAATGTGAACTTTAAACTGCCTCCGCTTTAGAAAAGTCAATTACTTGAGTAGTTTTTCTTTTTTTGTCGTTCATTTCTTAGATTTTACACGGCACAAATAGCCTGTAAAGGTGGGAGAGTAGAAAAAGACAAATAGGGCAAAGGTCATATGCCAGACCAGCAACACTGGCCCACTGAACCACCACGTCACCAGATGGCCTTGGATAAACAAACTTCATTTTGCCAGGTGCAGACGGGTTTAACCGCTGACAGTGTTTCAGCTGTAAATTCTGGCAAAGCACACAAACAACAAAATTCCTTATCATCCACATCTTACACAAATTCAGCCTCAGCCCACTCGAATCCCTCTGTGACGTCATCCCTCCTCTGCTCCAGCAGGGTCACCCGGTGCAGGTGTTCTTGTTATCCAGATGTCATTCATAAAATAACTCCATTGTGCCAAGAGCTGTCTGTGTCTTGTCAGCTGTCCTCGATTTACAGAGACGGAAGTATTTCTTGGAGTAATTGATGGGAATTATGTGTGCTAGCCAAGCGCCTGCGCTGCTTGCATGTTTTAGCTATCACAAGATAAGAGGAGGCCCTTTTTGATTTACAGAGAGCCTGGGAGTGAGCCATCTTTCCAAAAAGACATGCTTTACTTTTCTGGCTTCTGTTAGACAGACTTTTTGTGCAAAGACGATATGTTTCAGACAAAACGCCTGTTGTCTGAAACAATAGGGAGATGGGGATCTTTAAACTGCCTTTTTCTATAAACACTACTCAAGTTTGTTCAAAGGTTGTGTTTTTTGTAGCTATTTCAACAGGTAAATACCACACTGCAGGCTAGTTTAAAAATATTTTTTCCCGTCATCTGCAGAAAATAAATATGCACCCTTTCACGTCCGATATTTTGACTGTTTCCAGTCTTTATGCTAAGCTAAAGCTATCCGGCTGCTGGCTTCAGCTCCATATTTATCACACAGAAACAAGAGTGGTATCGATCTTCTCATTTAACTTACGGCAAGAGAGCGAATGAGTGTATTTGCCAGAATGTCAAACAATCCCTTTAATTAAGAGCGTGGTGAATAGTGGCCGAGGCTGACGGTGTCTTCAGAAAATCTGCATTCTAAGTGAGTCAGTGCAGAACTGTGTTGTATGACCACCACTTCCTCTGTTTTAACACTTTCACCTCCCTCATCAAGACACTTCAAGACAGTTTAAATTTAAATTGCTCCACTAAAGTTGCTCAACAACACAATAGTGGCCATATTGAGCAGCTGCCAGGTGTGAAAAAATATCCCTCCCACACAGGGCACACATGGGACACCAATTTGCATTTTAAAATCAATGAATAAGAACAATTGTGTAACTGTCAAAAGCATGGCGGATTGGCAGACCAGCTACTGCTGTATTTCACATTATGTGACCCTGGATCATATGTGCCCATTTGCTAGGATTACTTTCCCACACAAATCAGGCAAATTGATTGATTGATTGATTGATTTTGTTATCACAAAGGGAAATTGATTTGCAGCGTGGGCACAAAAGCAGAACATACGAAATAATATAGTCAATGTTGGCAAAAGTGCAGAAGAAACAATACAGCAATAAGCAGTGCACTACACAGCACCAGCATGTAGTGCTAATAAGAGTTCCAGAGGGCACTGTTCAGTACAAATGGTTTTCTCAGAAAGGCAGATGGTAGAACGGGTGAAAGGCCGGTGGAAAAATCACTTGTAACATGTTTATCCTCCTCGGGAACACGAAGATAGATCAAACATTTGGCTTTAAAAAGATCCATTCCTCTGTTAACAGGAAGGGCTTTCTGGGAAATGGGGTCTTAAGTCGCTAGAAGAAAAAACACAAGTTGTGAGAGGCGATCATCTCCACCGAGCTCTAAGTGTAGCAAGATATTGAATTTGAAAACTAAAATAAATTGATATTAACAGATGAGCACCTGTAAGACTACAAATCTTGAGACCGGCACAGACATACTAGTACAAACTTTTCACATTTTGACTTTATCCTTATTTATTTAAAGTCTGAACATCTTGCCAGAAAATTCCCATCACCTTAGACAAACTGCAGTCAGTCGGAGCCTCCTGCTGTCAGTCTGAGTTTCAGATGGGAGGTTCCCCAGGATGTGGGGAGGATGTGGGTTGCATCCAAATGATATGTCCTTCTTCTATGTGTGTGTGTGTGTGTGTGATTGGGGCAGGGGGGAGGGGTGTTATCATTGATGTGTGAGTCATCCTGACCCTCCCCTCCTCTCCCTGCACTTCATGTGGCGTGTATGTGCGCCTTAAGTGCGTGCGTCTATGTGCATGTGCTTGTGTGTTTATGTCGTGTGGAAGTCCGCATGCCTCTGAAACAGGCTGTGCGTGCATTGCGCGATGTGTTTTTTACATGTATGTGTGCCATGGCGAATGGTGTGTGTGCTGTGTGTGTGCGAGGTTGGTAAAGCAGTGGTGAGTCATCCGCAGGCCAGCATTGCCTGTTACCATGGGTCACACACAGCAGGTACCCCACCTCCCCATGTGCTCCTTT